>OY747710.1:6990000-7362500 GCA_963556495.2 Valencia hispanica
AACAAAAACCTACTTGTAGCCCTCAAGCTGGCGTGCAGAAGACACAGTGAGGAAGCTGTCGGTTCTGGGACTGTAGGCCAGCGGACCGGGCAGCAGAAAGCCAGGAAGGAACCTACCAAAAGAGTAGCTGTCCTGCTCAAAGAACATCAGCATCCCATCCATAGACTGGATGCACAAGGAATGGTGACCTGATGGAGAAGAGGGACAGCAAAGGAGATGGTTTAAACTCCTAGGGTAAAAATCCACACAGACCTCTATACTCGCTCTCAGTATGGGTTATTTTATATAATTTCCCTAAATTAAAAACTATACTCACTCGTTTTAGAATAAGTTTGCAACATAAAAAAGTGTGAAGGGAGTGAAGGGGTATGTATACTTTCAGGTAGGATTGTACAAGCGCACAAAACGAATGAACATGAATTCCGGTGGCAGCATGTTGGAGTTGGAGTTACTTTCGTTCTGATTTTTTTTCTTTTAGAAGTTTGATTTCCTCCGTTTCTGGTAGAAACATCATCTTTGTGAACAACTGTTCTCTCTGGCTTTGAATGCTGTGCAGCTCGAAATATTTTTGCCGATACTTTTTTTATTTTTGGACATTTGTTATCAATCATAACCATGGCAACAAGGTGGTTCACAACTGGGAGCAGCTGATTAACATCACAAAAGCTCAAATAATACCTCAACTGCAGCCACAAAACCCTGATGAGTTGAAAAGGAAACGCCAAGGATCCAGAGCAGGAGCGAAGAGGAGAGAGAAAAGGAGGAATTTCAAACCATCCCCAACAATCATAATGGTCAATGTGAAATCGTTGGCAAACAGGTTGGATGCTGAGGACCCTCTGGAGATTAGTGTGCAAAAAGGATTCTTCATGAAATGAACATTATGGACAACCCTGAGCTTCCTCTACATCAGACAGTCATAGAACTACAGAGGGTCTAAAGTCAGAGGCCTTTTTTTTTAGATCTGCAGAGCGCTACAGGAGATCATCCCTACCCCCAGCCATCAGCATCTACAACAAATCTTTGAAGAAACTTGGATGAGTTACAACAACATTTAATTTCCCTTTGGGATTAATAAAGTAATTTTGAATGGAATTTGAAAAACAAAAGTAAGACGAGAGAAAACAACATCAGGATTCATATTCTGCATTAAAGCAGCTCTCCATCCATCCATATTTTCTGTACCCGTCCATCCTAATGCAGGGTTGCAGGGAGGCAGGTGCCTATCTCCAGCGGTCAAGGGGCGAGAGGCGGGGTACACCCTGGACAGGTTGCCAGTGTTGCCCTGTCTCTGTGACAGGGGAACACAGAGACATACAGGACAAACAACCCTACACGCACATACAGGCTGTGTCCAGATTCAGGGGTTGGATCCTTCTAAATACCCGTCCTCACCGGTCTAAGCAGGTCGGGTCCTTCTTCAGCGGGTAGACCTGATGTTAGTGGCTGTGAATTTGGGCGGTTCTAGTCTTCAGGTGAATTCCTGCCCCAAACTCGGCGGATGTCCTGTCACCTAGCAACCGCTACAGCGCTAAGCAGAAGAAGCTACAGAAATGGAGATAGAACTTGTGGTGAACTTTTTCCTCACTTTTGCAGTTTTGTAATAAGCTTTCTTATAAGCACAAAGTGGGTAAACAACTTCTACCTCCACGCCACAACGACCGAGTTTTTCAGCCCAATGAAGAGTTTCTCATTTTCCCCCCTGAGCTTAATCACCGTTGTCGTCTGCTCTTTGCTCCATAAAACATATAACAAAAGGCTTATTTAAAAAAATGCCAACTCATTAAAAAAGCAGGGGCAGCCCAGCCATACCAGCTTATTCGTAATTACTATTATTATTTATGATAAATTGTAATAAAAATAGATTATGATAAAAACAAGAAAAATGGCTAAAACACAAGCACTTAAACTTTTTTTTTTGCACTGTCAGATTTTAATAAACTTTCAAAGCAGTATTCTTTCGCTCCGTCTCCCCCTTTGTCTGCCATTGTGCTGGAGCAATGCATCTTGGGATATGGAGAGCAGTAAAAGCACGCGCACCCATCCTTAGAATCGGGGGAAAAGAAGGACGGATTTGTGGGCCGTATTTTAAGGACTCTTCGAATTCAGACAGTCCTCATCGCAGCGGTGTGACGTAACTGTCCTTAAAATTCGACCTTAGAAGGATCCAACCCCTGAATCTAGACACAAGCTTCATACCTAGGGGCAATTTAGAGAGACCAATTCACCTAACAGTCATGTTTTTGGAGTGTGGGAGGAAGCCGGAGTACCCAGTGAGAACCCACGCATGCACAGGGAGAACATGCAAACTCCATGCAGAAAGACCCCAGGCTGGGATTTGAACCCAGGACCTTCTTGCTGCAAGGCAACAGTGCTACCAACTGCACCACTGTATTTATTTTAGAATCTGACTTAGGCCCCAACAATCCCAGATGATGGTCATAGTTCTGTTTTATTTCAAGCATGTACTCATGTTGTCCCCCTTTGGCAGAGTCTGATATCTCCATTACCACCTCCCTCCCTCCACACACACACACACACACACACACACACACACACACACACACACACACACACACACACACACACACACACACACACACACACACACACACACACACACACACACACACACACACACACACACACACACACACACACACACACACACACACAAACTGAGTTTAAGTGTAAACGTACACGTGTGTTTAACAGGAACGGCAGGACGTTGAATTCACAAAGCCCCAACACACGAAATACACCGACACGTGCATATGGCCATGAAACAGGAGAGCTACATGAGCCACAGAATATAATTAGGCCTCAATGCGCTATTAAAAGTCACACTGGCATCAACTACAGGTCAGGAAGACAACCACCTACAACGCAACACCTACACACCCAGACACACACACCTAATAACATCACCAAGGGTTTAAACAGAAAAAGTTCCACACACTTACACACCTATTCTATGTAAACAAGTGAGAGTGTGTTAGTGATGAGTAGTCTTTCAGGGTGGCCGTTAACACACACAAGGACATGGCCTTGCAGCCACACCACATGAACACAACTGTGCTAAACACGATGCTTGATGGTGACCCAACAGCAGAAGTAGGGTGAAGGCCGGCATGCTTGCATATTGATGTTTTAATGAATGTAATATTTGAAATATTTACAAATACATAAAGAAAAAAAAAAAAAAAAAAGAGTATGAAATGCCAGTCTCAAATAGCTGCTGTGTGAGTACTTCTAATGTGGAAAAATAGTGGAGACATACAGGCCTGGACTAACTGTAGCGCTGACAGTGTCAGTCAACACTGGGGTTGTGTGGTATTTCTAATCATATTCCGACTGTCAATGCAGCCACTTACATCGGATCAGGTTAATTTGAATAAAGCTAAAAGCCATCCATTCTTTCTATCAATAAAAACTATCTTTTATATATGCATTGCAGTTTTAATGCATTATTTTCTCCAGGTTGAAAATAGTTGAAAAATAACACTGAATACCGAGAAACATCATGAATTAAAACCTCTAAATCACCTCTATACTAGGGTTGTAACGGTACACATAAATCACAGTTCGGTATGTTTTCAGTACACTTTAATCAAGACAAATAAATACAAATGTGCATTTTTTTTTATTTGATCAGCATTAAACAAATAATAATTTTCTGAATTCCTTAGTTTCAATTTGCACTGTTGCCTTACAGCAAGAAGGCCCGGGTTCAAATCCCAGCCTGGGGTCTTTCTACACAGAGTTTGCACGTTCTCCCTGTGCATGCGTGGGTTCTCACCAGGTATTCCGGCTTCCTCCCACAGTCCAAAAACATGACTGTTAGGTGAACTGGTCTCTCCAAATATTCCTTAGGTATGAGTGTGTGTGCATATGGTTGTTTGTCCTGTATGTCTCTGTGTTGCCCTGCGATGGACTGTTAACCCGTCCAGGGTGTACCTTGCCTCTCGCCCAATGAATCCTAACGATAGGCACCAGCTCCCCCCGGCAACCCTGCATAGGACAGACGGGTACGGACGAATGGACGGATGGATGGATGTTCTATAAATTCCAAAAGTTGAAAGTATAAAACTGACTGGGGATTTCACTGGATTTATTTTTAATAGTACAAGCAGACATAGCCAGAGTATATAACAATAAAACCATTTGAAAACAGTCGGTGTTAATGTTTAGAAATGTGTAAATAATACATTGCCTATATTTGAGAATAAAACATGCTCAAATCAATTTGAAGTTTGTTGGATATTTCGACAACCTAGTGTCCCAGGTGTACTTGAATGCAGTATGGGCAGCTGTTGGGAAAAATCCCTTCTCATCAACGGGGATTCCACAGACTTGTGTTTTATACAAAATAAGGAGTTGGTGGGGATTGTGGAAATTATTTAAATGATACAACATTTGCTATAATAAACTTGGTGTTTTGTGTGTATGTAGATAGTTTTTTGAGAAGTGGTGCCTGACAAACTAAATAACAAAACTTAAAGCATAGAAATTAATAACCAAGCCCACGTACAGAATGTGTAAAACCATAATTGCAGAGCTCCGTCAGTGACACACTGCTGCATCCATGGTGCACAAAGGAGCGTAACCGCAGATCCTTCCTCTCAGCAGCTGTAAGGCTGTATAACCACCACTGCTCCTAACGAACTCAATACATATTTACATTTCTTCTATTTGCACAGTTTTTTTTCTATTTTTTGCTCTTTGTAAATAGTCAATTTTTCAATGCACAAACACACATGCACATTTTCTAAATATTTATATGCACATTGCACAAGCCTTTTTCAATAATTGCAGAGTATTTTTGTGTTGTAATTTTGCCCTTACTGTACAGTATAGTGTTTTTAATCTGTTTTATATATTTTATAATTTTCTTTCTGTGAATCTGTCACTTTGCTGTTGTTACAACTGAATTTCCCCAGTGTGGGATAATAAGGGAAATTTCTATTCCATTCTTCTATCTGGAAAATGTTTAGTTAAGCATGCTGCAAATTCTTTTGCACAATATTGATAGTATCTATAGCCAATAACCCAGATTTTCCCCACCCTTCTTTTACTTTTCAATCAGAACAAAGACCCCATCATTCCCCTTCAGGTTTAGCATCTTCTTTAC
The DNA here is from genome assembly GCA_963556495.2 of Valencia hispanica. Lineage (NCBI taxonomy): Eukaryota > Metazoa > Chordata > Actinopteri > Cyprinodontiformes > Valenciidae > Valencia > Valencia hispanica. The sequence continues at coordinate 6,995,132 of OY747710.1, forward strand.
CAACACCTACATTAGGTATGGCTATAATAGACAACTAAAGAAAGAGAACTAAATAACTAGCTAACTAGATATCTTTTTTAGCAAGCAGAGTTTGAATCCATGCCACCTGAAACATATTGCCCATTTGTGAGTCAATATATTGAATCGCTGTAATTAAAATATACGCTAAGAAAATGGTGTGATAATGCTGAATATGATATCCAAAAAAGGGAATACCAAAACCATAAAATCAAATGTTACTAGAGACTAAAAATCCACATTGCATCAGGGCCTTTCTAAAAAACAACAGATGTGAATAGCAAACCAGAACAGGTCACAAGGACCTGAGCTGGAGGAGAATTAGATCTTCCTTCCAGAAAAGAACCTTACTGATTTATAAGCTGCCTGGTGGTAAAAAGCAGTGAAAGCACAACATGCCCTCAGCTTGACACAGCCCTATTTTATCAATAAGACAAATGGTAGAAGTCAGTGCCACAATATCAAGTGTGCACATGTACTCAGTGTGAGGGTACCACAACTCGGACACAGTGGAGGAAACAGGCCTGTATTATGAATATGATTGAGAAGAAAAGTTAAACTGAGCCCCCAACAAAGGACTGAGGCTGGCTGCACGCTGCAGAGGGCAGCGTCTCGCCTCTGTGTGTGAGAACATGAGAGTGTGTGAGAAACGCACTGTCTGTACATGTCAGTGTGTATGCCCATTTTATTTTTGCGCATGAATGTTTGTGCACGTGTCTATGTGTGCGTGTTCGCCTGAGCTTGTAAAGACCGGTTCGTACTTTGGGTTTGAGTGTGTGTGGCCTGAATGTGACCCAAACCCAGAGGCAGCTCAGTCATTAGAGCTGTATTAGTGCAGAGCTGCTATTACAGCGCCTACGGCCCTGCTAAATGGCTGCTACTATAGGCCGCCCCACACACACACACACACACACACACACACACACACACACACACACACGCACACACGAGTAGGAGCAGACACGTCTTGTAAAAACATTCCCACGCACACCAACTTCAGCGTCTTAAAGCACACAATTTGAGCACACTGTCACAGAAGTTACATTTATAGGCACTAGGTTGTTGAGCGCACCTTTCCCTGTTCAGTAACCAATCAAAGGAAGCCCCTCAGTGTCTGTGCCTGTGTGTGTTAATCATCGAGGGTGTTTGTAATTCAACCATCCATCCATCGCCTATGCCCGGTAATAGTGCCTGTCTCCAGCAGTCATTGGTCAAGAGGTGGGATCCACCCTGGAGAGGTCGCCAGTCCATTTCAGGGCAAGTCAGAGACACACAGGACAAAAAACCATGCACACATTCACACCTAAGGATCATTTAGAGACCTAACAGTCATATTTTTGGATTATGAGAGGAAGCTAGAGTACCCAGACAGAACCCACGCATGCATAGGGAGAACATGCCAACTCCATGCAGAAAGACTCCAAGAGCTTTATGCTGCAAGGCAACAGTGCTACCAACTAGGCCTGTCACAAGATGCAATATATCAATTAAATTGATTTAAATTAGTTCAATAATTTTTCCAGCCACAATAATTTCCATTTGCATGCTTGATTTTCTCCAATATCTCCCTCTTTTTCTTTTTACCATTGAGTGGATGAAAAAAGTTACATATGGGCTATATATGTATATATATATATATATATATTTTTTTTTATTCAAACTGAGTGTTTTTGTCTAAAAACAACAGAGTTGGACCAAAGTGCTTTGCACAAACAGCCATAAATAACACAAGATTTAACAAAACATTAAATTAACAATACTGCTAAATGAATAAATTGATAAGTAAAACCCAACACTCCAGTCAGAGTTAAAAGCCTGACAAGACAAATAAGTCTTAATTGTTAGTTTGCACGTTTTGTTCACAAAACTTCTAACTGGAAGTTTAGCCTATTGTCATGTCTGAGCCAAATGAATAATATTTTTTAAGGGCAATTTTCCTTACAGAGTTCATCCATTTTTTATAGTTTCATTTTTTTGTTAATTTATATTTGATATTAAAAATGTCTTCCAGTTGCAGTGATAAATGTTCTTTAGAAACTAAATTTATGGATTGTTTAGCGGGATTACATGCATTATTGTTACTACATTCGTTGAAAATGGTCTTAAAAAGACAAAAATATAGTTTATCGCAATAATTTATAGTCCAGAATTATTTTTTTATTGTGACAGGCCTACTACCCACTGCGCCACTGTGCAGCCATAATAGTTATACAACCAGTTCTTGTATACTTGTATATCTCATGTCTTTGCGCCTTTTCTGAATTTCTGCTGAGAATTGTATAAACTAATCTGAAGCAACAGTAGAAGAAAATACTATAATGATGCAAAGAAGACATGTAACGTGCTGTTTGTGGGGGTCCGAACACTAATTTCTGCTAATGTAAGATGACTCTGCAGCTGAACTATGAGCTCTATGCAGATAGGTGGGGGGGAATCCCCCTTCAAGAAGCAATACAACATCCCATTCATTCAAGTCAAACTGTACGCATTAGGAACCGAACGTCTGAAGCTTCACTGCCATCTAGTGGAGAAACAACACACAACATGAACGAAGAGGAGGATTTTAGGTATGAAAGAGGGCAGTGTATTATTTCTGTTTTTGTGTGCACCAATATTGCTTCAAATGAAGCTGTATGGCTTGTGAACATGAGTTTACATTTTACACTCAAAGTTGGGACTGCAATAGGGTTCATCTTAAAATACCGTTTGTAAGAATTTACTTGGGATAAAGTGCTGGAAATCTGGGCTCCATGCCTGGACGGGAAAATGCTCCGCATACGTATCAGAGCTTGATTTTATCCGAGACCTCAGCTGACATCTACGAGACCTGTAACACCAGGAGGTCCACACAGACAAAGTCACATTCATTCGTTTGTGGCGTGCACGCCGCACGTGATTTGAGTAAATGCTGAGGTATTGGTTTTAATGAGCCCAGGCTGCTCTTTCTATCAATCACATACACACGTGCACCCAGACTCTCTAAACACGAAGCTCATCATGCCAGGCCGCAGTGTCTGGCAACCGCTCTCTTCACACGCGGACACCTCGACAATGCAGGCTTTATTTCAAAAAAAGGTCATTTTCTGTACTTTTAAAGGGGGTTCCCTGTGTGCACGTGTGAGTCTGTGTGTGTGTTTTTCTTGGACGCAGACTAACAGAGGGCTTTCCCCTACATGGTTTTTTCCGAGAGTCCGGGGAACTAAAGAAGGAGCAGATACATGTGCCCTCTTGCTTTCCTCTCCTCTGCTCTGCTCCTCGCTCACAGCTTAAGGCTTTCGTGCGTTTGTCAGGTGCTGCCGCCACTCTAAGGGGAAAAAACCACACACATCACACTCATGCACACTTGTTCCAACAGCACAGGAGTGCCTTGCAAAGGTATTCACACCCCTTAAACATTTTGTCACGAAACACCAAAAACGAAAAGTAGAAACGATTTTCAACATTTGTTTTTGTCAACAGAAATGACGGCAGCAACTCGGCTTTGCACATCTAGAGACTGAATTTTGTTGTCCCTTTATCTCAATCAGACTGGAATGAGAGACTCCATCTTTCCACAGCTTTTCACACGCTTTTACCTCTGGACTTTGACTGAGCCATTCCGGTTTTCTGTGACCCCGTCTCAAGTCTTTGGCAGCCATTAACAGCTTTTTGTTAAGTATCATTCTGAATTTAGATCCACCCAACTCCTCATCAACTCCGAGCAGCCTACCTGATTTTACTGAAGAAAAGCGTTCCCTCAGCATGATACTCCCAACAATGTGTGTGATGCCATCCTTGGGATGGTGTGCTCAGGATGTTTTACAGTCTTAGTTTTTCCATTAGGGCTGCACGATATTGGAAAAAAACTGACATTTTGATATTTTCTAACCCTGCGATATATATTGTGGTAGGAAAAAATACAGGAATTTTCAACAGAAGACTTAATTATCACCTTAGCTGGTGTTGCGCTCCTGCCATCTTGTTGACAATTAACCGGCACAAATTTGACCTCTTTTTATGAATGTTACAAGTATGGTTTTTGTCTGTATTTGAGAGTTATTCTTATTGTTAGGGCTACACAATATTAGAAAATAATGCGTTGGAGATAATATTGGTAGATTTTCCGATGAGAATATCAGTTCCCTTACATCTCTATTGCCTTCTTCCCTCTCTTTCTCACCTGTTCATCCATCACTCTGTGACCTTCAGCATTTTGGGAAGCGTCATTAGCACCTGGTGTGAACGTTGTGAATATTGGACACGCTGATATTGCGATACCGATATATTCGCGACTTATTGTGAAGACCTATGTTCCTTCTCACATGGCATCTTGCATGTATGCCAAAAAGCTCTATATTGGTCACATTTGAGCAAAGCTCCTTGTTCCAGATGTTGTGACTTCTTTTCTATTGGCTTTCTTCTTGCCAGTCTTTCATTAAGGCAGGATTTGTGGAGGGCATGATTTATAGTCGTTTTGCCAACAGATTCTTCCACTTGAGCTGTAGCTCCTCCAGAGACGCCGTGAATCACTTGGCTGCTTCGCTGATTAATGCTTTAATCACTCAGCCTGTCAGTTTGGGTGGAGGGCCATGTCTCGGTAGATTTGCTGTTGCATCACAATCTTTCTATGTTTTGATTGATTGAACTCCATTGGATGTTCAAATTTTGGGATTATTCAAATAATCTCGCCCCGCTTTAAAAATATTCCACAACTTCATCCCAGACTCGTCTGGTGTGTTCCTTACCCTTTACAATGCTGTTTGTTCACAACTACACAACTAAACTATATACTAATTTGGTGACTTTTGCAGGCAGCTGGCCGCAGCACAGGATTTTATCCAGGGGCATCAGAATAAAGGGGCCTGAAAACATTCCCACGCATAAATTTTCAGATTTTTATAAGTAAAACGCTTTTTAAAAATGTAACCTTCAACTTTATAACTATGCACTGCTTTGTATTATCTGTTACATAACAACCAAATAAAATTCATTGAAGTTTGTGGTTGGAACATAACACAATATAAAACAGCTCCAGGTGTATGAATCCTTTTGCGACGACTTTAACCTTCTTAATGCATTCAAACGGCGCTGCAATATCCCAACTAACGAGCCCAAATCTAATTCCAGGTAATAATCATTCAATTAGATTTTGTTGAAAGGCATGAAAGCCTTTAAAAACATCAAAAAACCCTGATCTTCCTTAAACTGTTCAAAAGTTTACATAATTTTCCGTTTAAGTAGGTGTGAAAAAAAAAAAAGCAAATAGTCTCTATGAGAACAAAGTCTGAGTTAAAATCTGGATACACGTACATTAAAAAGTTGTAGCGACATTTTTTCAGCAGCCGACTATAACCCAGATGGATCAAGCAGATCAAGTGACTACCTGTGACTCCTCCAAACGCGCCGTATGTCATGTTGCACGCTGTTCTTTGCAGGTTATGCTCATAAACCAACTTCAGCTGGTACTGATCTCCATGTTCCACATTCCCTGAAGTACCTGAGCAGCAAAGAAGTAGCAATCACAAACAAAATACGCTTACTAAACACGGATGGTGGAAAGTATGTGAATAGTATGTATATGTGTGTGCTTGTTACCTGTCACAGAGTAAACCGACAGCTTCCTTGGGTGAAGGACAGCAAGGTGAAGGAGCTCTGAACAACTAAAAACACAGCAAAAACAAAATATGTGGTTATGGATTAATGTTCTAGCGATTCATGTTAGTTTAGCCAGGATGGATTCCCACCAAACAGTCCCAGCTAGTTGTAAGCTGGATAAGAGGTCTCTAACAATAGGCGCAGACATGCGGGCCGTGCAGTTCTGTCTGCCAGAGAGGCAGATGCTTCCTGCCACTGTGGTAAATCTCATGTTTTCAGCCTCAGGGTGGAATCCAGACCTATTTTATCCATTCGCTTGTAATATGATTACTTTAACAGCTGCTCCGTTTTGTTTTAAACACCGCTTATAGTTGTGTGGTAGGTGATATTCCAGTGAAGTTAATCCTAGATTTTTTTTTTTTTATACTTCACCACAAAACCACAGAGAAGTCCTCTTTTTGAACTCAGCAAAGTAAATGCAGTCTTTCTAAGTTTTAATAACTCTTTATTCATCTTTTATTTGTTTTGCACATGGGGCAAAAAAATTGGATACCGACCCTTTAAAAAAAAAAATTTGAGCTCGTCAGTGCTGAAACAAAACATTTTACCATCTGCCCAGCTCGGCCTGACTTCTACAGCATTCCTCAAGGACAACCTCCAAAACGCCCAGCAGTCTCTGAGAAGCGTTGCCCCCCCCCCCCAAAAAAAAAGAAAGAAAAAGAAACCCACATGTTGAAACAACATAACATGTTCCAAACAGACTGATTCAGATTTGCCCAGAACGTGATGATGTGGGAAGCCTTCGATATAAACAGCAGCTTTTCCAAGAATCCTCGGTTCCTACACCGTCACAAAAACGCCATGTGGGGTAACAGTATCAAAAATAATCATAAGACAGGAAAACAATTTGGTATTTACAACAGCAGGCAACTCTGAAATGTAACAAGCAGCCGGTGCAACTATATTTACTTTCAGCCTAAATAATATGGTTAGAAAATGCATGCTTACAATCCAGCATCACTACACTGTCTGAATCTTAAAACAATAACTGTGACAGTGAAATGGAAAAGACAGGAAAACAAGCTTTTAATCATGTGCGTGTTGATTTTCATAATGGCTCAAAGCAAGCAGCTTTTTACCTAAACTTGCCCATAGCAACAGTCACATGGAAGTGAAAACCATCAGTAGGCACACATTGAAAATGATCAAATTAAACAGACAGCTAAAACAAATAATAATAATATTGAGAACAAGGACACTGAATATGTGAGGCCCTGGAGCCCAAAGGGTCATTAACTCTTAGATACCAGGACATTTTAAATAAAATCTGATGGTTTCTGCCATAAACTGGAAATGTGTTATTTTGGGGGTTTTCAGTAGGAAAAGTATCGAAAGCATCTCACCAAATCATCAATCAGTTTCCACAGACATCTCAGTCCTCAAACCTATTTCTTATGAAAAAACTGAGGGATCAGCTAAGGAGAAGCGTTCATAATAGAAGAACCAGAGCTTTATACAATGTAGAAATTCAGAAAGACTTGTTTCTGTTTTTATGAAAATCCACTCCAAATTTTTTTGTTTGATTTCACTTTTCTCATTCATCTCCACCAGACAATAAGTTAGAGAGGCACATTTTTGATGTTGCGACTGATGCTGCTTCCTTAAGAGTTATAAAACATTTGAAAGTAATGAAATCCTTACTAGAGATGTTCAGTGTTCTGTAAAGGCAGAAACAACGCTGAAGCAGCAAAGTTTGTGAACCACAACATTTCTGACAGTTTTGGCTGAAGAAAGAAATTAAAGAGAACACCAACATGCAGTCATGCACTGTGCCAGTCACTCAGTTTGCAAATGCACATGTTGGTGTCTGGCTTATCACTGTGATGCATTCAAATTAGAGACAACAATGCATGGAAAATGCATGAATATGAGAGGCACAAAATAAATGTCCTTAAACCTGACTAGATACCTTTCGTATGACAGAAAATACTCCAAATGATGCAAACACCCCATGTTTCTTCTTGTGACTTGATCTGGCGCCGGGTTCATGGCAAATACTTACGAGACAAACTTGCCAACTTCGACCTGGATGATGGCATTCTGAAGCTGAACCTCAAGGAGCTGGGCATCGGCCGGGCAGCCATCGCTCAGCTTGTTGGCGTTTGGGGAGAATATCCGCAGCATCCCCATGTAGCTGCCCACAACAATCTTGTCTGTAAGACATTTAATCAAACAGAGGAGAAACAGAAATCATCACTCGATATATTTAGCAAGACTTTAGTAAGGCAAGCAGTGGTCGCGATAAGCGAATATTTTCCGTATTTGACAGGGGTTCTTTGGAACGGTGACGGACAAATCTGAAGGCCGACTTGACATTTTGACAGATTAGTATTCACACCTCTGACCAACGAGTGCAGAAATTTTCAACTTTATGCACGGTCTACAGGAAACTAAATCAATCCAAAAAAAAAAAAAGATTCCCATGAGAGCATCATCTCAGACCTGGACACTGTGCTCCATGCATCTCGCTATCCGGGAGCTGACAGCGTTTCAGAGAGTTATGGAGGCTTTGGAGAGCGTCTATGACCAGCTGCACTGGTGACAGAAGGAATGCACGCTGAGGGATTTCCTCCCGCTAAAGCAGGAATGTTCCCTGATTTCAAAACTTTGGCTGAAGCGCGCCCTCCACTGAGGCAGCAGAGCGCCAATTTGACCTCCAGAATAGCATCAAGACCATCATGAGAACTCATCTCTCCGAGGCAGAAGTGCAAAACCTCATGACAATAGCCTCTGCAGCAATCCCCCTTGAAACATTTGATTACGCTCAAGCGAGTTGGTAAATGAGGTCCATGCAGATCAGGAGGAAGTTGTGAGACTGTGTGTTTAAGTCACAGCACGTGAACTCTCAATATTTTAAGGGAAATAATTTAATTTCATTACTTAGATTTTAAAAATTGACAGGTAAAGATAGATCAAATTGACTGACAAAGGAGAAGTCTAGCGCAACCTCTGAAGGTAACTCTGGAGGAACTGTAGAAATATCGCCCTGAACACACCACTCCAACCCTGAAACATGGTAGAATCCGGCTGGGGATACACTTCACTTTAACAGGAACAGGGAAGCTAGTCAGGGTTGATTGGAAGTAATGCGGGGTAATATTAAAGGAAAACCTGTTAGAAGTTGCAAAAGACTTGACAAAGAAAAACCACTCTAAACACGCAGCCAGAGCTACACCAGAATGATTATGGAAAAAATCAGGGGTGTGTGAATACTTTTGCAACATACTTCTGTAGATATTAAATTGTAATTTAATGTGACTTTGAAGGGAACGCTTGCGCTCAAAATATTTTCAGAAGTGGGGAGACCAAGAGACAGTTCACTGCTCATAACCTCAACATGGCTTTTATGTTTTAGGTGTCGTCTTTCTGGCAGCATGCCGTGACGAAAAGATGACAAACTGACCATGTCCTGTACCACTGTTGTCCACGTCTCCGACACACAGGCACCCCTGGTCAAATTCCTCCCCCTCACCGAGAGCTGCTGACCACCAGTCACGGGCTTTAAAAAGAGACATGGCGCCTCCAGCTGGGCAGAGAGAAAAACAGAGGAAGGGAATCTAAGAAATGTTTTTTTTAAAGCAATAATGTTTAATATGACATTCATGATTAAGCAATGTAGAAGAACAGGAAACACCATCACTCTGAAAATTGAAATACACATTTCTTTGAATCAACCAGGTGGAGCTACAGGCAATGCAAACTCAGCCCCCAGTAGCTCTGTCCACCAAGGCAACAACCACAGCCAGTCACATGACCGAGGCAGAAGGAGAATGAAGAGGCGGCTAGGTGGGAGCAAGCAGCTTTTCTACTTGATAAGTGCTGAGCAGGTGGAACAGGCAGTTAATCCAGAGAGAGAGAGAGAGAATCCCTCCTATCTTCAGAACATTGGCCTTAAAGCCTGAGTGGCTTTTAAAGCAAATTATCTGCAAAGACCGTCTTTAACAACTAAACTTTAGCTTGTTGTTGAAATGAAAACTGTGGATTTCATGATGAAGACAAACAGCAAATGAGTTGGCACAATTTTCATAGTAGTAGGAATTTGGGTCCAGTTACATGTAAAGAATCATTTGTTCTATATATATATATATATATATATATATATATATATATATATATATATATATATATATATATATATATATATATATATATATATATATATATATATATATGCAGACAAACTATTTACTTATTTAGCAGTTCAGATAGTAGTTATATGTTTATTACCCAGTGCAAAAGCTCTACTTCACACAATGTCTGGTTCAGGAAGCCCATAACAAATGCCCCTGAGGGTACTGTTACAGTTACTGTACAGTTTGTTGCTTGGCAAACATATATTTCCTTCGTGTGTGAACAATAAAAATGACAATTGATCATTCAGGACCTGTCTTGATTATTTAACTACTCAAAGCATGCTACAGTTCAGCTGCACTGAAGGTAACGTCAAGCCGACTGATTTAACTTTAGCTTAGCTGCGGCTAATTAGCTCTCAGTCCAAGTTATCTGCCCATAAGCTAGTAAGTCAGGAGGAGTATCTCCGCTATAACCGGCCCTTCCCGTGATGGGAAAAAAAAAATCCAGGCTTGTTTCCTAGTTTTCTCACCTTTACAAAAGCGTCAGTCCTCGTTTGTTACTCCTGGTTCACGCAAACATCACATTTCTCATCTTCTTGCTTGGAGCCATCGTCTTGTTGTCATGACAGTGACGCTCAACGGAGAAGCTGAGTTAGTGCGCAGGAACGGAAACAGAGGGGCGCATGGGAAAGCGAGTTTTTCTGTTCTCCGTGTTCTTGGGAAAACAAAAAACAAAACAAAAAAACAATTTATTTTTGGAGTAGTTTTACAAGACTGTACTTTGTACTTTTACTTGAGTAATATTTTTATCGTTATCGTTTATCGTAAATATTTTTTAGTGTTACCCGTACTTGAGTGAAGTTTCTGGCTACTCTACCTACAGCGAGTGACTTTACTGAATGAAACTGAATTCTTGTTTTACCCAAAAATGCATGAGACTCTCACACATAGTTTGTGTTGAAGTGAGACCTCTTGTTTGTACACAAGCTTCTGCTGAGGCTGTTGTACCGTTTGAAGGTCTAACATTTGTACATTAGCTGTACATTACATTACTTTGAAAAAATGTTTGTCAAATTTGTTATTTTACAATTATGTCACATATTTTTTATTTATTTGAATCATGACAATTTCCACATAACTTTATATTGTTGTCCAATTGCATAATATTAAATTATATGTTACGATCTCAAAACAAGTACCCAAGTACTTAATACTTGAGAAGCCTTTTTACCAATACTTTTTTTTTTTACTCTAGTAATTCTTTGCATGACTACATGTACTTTGTACTTTTACTTGAGAAAAGTATGTTGAAGTAGTGATATTTTTACTTGAGTACAATTTTTGGCTACTCTACCCACCTCTGGTCCTTATATTAATAATAAATCCTATTCAGAATCCGTTGCGGAGGGACTTGCTGGTGCCTGTTTCCAGCAGTCATCGGGCAAGAGGCGGGGTACACCCTAGACACGTTAACAGTCCATCACAGGGCAACACAGAGACACACAGGACAAACAACCATACATGCACACACTTTAGAGACCAATTAACCTAACAGTCATGTGTTGGACTGTGGGTGGATACACCGGGAAGGAACCCATGCATGCACAGGGAGAACATGCAAACTCCATGCAGAAAGACCCCAGTGCGGGATTTGAACCCAGGACCTTCTTGCTTCAAGGCAACAGTGCTACCAACTGCACCACAAAATACAGTCTCAATAAATTCAACAGACCCTTCTTTCACAAGTTAAACCACCAAAACACAATGCTACATATCCATCAACTTACAGTGGCTTGCAAAATAATTCGGCCCCCTTGAACTTTTCCACATTTTGTCACATTACAGCAACAAACATGAGTTTCCTCGTGAAAGACCAATACAAAGTGGTGTACACATGAGAAGTGGAACGAAAATCATACATGATTCCAAACATTTTTTACAAATGAATAACTGAAAAGTGGGGTGTGCGTAATTATTCAGCCCCCTTTGGTCTGAGTGCAGTCAGTTGCCCATAGACATTGCCTGATGAGTGCTAATGACTAAATAGAGTCCACCTGTGTGTAATCTAATGTCAGTACAAATACAGCTGCCCTGTGATGGCCTCAGAGGTTGTCTAAGAGAATGTTGGGAGCAACAACACCATGAAGTCCAAAGAACACACCAGACAGGTCAGGGATAAAGTTATTGAGAAATTTAAAGCAGGCTTAGGCTACAAAAAGATTTCCCAAGCCTTGAACATCCCACGAAGCGCTGTTCAAGCGATCATTCAGAAATAGAAGGAGTATGGCACAACTGTAAACCTACCAAGACAAGGCCGTCCACCTAAACTCACAGGCCGAACAAGGAGAGCGCTGATCAGAAATGCAGCCAAGAGGCCCATGGTGACTCTGGATGAGCTGCAGAGATCTACAGCTCAGGTGGGGGAATCTGTCCATAGGACAACTATTAGTGGTGCACTACACAAAGTTGGCCTTTATGGAAGAGTGGCAAGAAGAAAGCCATTGTTAAAAGAAAACCATAAGAAGTCCCGTTTGCAGTTTGCCACAAGCCATGTGGGGGACACAGCAAACATGTGGAAGAAGGTGCTCTGGTCAGATGAGACCAAAATGCAAAACGCTATGTGTGGCGGAAAACTAACACTGCACATCACTCTGAACACACCATCCCCACTGTCAAATATGGTGGTGGCAGCATCATGCTCTGGGGGTGCTTCTCTTCAGCAGGAACAGGGAAGCTGGTCAGAGATGATGGGAAGATGGATGGAGCCAAATACAGGGCAATCTTGGAAGAAAACCTCTTGGAGTCTGCAAAAGACTTGAGACTGGGGCGGAGGTTCACCTTCCAGCAGGACAACGACCCTAAACATAAAACCAGGGCAACAATGGAATGGTTTAAAACAAAACATATCCATGTGTTAGAATGGCCCAGTCAAAGTCCAGATCTAAATCCAATCGAGAATCTGTGGCAATATCTGAAAACTGCTGTTCACAAACGCTGTCCATCTAATCTGACTGAGCTGGAGCTGTTTTGCAAAGAAGAATGGGCAAGAATTTCAGTCTCTAGATGTGCAAAGCTGGTAGAGACATACCCTCAAAGACTGGCAGCTGTAATTGCATCAGACGGTGGTTCTACAAAGTATTGACTCAGGGGACTGAATAATTACACACACCCCACTTTTCAGTTATTTGTAAAAAATGTTTGGAATCATGTATGATTTTCGTTCCACTTCTCACGTGTACACCACTTTGTATTGGTCTTTCACGTGGAATTCCAATAAAATTTATTCATGTTTGTGGCTGTAATGTGACAAAATGTGGAAAAATTCAAGGGGGCCGAATACATTTGCAAGCCACTGTATTGGCATCCCTAGTAAAGACGTGATGAACGGTCTTTAGATAAATTTGTTTATTGTTGTGGTAATAATATAGTACAATAAATTTTGTTTTTTAACAAAATCTCCACAATTTTTGGCACAAACTAAAAATTATTAAATAAAAACTGAAGCAAGTTGATTAGTTTCTAATAACTCTTAAATAGTAGTAATCCTTGACTTCCTGTTGCTTTGTGGTACAAATATGATGTGCTATAGAGGCCGATTTCTCTACTTCATTCTTAATAAAAGGGAAAGACAAGAGAATATATCATTCAAGTAAGGCAGATGTGTGTCGATCCTTCATAAATCAGGAAATAGCTGTGATAAAATATTACAAAGCTTTTTTTTAGGGAACCATAACAGAGAATGGCATCTTGGGGTCACCAGGTCTCCACACCATTTAAGAGTTCGATCCATCCATCCATTTTCTTCCGCTTATCCGGGGTCGGGTCGCGGGGGCAGCAGCCTAAGCAAAGAGACCCAGACTTCCCTCTCCCCAGCCACTTGTTCCAGCTCCTCAGGAGGAATCCCAAGACGCTCCCAGGCCAGCCGAGAAACATAGTCCCTCCAGCGTGTCCTGGGTCTTCCCCTGGGCCTCCTCCCGGTGGGACGTGCACGAAACACCTCACCAGGGAGGCGTCCAGGAGGCATCCTGACCAGATACCCGAGCCACCTCAACTGACTCCTCTCGATTTGGAGGAGCTGCGGCTCTACTCTGAGCCCCCTCCGGATGACTGAGCTTCTCACCCTATCTCTAAGGGAGAGCCTAGACACTCTACGAAGGAAACTCATTTCAGCCGCTTGTATCCGTGATCTCGTTCTTTCGGTCACCACCCAGAGTTCGTGACCATAGAGGAGGGTAGGAACGTAGATCGACCGGTAAATCGAGAGCTTCGTTTTTCAGCTCAGCTCTCTCTTCACCACGACAGACCGGTACAGCGCCCGCATAACTGCAGATGCCCTACCAATCAGTCTATCGATCTCCCGCTCCATTTTTCCCTCATTTGTGAACAAGACCCCCAGATACTTAAACTCCTCCACTTGGGGAAGAACCTCATCCCCGACCCGGAGAAGGCACCCCACCCTTTTCCAGCTCAAGACCACGGCCTCGGATTTGGAGGTGCTGATTCTCATCCCAGCCGCTTCACACTCGGCTGCGAACCGCTCCAGCGAAAGCTGTAGATCACGTTCCGATGAAGCCAACAGGACCACGTCATCTGCCAAAAGCAAAGACACGATCCTGAGGCCACCAAAACGTATCCCCTCAACACCTTGGCTGCGCCTAGAAATCCTGTCCATAAAAGTCATGAACAGGACTGATGACAAAGGGCAACCTTGGCGAAGTCCAACTCTCACCGGAAACAAGCCCGACTTACTGCCGGCAATGCGAACCAAACTCTGGCACCGGTCATACAGGAACCTAACAGCCCGTATCAAGGGGCCCGGTACCCCATACTCCCGGAGCACCCCCCACAGAGCTCCCCGAGGGACACGGTCGAACGCCTTCTCCAAGTCCACAAAACACATGTAGACCGGTTGGGCGAACTCCCACGCACCCTCCAGTACCCTGCTGATGGTGTAGAGCTGGTCCAGTGTTCCACGGCCAGGACGAAAACCGCATTGTTCCTCCTGGATCCTAGGTTTGACTATCCGTCGGAGCCTCCTCTCCAGAACCCCTGAATAGACCTTACCAGGGAGGCTCAGAAGTGTGATCCCCCTGTAGTTGGAACACACTCCTTTTTAAACAGGGGGACCAACACCCCAGTCTGCCAATCCAAGGGAACTGTCCCCGATGTCCACGCGATATTGCAGAGCCGCGTTAACCAACACAGCCCCACAACATCCAGGGCCCTGAGGAACTCTGGTCGAATCTCATCCACCCCCGGAGCCTTGCCACAGAGGAGCTTTTTAACGACCTCGGTGACCTGAGCACCAGAGATTGGAGAGCCCGACCCAAAGTCCCCAAACCCTGCTTTCAGATTGGAATTGTTATACATTATTGCCATGGGTGCCAATATTCGTGAAGGGAAGTTGAATCAAACCAACAAAAAATAACTGTCAGAAAGAAGTTGGGTATTTTTGATTTTTACATGTTAAGTTGATCCACAAGTTCTTTAGATGATAGCAGGTTTGGTTTCTCCTTTTTATTGCTTTGTGCAAAAAAAATAAATCTCTGCAGATCATCTCCTAGTCATCATACCGTTGTTTGACAAAGAAAGCCTGAGACTTGAATTCCAGAAAAATAGGTTATATAATTATAGTTTATATAATATTGAATTTCAAGAAATTGAAAGCATAGATTGCTTTAACACCCAACAGATTAAAAAAAGAACGGTTCTATTGCATTCAGTACATGCACATTTAAATAATATTTAAGTAGATACTTCTGTATTTCTAGTCATGGCTTCATGAAATTTATTGCATGTTTTATTCACAGCATCAAAGAAAGCCGTCAGCTTATAAAAATGAAACAAACCAGTCAAAACTTTAGAAAATATCTCAAAAGCAGTAAAACAAAATACATTTCCGTATGTCTCCCGCCTGTACAGTATGATTGTATTCCCCATTTAAATGATAAATATGTTTTTAAGTCTCCAATTTGCTCAGACATTAACACTATGATAATAAAAGGCAACATGCAGGTGATAGCAGCCCAATTAAAATACAAACAAATTAAAGGGACACAACTTGCTGAAACAAACAGATAATTTAGCTTTGAAACCCCTAAAAAAATGTACATTTCAGAAGTAATGCTCAACTGGAACCACTGAATTAAAAAAAGTGATAAAAACACTTTAACAGGTGACATACTGGGTTTTACAGAGCAAGGAACATTATGTGTAACACATCAGATATGATATATAAGAATCTTTATTTACAGGCAAATCTGAAGGCATCCACCTGTTATTGCTGTTGGACTTCAACATAACAGCCACTAGAGGTCAGCTTCAGGCTTAAACATCTTCTTTAACCTTCAACACTAGGGTTGTCCAGAATGTTTGGGTGAATGAGTCATGCCGAGAATATCATGAATATCTCCTTCCTCCTCTGTGGATTTAAATGATATCAAATTAGCACATTAGAATTAAATAAATATGTAAACAGCTTTTACTGTGCATGTTTATAATGTTTCCGACATCAACAAATCAGTGAGTCAAGCCATAGCCACATCTACTTTTGCTGTATAAAGAATTTAAAGTGCATTTCCTTGTTTTTGTTGTGATCTTGTGAGTTTCATTTTATGATTTTTTCTTTTTCCTTTACTGATACCGTTTGTTGACATTATGTTGCTGCTGCCACAGAGCAAGACACTCAATTTGCTTTTGAGGAAATAGTTTCCAAGTTCCATTAGATACTGAGTTGTTTCTTAATCTCTAAATATTACCAACTTTGGCAGACGTGGGCGGAATCTCACAACTGCGGCCCGCTTTGAAACACTCACCAGGTCGATATGACACAGCCCAGCAACATTATGTCTCCCTGCTTGTGCCTGTTTTATCATGTACACGTTTTACGACATCAAAAATACTTCCAAAAATAGCAACTATAATGTGCAAGCCATTAAGGATGGAGTGACAGTTTGTTTTCTCCTCACATCTTTCTATCAGTTCGACAACATGAGAGATCATTTCAAGGAAAGAAAATCCAGAGACGAACTGTTGCAGCCGTGAAGACTTTTATAAACATCAGGAGATGTGAAATGTCTTTTAAAAAAATGCAGTTGGACAGCAGTTTGGAGGAAGTGGTGGAGAAACAGAGCGGTGGAGGAGTTAGACAGGGGTCGGGAGTCTGACTGGCCAGAAGCTGCAGGGGAGATGATGAGAAAACAGAGGGAGGGGCTGGGTCGGCTGTGGGTGCAGAGGCGAACTGGATAGTGGAGTTATAGAACCTTCTGCAGAATGGCATTGGGCACTTCCAGTGTCTCGTCCTTCACAAGGACAATGTCATAAGAGTCCATGTATTTGTCAAGGCGCTCTTCCACCTGCAGAGATGGCAAGAAAACTCGTAAGTAAAGCATATGGCTCAATCAACTCAAGGAACATTTTATCATTTGGGTTATTTCAAAGCTTTTCTGACATATGGCCAAACTTAAGTTAGCTTTATTTCAAAATCAGATCAGGATTGGATTATCCTACATTAAATACAGATACTTTACATATCTAAAGATCTTTGCTTTATTCTACTATAAAGATAGCAAAAATAGCAAGATAAGAACCAAACCCAGATTTAAAGCTGAAAAATATCATTTTAAAAATTTCTATGAGAGTATTTATCTGTGGGAAATTCACAAACATTTTCATTGCGAAGCAAAGATAAATAATGTAATTTCAATGTAAAACAATAGGGAAAAATCTGAATCTGTTTAAGATAAAAACCACAAGAACCGACCGTATAATGTGATTAATAGCTTTACCTTGTCGTTGAGGAAGCCAATCTTGAGGATGTTCTCCACATTGGGAACGCCGTCGGCCATGGTCAGGTCCCCCATCGAGTCTCCCAGCACGACGATGTTGCTGTAATCCCTCAGCTGCTTGAAGTAGTCAGTGCTCCGCAGAGCACCGTCATGTTTGTTGTACACATGGATCAGCTCACCTTTGAATCCCCTCAGCACCCCCTGCAGGACAAAAAGACCCGACAACACTCGTGTTCAGACGATTTTCAGCTTGATCAGCCCAGACTGGAGACTGACAAGACGAAAATCTGGTTGGTGTATGCAGCAAATAGGAGCGAAACCTAACCACAACACTCTTCGTTGAGGAAGCTGTTACAGAGGGAAGAAGACCTGAAGCTAGCCGTTTTCAGGATCTCTGAGGTGTTCAACTGAAGTCGGAGGAAGAACAAAAGCTAAAGTTATTTATGACTGAGTCACATTATGACGGAATGTCAGCTGCTCGTTCAGATGGCAACAGAGAGCTAGACTTTGGCAAGTGCTGGACTTATCGCTATTTCATAGCAGAGGAACGGCTTTTCACAGAACATAAATTCCCATCCACCTTGTAGACGTCTGGTTGACATAATAAGGGGACAAATTGATCCTGAGGAGACTTCAGCATCACTATGAAGAAAGTAAGACAGGAAAGCTGCTGTATTTTATCTTTTTGAGCTTTCAACCTCTGTTTGGAATATGATGGAATTGGAAATGTTTGCTGCATTTTCTAAAGCCCAGTGTTACGGTAAAGGTCCACATTCTCTTGGAAACACACACACACAGACTGATGTTTTCTAGTAATGCTAAAAGTGCTGATTGTGCTCATTTTCATTTTCTCTGTTTTAAAATAATGGGAAATCCTGTTTTACAGCGACTGCTTTCTGAAACGCCCAGAGTAATGTCATTTATGCTCATACTATAGCAGGGGTCAGGTTAACTGAATATTTTTCATTTTAGACAAAAAAAAAAACAATTTTTAAACGGTGATGGAAAAATCTGACGCGGAGACATTTCTAACTTTACGCAGAGAGTTAAGGTAACTAATCAATCAAAAAAAGATTTCCATGAGGAGCATTTGAGCATCCTAAGACCTGGACACCAAACCCAATGAATCTCGCTATTAGGCAGCTGACAGCGTGTTGAAGTGTTACTGAGGCATGGAGCGCACCTGTGATTGCAACGTACACAGACCGGCGGAGACTGCAGCTAACGTACTGATGCAAAAAGAGCGCACGCTGTGGGATTTCCTCCTGCTGAAGCGATCAGAAAAGTCGTCGTTCGGAGAGCCTGGCCAAATGCGGGTCACTTCAACTGGAGAAATGTTCCCTGATTTCAAAACTTTTGAAGTGGCACTCGTAATTTCTGATTCAGCCTCCATTGCACACAAGCTGGTGTGCAGTTCAGCTCCATGTGGAGCGTTCAGGCCACAGCAGGTGAAATTTTCATAATTAATACATGTAGCTTATTAATCTGCTTGATGTGTGACGGCATGATGTGGATTCTCTGTTCAGTTGGTTTGGCTTGACAATGAATTACAATGAAGGAAAATTTAATACCGCTGAATATATCATTATTATCATTTTAAAAATTTACAAATGTATTGCGACATCTGTACTATACATAACTGCTGAGTGTGTATGACAGGAAAGCTAATTCACTGTAAAAACAGCACTGCTTGAAATAAGCCATATATTCTTAAAAAGGGTCAAATTTTCTTGTTTTGAGCAAAAAAATCTGCCAATGGGGTGAGCAAAAGTTGCTTGGCTAGAATTCTTAAAAAAGGCAAAGAAATCTTAGAATAAGCTTAATTTTCTTGTGCGAAACTTGCTTGTTAGGAAATTTTTTTCTCTTTAGACACAAAATAAGAAAACATTTCCAAAAACAAGGCTTTTTTACTTTCTTAAAAATCCTTTTTTGCAGTGTTGGAAACATTTTTAACACTACCAATTGCAGTTATTGAAGAGAAATCAAAACTGGCTAAGACCAGTACTGGCGGGTCAAAGTTCTACAAAACTGGACATGGAAAATTGGCTTAAATCTCGGATGGGTGCATTTCAAGTTATGTTTGACTTACATTGTCATCAAAGTCCATGAAGTTGGAGACCACTTTGATGTTGGGGTGGTAAACTCCGGCCTGACGGATGACTTCCTCCAGCACGTCTCCCAGACCGGCGGAGAAAATGAAGACAGGCACGTTGTGCTGATGCAGGCGATCAAAGAACTGCTCATACCCTTCTCTGGAACAGAACACACAATCAATTTGTCCTGCTGCCTGATTGAGTAAACACGCAGGTCGCACATATTCACCATATCTGATCCTCTGGAGTTACCTGAGGGCGACATCAGACTCTCTCACGACCTCCGGTAGTTTGTCTTTCTCTAACCGCTGCTCCACAAGCAGCGAGTGGGACTTAAAATACCTGGAAACAAACGCAGCTTCAGGAAAGTCCGACGACAGGAGCTGTGCAGGTCACAGGTCACGTGATTGATATGCAGGCGCTTCACTTACCATTCCACCATAAAAGGATATTTCTCTTCCATAGTCAGGTGAGGGTCAATCTCAATGGGATAATACTTATTCTTCAGCTGCAGCAGCTTCTGCCTGCATTCCTCTGTCACTAGTTTGCAGTTATCGATAATATCTACGCAGGGAAAACATATTAGCAATGATCGAACCTCTGTTTCCAGCCTGATTCCAATTAAGGTGAGACATTTATATATAATGTCTTGAAATGTCGTGATACTTACTGTGACATGTCGGGCAGCGTTTGCCATTGACAGCAAATTTGCTTATCGTCATGTCGAAGTCCGTGATGATCTGAAACATTCAAAAGCTACTTAGCATCTTAGAGGAGTTTGAGGGAACAGGCATGAGAAGAGAAAAACGCGCGTGTCCAACAACCCAGCAACCTTTCAACTGAGAAGGTTATGGCGGAACGCGGGCACGATGGTCAGGGTTCGACGATGTACCTGGAGTTTGGAAGCTCCTCCCTTGATGAGGCCGCAGATGATCTGCTCCACCCTCTCGGGGTCTCTCATGTGCACCGTGGGTTTCTCGAACTGAGGCATCTGGAGTACCACACAGAAAAAAAAAGGGGAGAAATGGGAATAAAATTTAACCAAGCAAAGTTTTTGTTTTGTTTTGTAGGATAAAATAACATCGATGATGAGTAGCTTTAAAAAAATAAAATAAAAATCAATTTAAAATAAATAAATAAATATAAACTGCCCTGAACCTTTAGGCAACCAGATTCTCCATATGAGAAAAAAAAAGAACACATAAAGGAATTAATGTCGTAATTTACTTTTGTACTTTTATATATTTTTTATTTTTATTTTTTATCATAATCACTGATTGGGACGAGGAGTTAAACTCGAAACACCATCCATTCCTTTAACTCATACAGACATGCTTTAACAAGAAATTCAAAAAAATAAGAAGCAGACGAGGAATCAGAGGAGCACCGTACTGGGACTGACTTGCACCAACATTAATTGTGACCTACTTTTGCTTTAAGAGGTGTGCCAAATGGTAGTGGGGGGTACAAGTCGTCTCTTGTCATATTGCACACCAACTTTTAAATTCCTATATACAGCCTGCAGGAGAGGAACATTATGTTCATCATTTCAAACATAACACTGGGATGAGTAAAAAAAAAAGGTTCCTGGCCTTAAAAAAGATCCTATGTGAAATCCTGTGGATGCAGAAACAAGCAAAATAAATCCTGCAGGTCTAGATGTCCACTGCAAGCCAAGGCATTGCTCAACAGGATAAATTCCTGTTGGTAAATTGGCCTTTTAAGTCACAAAACTTAGTTGCAGCATAACATTTACTGCATAGGTTAAGCACGATAAGCTGCCTATTTCACAGCTGTTTGTCAATATTATATCACTCAACGAAAACGAGTTTCTTATTGCCCCAGCATTTTGAGCTGAAACGACAACCTAGCTTGACTGACAAGAGGTTTAATTAAGACTAACAAGATAAGAGGACGGCGCGTGTTTCAATGACACCTTGGTTAACGGGAGGGGCTGCGAGAACAGTACAGCAGATATAAAAAGACTTGATGAAATACAAACATCCAAGCCTGCAGATACACCCGAAACGACCAGCTCACCGGACAACACGGCTTCACCTTACAGAATCAGAATCTAACTTTCTAACACCTCATATATCACTCTGATCCTTCAGGCACACGATACTCGGAACATAAGCTAAATATAACCATCACGTTCTGTTTGTGGTTTTTTTTGCTGCAAAACAAGCCAAGAGTAAAAACAACTAAAAAAGAAGTTATTTTCTGCTGAGAGTCGAATGCATTTGCAATGCAACTCATCTAATTTCACGTATTTACAGCCTCACAAAACTTGTCATTTAACACTAAAGATTAAAACTGCTGAAATTCTTGAGGGTGGGGTCTGCTGTCGGATATAAAGTTCACTGTGGAAACATGACAGTTTTACTCAACTAATTACAGACAGAATACCACTTTTTCGCAAAAATGTTTATGATACTGTATACATGTCACTGTATTTTGCATACATTATCTTCTATGGAACACCAGATTTCAGCGGTGCAGTTTACCAGAATAATACATTTGCTGTTTTTCGTTGTCTCGATTTCAGTATCGTATCGTTTCCATTGGTGTAGCAGCTGCACACAGGCACAAACAAGCTTACCTTGGGTCTGTTGTCGCCACAGAAACAAGAGTGAAGAAAAGATTGTGTGTCTGCGCAGAGTTTATATATCCTCAGAAACAGGCGGGGAGAAAAGAGAAGGGAGGAGGGGGGGGTGTTGACCAAAAGTGATTAGACAATATAACCCCTCCCCATCATATAGGCTCTGACACACAAACACGGTGACACTTCTAGTTGACACACACACACACACGCGCGCGCGCGCGCACACACACAACCAAAGTCCACAAACAGATGTGGCAACCTGGCCAGTGGTGTTAGAGCTGCGTTTGTAATCCAGACTTTTTCCAGTAATTTGACCTCTGACCCTTAAAATCGATTAGAAGGCGCATCCTTGCTTTCAGGAGTACCCCTGCTGAACACGCACATTTTTAAACACACAATCCACGCACACACAGCCGCACGCGCGCACACATGCAGTAAATAGCCTGTAGCTACACGAGAGGTCATAAGGGTAAAGTTTCAGAGTGAGCATCAGGCTGTTTGCTGCGACAATGGTCAGTCACACCTGATACATGTCGAACTCATGGATAAGTCTCGCTCACACACACACAGATAACTTACAGACTCCTGTCTCTCTGTGGAGGCTTTAATATTGTGCTCCCACAGAGATTTGGCATCAGTGCATTTCTGGGTAGATCAGTAAAACCAGGCTGAAGACTGAAGTGCACAGTCGAAACTGTCAGCAGGTATGAGAACATCTATTAATATTCAATTCAATTCAATTCAAAAATACTTTATTGATCCCAGAGGGAAATTAAGTGTTGGTATAGCTCAAATAATTAATTCTTTAAGGAGTTGTTGTAGATGATGATGGCTGTGGGCAGGAAGGATTTCCTGTAGCGGTCTGTATTGCAGCGAAACTGAAGAAGCCTCCGACTGAAGACGCTCTGTTGTTGTAAAACTGTCTCATGAAGAGGAGAAGAGGATGCTCAGGGTTGTCCATAATTTTTTTGATTTTATGAAGAATCTTTTTTTGCATCATCATCTCCAGATGTTCCACAGTCGTCCCAAGAACAGAACCAGAACCTTCTTAATCAGGTTGTTTAGCCTTTTTAAATCCCTGGCTCTGATGCTGCTACCCCAACAGATGACGGCTGAAGAGATTACACTCTCCACAACAGACTTGTAGAAGATCTGCAGCATCTTGCTGCAAACCTTGAAGGACCTAAGCTTCCTCAAGAAGTACAGTCTGCTCTGTCTCTTCTTGTAGACGGCTTCACTGTTGCGCCTCCAGTCCAGTCTGTTGTCAAGGTGAACTCAGAGGTATTTATACCTCTCAACCACCTCCACTTCTTCTCCCATGATGGAAACAGTGTTTGACTTATTCCTGTTTCTTCTGAAATCTACAATCATCTCCTTTGTTTTGTTCACATTCAAGGTGAGACGATTGTTTCCACACCATGTCACAAAGCGGTCCACCAGCTCTCTGTATTCAGCTTCTTGTCCATCTCTGATACACCCGACTATTGCAGAGTCATCTGAGTATTTCTGCAGATGACAGGTCTCTGATTTGTACTGGAAGTCTGAGGTGTACAGAGTGAAAAGGAATGGTGAGAGTACGGTCCCCTGTGGTGCTCCTGTGCTGCTGACCACCTGGTTTGACACACAATTCTTCAGTCTCACAAATTGTGGTCTGTTGGTCAAGTAGTCATTGATCCAGGCGATTGTTGAGGGCTCCACCTGTGTCTTCAGGAGTTTCTGACAGAGCAAATCAGGCTGAATTGTGTTAAATGCACTGGAGAAATCAAAGAACATGATCCTCACAGTACTGCCTGCTTTGTCCAGATGACAGTGGGTTGGTTGAAGTAGGTGGATGATGGCATCTTCAACACCAACTCCACAGCGATAAGCAAACTGCAGTGGGTCCTGATACGTTCTTGTTTGCTTACTCAGGGGGGCCAACAGGAGTCTCTCCAGGACCTTCATGATGTGGGATGTCATGGCAACAGGTCTATAGTCATTAATGACTGATGGGTGAGTTCATTTTGGTACTGGAACAAGGCAGGATGTCTTCCACAACACTGGAACCTTCTCCTGAGTTAGGCTAAGGTTGAAGAGGTGCTGCAGAATCCCACAGAGCTGCTCTGCACAGGCCTTCAGGACTCTGGGGCTGACACCATCTGGACCTGCAGCCTTGTTCTGGTTCAGTTTCTCCAGCTGCCTCTTCACCTGACTTTTGGAGACAGACAAGTGGGCGGGGGAGGAAAAGGGGGTAGCAGCATTTCCTGACTTGGTTGAAGTCAAACTTGTGGAATTAGAAGAGTCCATGGCTGAGGTGAAGGATAAAACATCCGAGGTGTAACAGGAAAGCTGTTGATCAGAGGAGAGTGGGATGTCTGTTTGGCTGGGAACAGGAGAGGAGGATGCTGAGCTAGTTCCTGAACTGAAACTGTTGAAGAATATGTTCAGTTCATTGGCTCTGTCCAGACTTCCATCTATCCAATCCTTCCTGTCCTTAAAGCCTGTGATCTTTCTCATTCCTGACCAGACATCTCTGATATTGTTCCTCTGTAGTTTGTTCTCCAGCTTCTTCCTGTATACCTCCTTGCTGTCTCTGATCTTGACCTTAAGTTGCTTCTGTATACTCCTCAGTAATTCCCTATCTCCCTCCCTGAAGGCTCTTTTTTTCTTGTTTAGCAGTTCCTTCAGGTCACTGGTGATCCAGGGTTTGTTATTAGGGAAGCATCTGACTGTTCTGGTGGGGATGATGTTGTCCACACAGAAGTTTATATAGTCAGTCACACACTCAGTCATGGCATTGATGTCCTCTCCATGTGCATGGCAAAGAGTCATCCATTCTGTGGTTGCATTAGACATATTAGACAAGCGGTTGGTTCATCAACGGCAAATTCAGGTTATGTACAGTGTCCACGGAAAATCCGTTTACACACCATGAAACAGTTTTATCTCATAAACAGCAAAGATCTGGAGGACATCTTACGTCAACTGAACTCCTCCTCTTGCTGCTTAGACATCCTGCCCACAGGCTTTTTCAAAAAGGTCTCAAAGATCTTGGAGTCAGATCTGTTACAGATTGTAAACTCATCTTTAATGTTGGGTGTTTTCCCAGAGCCACTGAAAACAGCTGTAATTAAACCCCTGCTGAAAAGAGACAATCTGGACAAGACACAAATGAACAACTACAGGCCCATCTCCAATCTTCCATTTTTAAGTAATCATTGAAAAGGCTGTTTTTTATCAGCTAAATGACTTCTTAAGACAAAGCAACTGCTACGACGTCTTTCAGTCAGGTTTTAGACAGCACCACAGCACTGAGACTGCTCTGACCAGAGTAATCAATGACATCCGTTTGAATATTGACAGTGGAAAAATGTCAGTGTTAGTTTTACTGGATCTAAGTGCTGCATTTGATACAGTTGACCACATTATTTTACTCAAACGACTGGAGAACTGGGTGGGTCTCTCTGGCACTGTACTAAACTGGTTCAAAACGTACTTAGAGAACAGGAAGTACTTTGTGTCAATAGGTAACTTTACATCTGGGCAGACGGGAATTACATGTGGGGTTCCCCAGGGTTCCATCCTGGGACCTCTTCTGTTTAACATCTATATGCTCCCACTGGCACAGGTAATAAATAACAACAATATAAGTTACCATAGCTACGCAGATGACACACAGATATATATTAGAATGTCACCAGAAGACCAAGGGCCTGTACAGGCTCTTGGCAAATGCATTGAGGAAATTAATGACTGGATGTACCACAATTTTCTGCAGTTGAACAAAAACAAAACGGAGGTAATTGTCTTTGGAGCTAAAGAGAAAAGATTGAGTCACCACAGGGCTTCAGTCCATACGCCTAAAAACCACCAACCACGTCAGAAATCTGGGTATAGTGATGGACTCAGACCTAAACTTTGAAAAACACATTAAGGCAATCACAAAAACAGCCTACTATCACCTTAAGAATATCTCAAGGATACAAGATCTGATGTCTCAGCAGGACCTGGAAAAACTAGTCCATGCGTTCATCTTTAGTCGGCTTGATTATTGTAACAGCGTCTTTACAGGTCTACCTAAAAAAATCAATTAGGAAACTGCAGCTCATCCAGAACTCTGCTGCTCGAGTTCTCACCAAAACCAAAAAAGTGGACCACATCAGTCCAGCTCTGAGGTCTTTACACTGGCTGCCTGTCTGTCAGAGGATAGACTTCAAAGTTCTGCTGCTGGTCTATAAAGTTCTGAATGGTTTAGGACCAAAATACATCAGTGATCTCCTGACCCAGTATGAACCTACTCGACCCCTCAGGTCATCTGGATCCGCTCTTTTATCAGTTCCCAGAGTCAGAACCAGACATGGAGAAGCTGCGTTCAGCTTCTATGCTCCACATGTCTGGAACAAACTCCCAGAAAGCCTCAGATCAGCTGAAACACTCAGTTAATTTAAATCCAGGTTAAAGACCCACCTGTTCTCAGCTGCCTTTGATTAGGTTTTTATTTTAAGTTTTAAATCTGCACGGCTTTTTTTAAGATAGATTTTTATTTTATTTTTTATTTTGGTTCATTTTAAATCATGGTTTTTATTCCTGTACTTTTGCCTTTTCTGCACCCTGCTGTAATGCCTTTTATGTAAAGCACTTTGAATTGTCTTGTAACATGAATTGTGCTATACAAATAAACTTGCCTTCCCTAAAACCTGACGTTTGTCTTACTAAAAGAAAAAGACAAATTATTAATGAGAGAAACTCAAAAAAAAAGAAAGAAAGTTGAAAATGTGTGTGTGAGTTACGCTTTCACAACAGCCTGCTGCTTTTAGGGAATAGCTGTCTAACAACAGCCAATAATACGCAGCAGGCCAGAGTCTATAAATCCACTGAACTATAAACAGACTGAGGGAAGCCTATTTAAAAGTGAAACAAGAACGTCTACAAAACTATGAGGTAATTAAGGGGAACGCCCTCAGAATCTAGGAGATTTAAACAGTGATGCTTATTTCTAGGAGTTAAGCTACATTCATCATGCATTTATCGAACGTATTTTTTTTTTCAGTTCACAGAAACAATCATTCAGTCGCGTTTTAATTAACGCTACGTCAGATAATGTCTAATGGAGGACCGAGTCATGCTAAAACAGTTTGTTGCCTTGCTTTTTTTAGCTCCTTCAATTGTTTCTCCTGCAGCTTTGACGAACTGGGTCCAGTGATTCTAACACTAGCCTTCCTAGCAGCCCAAATATAAATGTAGGGGTTATGTTATTGCAGAACACGGCTGCCCTCGCTGTTACTACCCCTAAGCTTAGCTGTGGATGTAGTTTCACTGAAACGTGCTTTTCACCCCGACTGTTGTGAATACCATGCATCTTAAGCATGAAGCGATAACTCTGCACAATTATAGGTTGCCAGTTTTTTTGAGAAAAATCTAACTTAAAGATTAAATCAAACTCTTATTTTTTTTTCCTAATGTTTTAATACGATAAAGTGAGTTATTGGTGGGAAATGATTTGTCATATATAGCACCAGCAGGAGGCTGATATGGAGCATGTAACTTATAGGTGCATGTTTCCTCAACTCAGGATCCGGTCTGTAATCACATGCTCACTGAGGGAACATACAGATACAGAAAGAATGTTTATCTCTGCGTTTTTTAAATGACCAAATTTATCCGATTCCTCCTCCCAAAACTGCTCTCTTACAGGTTTCTGCTGGTTTTCAACTTGAACCTTGAACGTTCTCTGCTATCAATGTCTTGAACAGCAGTTTTACTTGCACTATTACACTGGTTTCTTCTTGGGAGGGAGAAGTGTGATTGTATAAAGCACAAGCATAGTGACTTATGTGCACAAAAGCATTTTCAGTTGGTGGAATTACAGGGAGTTAAATTGTGAAACCTCACAAATACAGACAAAACAAATCATTGTTTCTTCTCTGTGCCCAATCAATCACATATGAGACCCTGAGCAAGCAGGAATCTCCAATCAGAGCCACCGAAAGGGAGTAAATTTTCTGGCACCAGAATTCTGTCAGCCGCAGAAATCTGGACTTTGCAGAGAAGACATTTATCAACCAGCATGGGGGGGGGGGGGTCTCCAGGTTCACCAGGATCAAGGATCATAAGAAGTGACGCTTTCAGACCACTAATGTTTTCTACGATATTGTCCAGTTTGGAGTCCATGAGGCGCCAGAGAAAGTGACCAGTGAATTGTTTTCTGGCTCTACAGACCACAGAGTAATAAAATGCTGCTCCTTCCTCTACCTGTTGCTTTGGGGACATCGCTGGTCACAAAAAGCAAATACAGTCATGGTTTAAAAGCTAAAGTAACCAACCTGTCTGTTGTACTAAGGCAGTGGCTCCCAAAGTGAGAGGTGCGGTGGGAATATAATTCAATATTAAATATAAATAAATACTAGCGGAAAGTAAAACATTGCCAAACATGCTTTTAAACCAACTTCCTAGCATGCCAAAGAGTAGAAATTATGATGATACATATCTTGTCTTTGGTGTTGTTACACCAAACAACTGCAAATGCGACGAAGCTCAAACGCTCATCGAGCGCCCCCCCCCGAATATGCAGTGGACACGCTGCAGGATACACCACTACGCACTGGCGTCACATGCAGAATGATGTAACGACCAATGTCATCGGCACAGTCAGCTACTAACCTTATGTCTTTGGCATTTGTGAGATAATGGGCTCCGACCAGACAACCGTTGTGTTTCACAGCGACTCCCAATGGGTGTTATGTGTGAAGGTGCTGTCCTGGGTCTTTGAACTGTGAGACGAGAGCCGTATCTTTCTGAAGAAAGAGGGCAGTGATCTTGCCCACAAATTTCACTGTACCAACTTCTTCATAAAACTTGGATACAGTGACATGTTTCTGAAACTGTTGTTTAGCGAACCAAACTCACAGATAAAAGGGCACAAACACACACCTCCACGTGTTGATTCGAGACCTCAGTTAAGCAAAGTGACCTTTTACATTTGTTATGAAACCAATTTATTTTAAAAATTTCATTAACCAAAGGGGGGCCCAGCAGAAACAAATATGGAAACCGCTGTACTAAGGCAACCTTGTTTTAAAGCTATAGTTGATATTCCATGTGCAGAATATCTGTTAAGCAGCTAACTGCAGCCTGGCTACATGAACAGATTGCCTTACTAAAGCCTGCTTCCCCACGAACGCGTAAGCGGCGAGTAACGCCTGCGAAGCGTAATACGCAGCTGATAGCCGCCGTTATAGTAAACGGGTTGGTTACCACCGGGCGCGGAGCGAATCAAACGCTTCCCAGAAGCGTTGTTTCGCGGTGCTCTCCTAAATTTATGTGGTTGGTCTATTTTTTACGCGCTACGCTTCCAGAACACGTCAGTCACAGCAGTTTAAATCCGACCAGACAGAAAATCAGACATAGGAGCAGACAGTGTAATGCATCGTCAAATTCCAAAACACAAAGACACGTGCAGATTTCCGATGGGAAAACAAAACGTCATTATCTGTGACACCAGGTTTGAAGTCAGTCGGTCTGTAGGTCTAATTTGTTGGTTTTTACCACTGAAGACGAGAAGTTAATCCTTGAAGAGGGGAATCACAGAGTATATTTATGATATCCAGTGATTATTTTTACAAGAACATGAAAAAGGAGAAGGCATAGACAGAAATATGAGTTTATGATACTTATTACCATATAATTATCCCCCCCCCCATGTAAATGCAATTCTCCTGAGATTTTGTAACCTCGCGGGTAAACACATGTCCCTAAAGTTACGCGCCGCTTACATATCCAGTGGAAAGTAGGGTTAACTAAGCAGTTATTTATCTAAAATAACAATAAACAAATGCTCTTTTTTTGTTGTAGTAACAACATTTTAAGTACAAATAATCGGGTTGTTTCTGTTTTAAATTTAATAATAATTTGACATTTCTTCTGTTCATTTTGTGGTATGATACCTTGAGAATTGTATACTATGCCGAGCAATCAACAATGGAGCTTGAGTTTGACGAGGAGGTTGAGGTTTCTATAAAAATACTCATATTGTTTATTTAGCCTTCTTTGCATCTAGGGATTTCTAGGAATTTTTTAAGTTGTATTTTATACGGTTATTTATGCTTAATCTGCTTGGCTGTTAAAGCCAAATAAACTCAGCAAAAAAAGAAACGTCCTCTGACTTTGAATTGTTGTCACAGCAGGCATCGAGATTGCCTGCAGTCACAACAAGCTCAGTCCGATGGTGATGTGATATACCGCCTCAGACCATGACGGACCCCCCACCTCCAAATCGATCCCGCTCCAGGGTACAGGCCTCGGTGTAACGCTCATTCCTTCGACGATAAACACGAATCCGTCCATCACCCCTGGTGAGACAAAACCGTGACTCATCAGTGAAGAGCACTTTTTGCCACTCCTGTCTGGTCCAGCGAAGGTGGGTTTGTGCCCATAGGCGGCATTGTTGCTGGTGATGCCTGGTAAGGACCTGCCTTACAACAGGCCTACAAGCCCTCAGTCCAGCCTCTCTCAGGCTATTGCGGAGAGTCTGAGCACTGATGGAGGGATTGTGTGCTCCTGGTGTGACTCGGGCAGTTTTTGTGGCCATCCTGTACCTGTCACGGAGGTGTGATATTCGGATGTACCGACCCTTTGCAGGTGTTGTTACACGTGGTCTTCCACTGCGAGGATGATCAGCTGTCCTTCCTGTCTCCCTTTAGCTCTGTCTTAGGCGTCTCACAGTGCGAACATTAGCCACATCAGCAGTCCTCATGCCTCCCTGCAGCATGCCTAATGCACGTTCACGCAGATGAGCAGGGACCCTGGGCATCTTTCTTTGGGTGTTTTTCACAGTCGGTAGACAAGTCTCTTTAGTGTCCTGCGTTTTTAGAACTGTGACCTTAAATGCCTACTTTCTGTAAGCTGTTAAGGTCTTAACGACCATTCCACAGGTGCATGTTAATTATGTGATTATGGTTAATTGAACATGCATGGAAAACATTGTTTAAGCCCTTTACAATGAAGATCTGTAAAGTTATTTGAAATTTTACAACATTATTGTTTAAATACACAGTCCTGAAAAAGGGACGTTTCTTTTTTTGCTGAGTTTATGTACTTTTAGATACCGGCAATGACAACATCACAAGCGTAACTACATGTTACACTGGCAATCAAGCATTTCTGTGGGTATCAATAATCATGTGACTTCAAGATAATTGTATAAAAAGACACCCCCCCCCCCCCCAAAGAATTCGGTTCAAAGGTTGCTTGACATGAGTGATGGATCTATTCCTCTAAGGCAGTGTTTCTCAAAAAAAATTTTATCATTCCCCACTTTGGACAAAGGAGCATGCACAAGCCCCCCATGCTTTTATCGCCCCAACAGAATGGTGACCACGCATGATTTTTAAAGTGTTTTATTTATTTAAATAGCCGAGTTAGTCTACAAGTTTTTAAAGGTATAAATTAGTTGGAAAAAGGGGTTGCGCACTGGTATAAAACCGGCTCAGAAATATATGCTGTCAGTAGTTGCTACATGTAGAACTTCAGCTCATAGTTGGAGAAAATAAAAGTTGTAGTTTTATCAAATTTACAAAGCTTTCAAGAGTACAAAATAAATAAAATAAATAAAGAGCAAGATACTCATCTCTGCATTTCCTCCGTGGTTGACCATGTGACTTCTGACTGAAACGTTCCCTGATCTTTTTAGATATTTGTACATTTTGTAGATGGAATCTCTGATAATGGGGCTACTTCAGCTTGTTTTGTTCTGCTGTGATATATTCTAATGTCAAACTCCCACCCCGATGTTCCAGGTCCCGGTTCTGTTTACAATGATGATCACAATTGCAAATTTATTTGAGTGTTTAATTTTGTGAGAGGGGGGAGCTGGTTGATTTAATTTACAGTGCAGTGAAACATTCACAACGACAGAATCTAGGGGGGGAAAACGATTTAAATCCCATTGATGTCACGCCCCACCTGCAATACCTCTGCGCCCCACTAGTGGGGCTCGCCCCATAGTTTGAGAAACACTGCTCTAAGGACAGCTTAGCAGATCTAAGGATTTTCCAAATTAATTTGCCTGTCACACCAAGAAACCGAAAAGTGATGCAAATAAATCTAAATGACTTTAGCTGCACTGAAGGTGACTGATCAGTTCTTGTAAAAATGCTCGCCAGCTCAGTCCTAGAATGAAATCTGATCAATCGGTGTCAGGACAAAGGTTACAGAGTGTCAGACTGCTGTGGAGACAACCTGAGGGACGACTGATCTCAGGACTGTGGCTTTAATCAGATCCACCTTCGACATACAACTGTGCGTTTACTGATAGGGCTGCACATTCTGCTGTCCACGCCGTTTCCACTGAAAGCACTACGACATCGGACAACGCTGCAGCAGCAAACACGTTTTATCACAACTCTGAGTATGGACTGGTGATCTCACTAAAAACACTACTCTTAAAAACTGATTCTATTGACACCATGAGATCAGAAATACAATATATCAGATCAGCTTTATTCCCCAAGCTTGTGCACACGATGCATTTAACTTCGATTCCACTTATCTCTCAAGACATTTTAAATATAAATATATAAGGAGAGAAAATTAAGCAAGTATGCATGGTATGGATGTTGGCACTGTTGCTCAGAGAGACAGCCTGGGGGAAGAAACTGTCTTTGTGGCGCCGATCTGAAGGTAAAAGTCTAAACAGTTTGTGTCCAGAATGTGTAGAGTCTGCAGAGATGTTAGCTCCCCTATTCCTGACCCTTGACCTGTGCAAGTCCTGGATGGAGGTCAATGTCAAATCGAAATTGTAAATGCAATGCCAATGGGTGATATCCCAGCTGCAACGGACTGTTAGGATGCAACACTTGTGACATGACATTTCATTAGTGACATGCATTCACACGCTGCATCCCAATGACATATTTGGCCAGTTGGACTTAAGTAGCTCTGTATGACCACGCCTGATATAGATTTAAATGTCTAAAATGCTAAAACGCACAGATTAGTTGCCAAAATAAAAGGAGGGATGAAAATGTGGTTTAACTGCAGCTAATGTTCTCATTTCAATGTACAATAGCGGGATGTTTTCCTAATATTGTGCAGCCCAACATTACATCTACTGCTGATTAGAGATCGACCAATATGCGTTTTTCTATTACCAATACCGATATGTAGAGTTCATTGATACATGCTGCTGATTTTCATGGCAGACATCTTGAAATTTTCTGCCCTTATTTGCTGCTAAAACATCACACTAACAACAACAACAATGGATGCACAACTTTCTGAACCTAATTAGTTTTTAAACACTGAATTTAACCAACCCTTGAATCTTAAATTTTGTGCACTGCAGAGTATTAAAATCAAACATTTAACCAAAGTTAATCAGAAAATAAACTGGCCGAGTATTAAATATACAAAACAGGTCAATAAATAGAAATGCTGGATTTGACTTTTGTTGGCCGATACAGATATATAAAAAAATGGTAGATATAGGCCCGATATATCGGTCTATCCCTACTACTGATGCAACTTTTGCAACAATACTTATAACTGTCTCACATTTTTGCCCCTATTCCATCCCTTCCCGCAAGTTATAAAAACATACACATCAAATAAAAGCTCCACAGAATGGATCCGGCGGCCATGTTGGATGTGCGCATTCCAGAAAACATACAAGTATGATGACATACGTTTAGCTGTACCCACATTCGTAGCTGCAACGCTTGTGATAATGAGACCCATATGTTCCAAGTGATAAAAGCATTGGTGAACAGTGCCCACCCTTAAAGTTTCACATTTTAAAAACAATTATCATCACTTCTTCCTAAAATCCCCATCAAGTCATCTAACATAAAATCAGACAAAGTTAACACCTTCCGACAGTGACGACATGTACTTTTCATATTCTCTCTCATCAGATGTGTATTTCGTGCGAGCGCTGATAATAGAATAGGTTTTGATGAACCAACTTCACAATTAGGGCAAAAACCTACATAAAAGAGATTTAGCTGTTTTTATAATTTCCTAATGTCTTTTAGAATTGCTTTCAGGAAATAAAGCATTACAGTCAAATGCTGGCATTCCAGGATTTTAAACACGTTCCAAACCCATCTCTAAATCCCTCGGGCCTCGTTTTAACAACTACAGAACATTCGGTTTTGCTACTGTTTTATCAGCATTTACTACCAGAACCGCATGTTTCTTATTGCATGCACAACACCGGAGTCAGCGAGGTTAATCCCAAGTAAGTTTATGTCCAGCTTTTAATAACAACACAGCCAAGCAGTGAGGACTTGAGGAAGTGAAGAAGGAAATGTTACTCTGTTCTGCCCTCCAGTGGTCAACCGAGGGAAGCACACATGGGAAGCAGAATTAAAACAACCTTTTATTGAATTATTAGCAGCTAAAGAGGCAAGGCGGGCCTGTTTAGGGTGATTCCACAAGACATCATATAATAGGGGCTAACTACTGTTTTTTTTTTTGCTGTAACCACATTGGTAGCTGCTACGTTTGTGATAATGATGGCCATCTGTCACTTACGATAAAACCCAGTAGTCACAGAAAAGGGTTTAGTAAATCCACTGAACTTTTATTCGAAAATCTGCCTTTTTTCCAACTTCATGACAAAAAACAAAAGTTATTAATTCACCGAGTTATCGTGTTTTTTATTTTGGTATGACTGAGACTGTATTAGCTCTTTGTGAGCGTTTCAATACATGAGTTAAAGAAGTGCACAACAAAGAAGAGAGTCAGCAGCATGATCATGGTAATGAAAAGATTATCTTGAAACCTGGTTTACGGACACATACAGAATGTGGTGATGGTGTAATTGCTTTTATTCGTCTATAATCTAATCATAACAAGGGACTACACAGTCTGATCCAGACCGCTTAGTGTGAGTCAGACCAAACTTCCTGAGAGGAAATACAGTCAAACAAAATGTAAATAACCAAGAATCCTCTTTTTTTATTCTGTTTTGTCCATCTGAGGCGGATCATAACACTGCAGGAAAAGGAGACAAGTATTACTAATGAGTTAATGAATGGTTTTTATTGTACAGACTCCCAGCTGATAGATAAAATAAATTGACTAATGAACGATTTAAGGAGAAAAATATGCGTCACTTGGTACAAATGTTCCTCCAGATATTCAAAAGCTTTATCATCTATCTGATGATCGGATTTACAAACAAATTTTACCTGAATAGGTGGATTTAAATTGGCTTTAAGGGTAATTATAATCAATGATTTTTCTCCGCTTCCACAGTACCTTTACCAAACACATCAGCGATGCAGAGCTAGGCCTGTCGCCATAACAAATTTTAATGGACCAGAAATTATTGCGATAAACGATTATATTGACGTTCAAAAAACTTTCATTTCTAAAGAAATTTTACCACTGCAACTGGAAGACTTTTTTTTTTATATCCAAACAACCACAACATTCTTAAAAAAATGGATAAACTCGACAAGCAGAAATCCACTTCAATATTAATATATACACTCAACAAAAATATAAACGCAACACCTTTGTTTCTGCTCCCATTTTTCAAGAGATGGACTTAAAGATCTAAAATTAATTCCAGATACACAATATTACCATTTCTCTCAAACATTCTTCACAAATCAGTCTAAATGTGTGATAGTGAGCACTTCTGCTTTGCTGAGATAATCCATCCCACCTCACAGGTGTCCCACATCAAGATGCTGATCTGAGATCATGATTAGTGCACAGGTGTACCTTATACTGCCCACAATAAAAGGCCACCCTGGAATGTGCAGTTTTTTGCTTTATTGGGGGTCTGGGGACTCAGAACCGGTCAGTATCTGGTGTGACCACCATTTGCCTCATGCAGTGCAACACATCTTCTTCGCATAGAGTTTATCAGTTTGTCAATTGTGGCCTGTGGAATGTTGATCCACTCCTCTTCAATGGCTGTGCGAAGTTGTTGGATATTAGTGGGAACTGGTACACACTGTCGTATACGCCGGTCAAGCACATTCCAAACATGCTCAATGGGTGACATTTTCGGTCAGTATGCTGGGAATGAAAGTACTGGGACATTTTCAGCTTCCAAGAATTGTGTACAGATCCTTGCAACATGGGGCCGTGCATTATCTTGCTGAAACATGAGGTGATGTTCATGGATGTATGGCACAACAATGGGCCTCAGGATCTCATCACAGTATCTCTGTGCATTCAAAATGCCATCAATACGCCGTCTGCCATCTGCCCTGAACAATGTAAACCGAGATTCATCCGTGAAGAGAACACCTCTCCAACGTGCCAGACGCCATCGAATGTGAGCATTTGCCCACTCAAGTCTGTTACGCCGACGAGCTGGAGTCAGGTCAAGACCCCGATGAGGACGACGAGCATGCCGTTGAGCTTCCCTGAGACGGTTTCTGACAGTTTGTGCAGAAATTGTTTGGTTATGCAAACCAATTGTTTCAGCACCTGTCTGAGTGGCTGGTCTCAGACGATCTTGAAGGTGAACCTGCTGGATGTGGAGGTCCTGGGCTGGTGTGGTTACACATGGTCTGCGGTTGTGAGGCCGGTTGGATGTACTGCCATATTCTCTGAAACGCCTTTGGAGACGGCTTATGGTGGAGAAATGAACATTCAATGCACGAGCAACAGATCTGGTTGACATTCCTGCTGTCAGCATGCCAATTGCACGCTCCCTCAATGCTTGTGGCATCTTGCTGTGAGACAAAACTGCACATTCCAGGGTGGCCTTTTATTGTGGGCAGTATAAGGTACACCTGTGCACTAATCATGATCTCAGATCAGCATCTTGAGGTGGGATGGATTATCTCAGCAAAGCAGAAGTGCTCACTATCACACATTTAGACTGATTTGTGAACAATGTTTGAGAGAAATGGTAATATTGTGTATCTGGAATGAATTTTAGATCTTTATGTCCATCTCATGAAAAATGGGAGCAGAAACAAAGGTGTGGCGTTTATATTTTTGTTGAGTGTATATATATATATATATATATATATATATATATATATATATATATATATATATATATATATACACACACTCAATAAAATTTAAAATAAAAACTATAAATTCAATATTAACCACAGAAAAAACAGCAAACTACCAACAAAAAGTCCAAATGGACAAAAAAAAACACTCAGTTTGAATAAAAAAAGACAAAATATGCCTGACACATGAGGAAAGCAAACAAGCATTCTAATGGAAAATATTGTGGCAGGTGGCATGCATAGATAAGCAGACAAACATGAGAGGAGAACCGCTGGATATAAAACATATGCTGGCAGGAGGCACGGGCCGTTTAGTATCTAAGGAAAGAACACCTAACATGCTAATCTTTGACTGTTTTTTGTGTGTGTTTTGGTGTGTTAAATATAACAAGTTGAAGACGTTCCAAAGATACTAAAGTCAAAGTGAGTCCGGATGTTTTTGCTTTACGCTCAGCAGCAGGAAACATTAAAAGCAGATGGTAACAAGTTTCCACGCTGAGGATCGCAGCGGGAAACTGTCTCTGTACGCCAGCCAGTCGCTACTACATCCCAGTTTAATTCCCTTACCAGAAGACTGGATTAGCAAAAGAGGGGAGCCAACAACAACAAGCTTGTTGGCCTGTAAGGCAACCATGTTTAAAGGGATATTCCACTCCTAAGTGGAATTTAGTCTGCTGCCATATTCCCCAGAGTTAGAGAAGTGAGAAAAAGCATTTTGTAACCAGCTCAGTCATTCTCCTTATCTGGCAGCAGTCTGTGTGCTTTAGCTTAGCATGAACAATGTGAGTGAATGGTAACAGCTAGCATTTTATGTGAGCAAAAGTGGTAAAACATTACTCAATAATGATACCAATTATTCCCGGTGACCTCAATAATCATATCAATAGTAAATGGAAACAATAAGTAACACAAAGGAATTACAGGAGCCAGACAGAATTGGGTAAAAGAGCTTTTAATTTTTTTTGCTCTCTTTTCTTGGAATAACAGTCAAAATGAATTAAAATTACAAATTTGATTACTGTAGGTCAATTTAAAACACTCATAAAAGATCGAGAAAATGACTAACTGGGTAAATGTAACTGCTTTACATGCTGAACTATCCCAACTTGTTATGTTTTAAAGATTTTGTAACTGCTTTATTTCTCTTTGTCAATGTGCTTTCTTTGTAACGTGTAATTCTCTGTACTGTTCTTGTGCTGCCGTCTTGGACCAGATCCCTCTTGGAAATGAGAATTTAATATCTCAATTAGTTTTTTTTATTTACCCAGTTAAATAAAGAAATAATAAATGACACAGCGTCCGCAAAAGACACCTACTTCCGTGAACACAAACGCGTGAGCTGCAGTGAGTTTTTACTGCAATAGTTTGAGTAAGTTATACGTCTAATGCAAGACAATGGTTCTTGCCTGTGTGGCAGAGGGTTGCAAAAACGAGCCGAAGACATACAGCAACACGATGTTTTACAGGATTCCATCTAATGTGGAAAGAAGAAGACAATGGCTTGCTGCCCTGGGAATTCCTCCAACAACACCAGTGGTGAAAATTAATCAACATCTGGTTTGAAAGGAGCATTTCAAAGCAGAGGACTACGAAGAAAAAAAATGCAATATTGCACAAGAGAAAGATGGTGCTGCATTTGAAGCTTATGGCAGTGCCATCAATTCATCAATGGCTGTAAGTAAAGTCCTATTCATGCTCATTCCTTGGGTGTTGCTGGGCTGTTATTAATTACTATAATTGTAACGTCTGGCTGACATTGCCACCTCCCGGGTTTACCTTATAACATTTACAACATTTGACCCTATTGACTATAATTGTTGAGTTTTGTACAGTAAATCACATTCAAGTGTTTTTTTTTGCAGAAGTTCTTGCCCTTGCAGCGGCGGCTTACAGCGGTGGTTTGTCCTAATATAGTCCCAAGTCTAAATCGGCTCCTGTAATTCCTTTGAGTTACTTATTATTTTTTTTGGAGTCGATTTGATTATTAAGATCACCGGGAATAATTAGGATAATTATTGAGTAATTTTTATGACTTTTGCACATGAAATGCTAGCCGTTACTATTCACTTCCATTGTTTATGCTAAGCTAAAGCAAACTGACTGCTGCCAGATTGGAATGACTGGGCTGGTTACAAAATGCTTTTTCTCACTTCTCCAACTGAGCAACATGGCAACAGACTAAATTTCAATTAGAAGTGGAATATCCCTTTAACTTTCCAGTTTTCTTAATGAAAGTAAATCTTAAGAGGATAGAAAAAGTAAGATGGTGTCATGTGAAAAGCCTCATTAGATCTTCTCTATGGAAGTTTGACAGAGCTGGATAACTATATTGTAAAATATTGATGTATTTAGCTTAAAATACAGTGTTGTGGTTTATTTTCACTTACTAGAGGTGTGTCTCCCTCTCAGCTGATGCTGTGTCAGTAATCCTGGTGAAACATGGTACTGCTACTGATAAAATAAACATGCTAGTGTTTATTTCCCACTGTAACTTCAAATACTAAACTTCTACTAGACACTTTATGTTATTGCTCTTATTGTAGATGGTGTACCCGATGGTGCTTATTTTTGCAACCAGAAAAAAAAAAGGTTTTTTTCTGTTGTATGCTCCTTGTTTACAGTTAAATGGCGCTTAACCGAATTTGACATCATATCGGGGTCGTTTATGCTGTTTCCATGTCAACGCAGAGTGATTTTTGTGTGTTGCAGAAGCTTGTATAACCCACATGATGCTCGTTGGAGCGAAACAGAGCAACATTAAGCTGTTTTCAGGGCAGTAAAAGGTTCGCAGAACGTGTTACTGACCAACAGCTCCACTGTCACTATTTTGACTCAAGAAATAGAAAGGCTGCGGCTCCTTCTGCTCAGCGAAAACTGGCTAGTGACCTCTAAAGAGTAGCTACTATTTTAGGGGGGGGGACCAGGTGCGCAGGCGCAGTGCATCAACTGAGTTTAAAAGCGTAAAGATAAAAAAAATAAGGTAGCGGTTTACTTTCCGGACATGGTCTTAATAATAATAAACGTCGCCATCTAGACTGGGTAAGCTTCCAATCTGAAAGTTAGCGTAGTTTTATTTTGAAGACCCGACATCCCGCTTCCTGTTTCTTATCGACGTTTCTCTGTTTTACAGTCAGAGTTAGAGAGAGTAGTTCTTTAACTCACCATCTCTATGATCTTCGTTTTCTTCCCCGCTCGCTTCTTCTTGGCTACGATGTACTGGGCCAACGCCACGCCGCCGAACACGACGCAGACACTGGCGCTGGCTGCGGCTCCGACCTTCACCACGGCCGTCCTGTCCATGAGGGTTCGCTGCTCTGCCGCTTCACCAGCCCGTCCCGACCGAGTCCCACACGCACTGTCAGTGTGCGGGCGCCTTTCCTACTGCTGCGCACACGGAACCAAAGATCGTCTATGCAGAAAGAGACTGATTGCTCTAAATTATGACGAGCTGTGATTATTTAAAAACGTTCCCTTAACTACTATTATGTTACCTGAAAACCATCGAGGGTCAAAAGACTGACACAATCAACAACTAAACAATCTGTCAAACAAATATGTATATATGTGACAGTTTAAAGAAAACCAATGATTGATTTAAATAAAAAAATATATATATGCAGTCATATTTATTAAATTGGAATCTAATTTTAAAGTTAATTCATTAAGTGAAACACATTTCTGAATTTCTGAAAAGTAAATGCAACACCTGGTAAAATGTGAAATATGACAAAGGAGTCTAATCGTAACACATTGTATTTGAGCTATATATATATATATACATATACATATACATATATATATATATATATATATATATATATATATACATATATATATATATGAAGTTTTTGTCATACTTCCACGCTCTTAGAAAGTGATATGTACTCCTCTTGCAACTAGATCTTTTTAGATCAACAAACAAATAGCAGAAGAAGCAGAAGAAGAGTTGTTCAGCAGATACATTCTTAAGATACAAATTTAAGAGTGCTGTTTGACCAAATCAGATTACTTTTAAACTTTTTTTAAATGAGATTAAGGGGCTGGGCTGGGCTGGGAGTGTTTGGTGTGCTTTTCCTCTGCTTCCATCACAGCGCCTGAGATGGTTTGCCATTGACTGGTGGGCTCTGGTGGGCTCCTGAATTTCAGGGGCTAGCTCACCAGGCGAGCTCTTCTTTGTCCCTCTCTGGCCTGGTCCTTCTGAGTTCTGGCCACTGCGCTGTGCTGGTGCCTGCCCGGCATCTTGGGTTGGCCCTTGGAGGTCTTCCATGCTTGGTGCCAGGCGGCCTTGCTTTGGTTAGAGTTCTGGCTAAGTCTGGGGAGCTCAGTGCCTTACATCTCACCCTGTGCCTCATTTGCCTGAGGGGTATTCCAGAAAGCTTGGTTAATTTACCATGTGGTAAACCGGCCTGAACTCATGGTTATTCAACCCCAAATCTGCTTACTCCAAGTATGTCCGTTTCAAAACACCTGATAAGAGTTAGTTTAATCAACTTCCTCCTGGTAACCCAGAGTTAATGAGCTGAATACGTAAAGACCCTCTAAATGGATCACAGAATTCAGAAGTCACAATGGAAAGGGAAGGGGGGGGGTGGCTGCATACTGTTCAGAAGCAGAGTTGGAAGTCTTGATTGTGTCTTATGAGGAATTCAAGACAATAATTATGAAGAAAAGCAATACAGCTGCAGCAGCAAAAGAAAGAATATTGGCTTGGCAAAACATAACCAACCTTGTAAATGCATGAGTTTAACAAATATCATAACTCTTCAGTTTCATTTATTAATTCTCTACCCCTTATTCCCCATTGGGGTCGGGGGGGAGGCTGGAGCATATAATGTATAATAAAAAAAAAAAATTAGTTTCAGTATGTTGGGTACCTATTCAAGAATTACTCACTTTTGCCACGAATTTGTTGAGGATACAATAATATTGCACATTGATTTAGACATATATTGACTTCTTGGTTAATTACAGGTACAGGTACTATTAGTCGCTTTATTATATTTTTCTCTTTTTTTGGCCATATAAAGTAGTCTTGCATACTTCTACTGTAGGATGAAGATGAAGAGACCATTTCTGTGGTTACAGAACTGGACAATGCTGGGAGACCCACAGAGGTATGCATATTATATAATATACACCCCTTTAGCATAAGACTAACAATTTGTCATCGTCTGTTCATAGAATATGGCTGGGAATACACAAACAGATGAGGGTCCTTGATCCTCAGCACATGATCTTAGCAGTGTAAGAACTTGTCTACAGCTGTCCTTCTGTAAATATGTTCTTGTATCACTGAACAGTCATTTTAGTCATCCTTTCCAGCTGCCAGCAAAGGAGCTGTATACGGTCCATCTTCAAAGGCAGGTGAGACAAAGCTAAATGGAGGTGGACCTTTTACAGCTCAAAATGGAGGAGAAAAGAATAAGCATACAAAAGGCCAAAATTCGAAGTAGAAATACTGGAGCACCGCCTGAAGGTGAGAACTGTCGGTGAAGATGGGTTGGTTAAATGTTAATTATACCACATGATTAATAAAATTATATTCAGTTATTTCAGGTAATGAAGAAATGAAACAAGGTTTAATGTGAACTGTTTAATTAAAGTGATTTTGACAAATTAAGTCTCTGAAGACTCTCCCATCTCTGTTCTCGGTTATTTGGACTGGGGGTTCCTCTCCACACCTGCTCCGGAGCAGGCTATGTTCAGAGATAAAGTTGCTATGGTTACTAACATACCTTGAAAGATACCTCTGTTT
This sequence comes from Valencia hispanica, assembly GCA_963556495.2. Lineage (NCBI taxonomy): Eukaryota > Metazoa > Chordata > Actinopteri > Cyprinodontiformes > Valenciidae > Valencia > Valencia hispanica. The sequence goes on from OY747710.1 coordinate 7,038,066, forward strand.
TTGGAACCGAAAGTTGAGGTTCGAACCCCTGGTGACTAACTTACTCACTTATACACAAACAAACAAACAAATGCATGCAAGCACCAACACATAAATAAACTAAATGATACTAAAACACAGGTTAGTATCACATCAATGTGACTTGAATACTTTGATACTGGATGCAGTCTTTATTTAATAAAGTACATTACACAGTTAGGAAAACTTCTTCAGATATCCCTTTTGTCGGATCAAATCAAACTTTATTTATAAAGCGCTTTTCATACAAGAAGTTGCATCACAAAGTGCTTTACAGATTAAAATGACCCCACATAAAACCACCTTCCCTTCCCTCCCCCACAGATTTAAAAGCATGGTCACAGTTATACCCCCCTCCCCCCCAACCCATCTCCCATGCACACACACAGTTAAAAGAAAAAGTTAAAAGGACATTGGGCTGAGTGTAGATGAACCATGCAAGGAAACGCCATCAGAGGAGCCATCTGCCCCGGCAGCGGTAGACTAACAGCAGCAGCCGAGGCACCGACACAGTGCACCCAGTGGAGGCAAGGCCAAGACCCCCACCTCCACCCAAGCTCCACCTGGAGAGCACCCAGGGAGCCACAGCCGACCACCGCTCCCAGTGCAGAGGGCTCCCACAGAGGAAACACTGGAACGGGGATTAAGATAAATTAAAGTATAAAAAGAAACGGTAAATTAATGTGCTAAGATTAAATAGTAAAACGGATAAAAATATAATCATATAAAACATCCAGAGCAATTAAACAAACAGTGATAAATAATAATCAGTTAAAAGCTAAGCTAAAAAGGTGAGTCTTGAGCCTGCTCATAAAAAAATGAACGTTCTCTGCAGCCCTGAGGTTCTCTGGCAGCCTGTTCCAGAGCTGAGGGCCATAAAACTGGAAAGACGCCTCGCCATGAGTGTGTGTCCTGACTTTTGGGGTGACAAGGAGACGGCTGCAAGAGGAGCGCAGAGACCACGAAGGTTTATATGGTAAAAGCAGCTCTGAGAGATAAGAAGGCCCATGACCATTAAGACACTTAAAAACCATCAAAGGAACCTTAAAGTCGACCCTGAAATGTACGGGGAGCCAATGCAATGATTTTAAGACCGGTGTAATATGCTCCCGCCTCCTGGTCTTCGTCAGGACACGTGCTGCTGAATTTTGTAGTAGTTGTAAACCTGATATACTCTTTTTGGGAAGACCAGAAAGCAGGGCAGTAATCAGTAATCAATTCTACTGGAGATAAAAGCATGCATCAGTGTCTTCGTATTGGCCCGAGAGAGAATAGGGCGGACTCTGGCGATGTTCTTTAGTTGATAAAAACCTATTTTAGTGATATTTTTTATGTGAGGAATAAAAGTCAGCTCAGAGTCAAAAATCACGCCCAGGCTCTTCACTTGTAAAGAAGGATTAAAAGACAGTGATTGTAGTTTTGGTAAAAGTTTCTCCTTCTGAGCCTCAGGACCGATGACTAAAACTTCAGTTTTGTCTTGGTTGAGCTGGAGAAAGTTTTCTGCCATCCAGGATTTAATATCTAAAATGCAGTTAAAAAGTGCATCCATTGGCCGTGTGTCATCGGGAGACATGGAGATGTATAACTGTGTATCATCAGCATAACTGTGAAAGTTAACTCCATGTCTCCTGATGACGCTGCCAAGAGGGAGCATATAAAGGTTAAAAAGCACTGGGCCTAAAATTGAACCCTGGGGCACACCACATGTAATCCTGTGGACCCCAGAAGAGCAGGTATCTAAACTTACCATAAAAGTCCTGTCTGTGAGATAGGATGTAAACCATTTGTGAACATCACCAGAGAGGCCAATCTGTTTTAAGTGGGTAAAAAAGAATAGTGTGGTCTACTGTATCGAAGGCAGCGCTTAGATCCAGTAGAACCAACACTGTCACCTTCTGAGCGTCATAATTTATTCTAAAATCATTTAAAATCTTCAGAAGGGCCGTCTCTGTGCTGTGGTTCACCCTAAAACCAGACTGAAATTTCTCCAGGTCATTGTGCTCATTAATAAAATCATTAAGTTGAATTAAAACAAGCTTTTCTAAAACCTTGCTTAAAAATGGTAAGTTAGATACTGGTCTAAAATTGTTAAAATCATTAAAATCTAAATTGCTCTTCTTCAGCAGGGGCTTCACTTCCGCCCCTTTAAAGGGGGCAGGAAAGACCCCCGTCTGAAGGGAGCAATTCATCACGGTTAAAATCTCATCCCTAAAAGATTCATAAAATGGCTTAAAAAATGAAGTGGGAATCGGGTCCAAAACACAAGTGGTGGTTCTCACTGAGGAGAAAACTTTATCAAGAGTCCCAGCTTCTACCAGGACAAAACTGTCTAGCGTTTCCTCTGGTAGAGACACACATTCAGATTTGTCTAGAACCATGTGACTTTGAGAAGATAAAATATTACATCTGATGGTGTCTACCTTCCCTCTGAAGTCTGCGAACTCCTCACAAAGATTGTTTGAGGGGGTTTTCTGAAATGCATTAGTAGTACAGTAAAAATTTTTATCAATAGTGGAAAAAAGAATTTTAGGATTATTTTTATTGTCTGATATGATTTTTGCAAAGTAAGCATTTCTTGAATTTCTTACAGCATTATTATAGGATTTGAGAAGTTCTGTGTATAATTGATGGTTTATCGTGGTTTAATTTTTTCTCCATTTTCTCCCTGCCGCCCTGCAGTCCCTCTTTAGTTTTTTAAGATTGTTATTTCTCCATGGCGCTGCAAGTTTTGAATGTGAGCGTTTCACTCTAAGTGGAGCCAACAGGTCAAGAGCGGACTGAAGTCTTCTGTTAAAATCACTGGCAATAAAATCACAGGGGGCAGGTAAGAGAGTAGGAGAGTAGGGATAAATCTTCCCTGGCAGATGTAGGCAACCATCTTCAAATATGGTACGCCTGAAATCCCCAAGGCAGCACATGTTAAAAAGAAGCACAAAACAAAACAAAAAAAACTTAACATGAATACATCTTGCGAATACAGAAATTAAGCTGCTTGTTTGGCTACCGTTTTGGTAGGCAGAATTCTGGTCTCATACAACCTTTGGATGTGCATTATCATTAGTTTTGAACAACACATGCAGTTGAGCGTCTCCCTGTGTTTTTGGTATAGTTTTGTGCTCATTTGGCCTTTGCATTTGAATCATTTGTTCATGGTAGACGACTATTTTGAACTGTTGCTGGAAATAGAGGGAGGCATTTAAGCAATATGGTGATTCGAGTTGTAGCCTTCAATGGATATTTATGAAGTTCATTCAGGGTTTCACATAGTGATTATTAGTCCACTTGCACTGTTTTCAGCTGTCAAAATAAGGGGATGGTTGAATCTGCAGGAGCAAGTGATGTGAACTCTCACATGTTCTCATATCCAAAGCAATAAAAATTGTTCATTATAATTTAGAATAAGAATCAGAAAGGTTTTTATTGCCGTGTGTGTGAACAGGTTCACAACATTAGGAAATTACTGCAGTACTTTGTGCAAACATAAGATAAACACTTCTAAGCATGCAATAAAAAAATAAATTAATAAATTTAAAAAAGCTATAATACTAGAGGTTGTTATGCCAGTGGAATAAAATGCAACGGTGAACCTTACTAAAGAACTTTGGAAATGCAAAAATATAAAAACAGGGTGTGGCAAAGGGTCTATCTCATGCTTTTCTAAGTAACCCTGCGCCAAAAGACATCTCCTTATTTCACCTGGAAATAGCAACAGTATGTCAATATTTTCTGTATTGCATAAAAATGTGATCAAATACAAAAAAAAATGCATACAAACTGCAGTATTTTGATCTGACATAGAAGGGCTCTGGCTCTCTCCGTTGGGTAAAAGATGACGTACACTTTTAAAAGCAGGTGCTATTGCAGAGGGACTACCAGACAGGAACGCAAACGTGAAGAACATAAAACACTGCAGATAACTGAGCATGTGCCGGAGGTACCTTCATTAAGATCTGTGTATCTTTATTTTGAAACCTTACCATCACACTCCCTATTGTCAACTGGGTGTTTCCCACTGACGCATATACAGAACCAAAGATAGTACTGGCTAAAACAACAGTTGTAAATATAAAAAAAATAATTACACATTATTTTAAACATTTAGATTTCCAGAGTACAAGTGAAGCAGCATACTCAATATATAAGTTCTCCAAACTGTTTTAAACATACGGAATCACTATGTTGAATGAAATAAAGTATCAAATCTAAAATGTAAGCTTTCTGTGTCCTCTCAGAGATAAAAAGAGCTTGGTTATCTCAACAAAACAGACTAATCAACTCAGTTTTGGGTTCTTTCGATAGATTACGTAAAAACCCATTACAAGTTCTCACACACAAACCAGGGATAGAGTCCATTGTGGCTTAGTTTGTTAATTAATAGTCTGTAAAATCTTTATAATGCAGTTTTTTGCATCATCTTTTGGGGATAAAAACCTTTTAGTTTTAGAGGTAATGTGTTTACAGTAGAAGAATAAATGATGGGATGGTGCGTTGTGTAAAGGTAGAGCATGCAGCTCATATACAGAGGCTAATATTCCTCGATGCATCCATTTAGGGTTCGATTCCCGACCTTGTGACCTTTGCTGCTTGTCTTCCACCCTTCTCTCTCTGCCCATTTCCTGTTGGAATACTGCAAATAGTGCCAGAAAAGCTATTTTTTAAGGAATGCGCATGAGAATAAAATGGACTTTAGTTTGCATGCCGCCCTGTACCTAAATCAGCCTGTAATAAAGTGATCTTTTGCATAATTACCAGGGAATTACCTTCATCCCTTTTTCCTGTCTCACATTAGTTTTCCTCAGACAGATAGGTATGACAAAAAAGATGTAAATATCATAAACACATGAAGTTTGACCATGGCTCCAAAAAGGATAGACCAGTTAATATATAGCCAAAATAAAAATTTTCCTATCAATCATTGTAAAGGACAAAATTCTCACAGCAGCAGAAATGAGGATCAAGAAAATAAAGTGAAAGGCAAATGTACAAAATAAAAGCGGAACCTGAAAGCAAACTCGTCCGGACATTTGAAAGTAGGACTCATAAATAATCGCTCTCCATCTTGGCACTGATGTTCTCAGGTGGAAGCGTTAATCTCATTTTGTAGGCTGGCTCATTCAAATGAGTCTGGGAAACAGCGGCAAGACAATTCAGCTGTAAATTGTAACTCTCTCACTTCCTCAGCAGGTCTCCACTATTTTACTGAAGGTAAGGTTCTTCAACCAAAAAATACTCTGTTAAATAGCACCTGAGAACAGAATGGTAACACAATGAATCAGTATGTAGTAAATATAATGTCGGATTTAAAATTTTCTCATGAAAGTCTTTTACGTGTCAACTCAAGATTTGTAGTTTTGTTTTCTCGTACTTTTTCTTTTTTTTATCTTTCACTGGCTTTCCAAAAAAAAGGTAGACTATAAAGCAACAGACACAGATATGACTGCTTAGTAGGTTCCGGTGAAGGAATACAAACAACTGTTTAAACATCAAACTAAGCACAAATAATTCTGTAGAACAATCAACGTCAGAATGTACAGTGGCTGCAGCGGGAGTCATAGGCCTTTAATGTTTTTCAATGAACCTAAATGTGCATATTGTGAAGTAGAAAGAAAACTAGATTTGATTTTTTTAAATTGTCAACATGTAAAATGTAAAGTGTATATGGATTAACATCTTCTGAGTCAACACTTTGTAGAGCCACCTTTTGCTGCAGTAACAGCTGCAAGTCTTTGAAATGTGTCTATATCAGCTTTCCACATTTGAACACAAAAACTTTTCACCATTACGTTTGGAAGAGAAGCCACAGCTCAGTTAGATTGGATGGAGTGCCTCAACACAGAAATGTCAAATCCTGCCACAAATTCCCAATTCAATTTACAGTAGGTCTAGACTTTGATTATGCCACACACGACTGTGCTTTCAACTAAGCTATTTCACTGTAGCTGTGGTTGTAGGTTCAGGATTGTTGTTCTATTGGAGGGTGAACCTCCGCTGCTCTTCTATCTTACCATCAAATTAGACCAGCTTTCACTGTCCTGGCTGCTGAAAAGCATCACCACAGCATGATGCTGCCACCACCATGTTTCACAATAGACGTGGTGTGGTTACAGAGATGAGCGTTGTCATATTTTCTCCACACACAGCATTTTAAATACAAGCCCAAAACTTACATTCTGGTCTCAGCTGACCAGAGCACCTTCGCCCCGACATGTCTTGTGGGAAACTTTAACTTTGACCTCATATGACTTTATTTCAATAATGTTGTTTTAATTGTCCTCAATAACTAGATTTGTGGAGTGTGCAATCAATTTTTCTTTCTTTCTGCTCCTCCAATTACCATAGGCCTCTTGTCTTCATATTAATATTTGCATTGAATAACAGAATCCTGCTTCGAACATCTTCACAGCTATATCTGTGACCTTTCTGATGCATTCCTTGGTCTTCATGGTGTTTTTTTTTTTTACCAGCCTCGGAGTTCTTCACAGAGCAGTGGTAGTATTACTGAGACTATATTACAGATGGGTGAACGAAGTTTTATTCAGAGTTCTAAGAGTAAATAGGGCTAAATGCAACAATTTAAAAAAAATGAATGATATATCCTTTTCTTTCCACTTATGCACTTCTTTGTGTCTCTCACCTTAATCCCCGGTAAGACACATTGAACTCTGACGCTGCCACATGACAAAATGGACAAAATGTTAGTTCAAGGGGTGTTAGTACTTTCGCAAGGGCACTGTACATGAGATGGAGCAGTAGACGACGGAAGGAATTTACATAATTTACATTTACAGTCACTGTGTGCACACATGAAGTGTAATAAAGCGTTCACCTGCTTCACAGGGATTGGCTCTTAACAAAAGTAATTGGATTACCCTGAATGCTCCTCAACTGAACCCTATATAAAACGTTTTAACGTTTTGAGGTTTAACGTGTTCTATTTCATAATAAAGGACTATGACACAGGTTTAAATAAACTCATGCATAAAAAGTAATAATATAGTTTTTTTTAATTTTGAGTTTCTTTTAAACTCGTCATTGATGATCATGAGGAAGTGGTAGCTCATCTTTGCCAGTAGAAAAATGCTTTAACAACTACTGAGATATTAGTGTCTAATCTTCTGTAATATAGCAGATTCAGTTAGTCACATTTTATTCCACATGCAAAAACAGAGTGACAGATGCATGTCATTTTCTCTCCCTTTCACTAAATCTACTGCCTTTAAATGTTGCTTATCTTGCAGGAGGTGACAAATGCTGGTTGTGGACAAAAACAGCAGTTGGGGAGAGAGACTGTACCGCTCATGGGAAAGTCTGTTCTGAGCCAAGCAAACATGCTGCAAACATAAAAACTGATAAGAGATATTCTTTTGCGGTTTGTTGAAGGACGGGAACTGGACACCAATGGGCAGGATAAGGTGTTCAAAAGTTTATATGAGGAGGCGATTTCCTTTGATTCAGTAAACTCCAAGTGTTTCAGATGAAGGTAAGAGCTCTGAAATGACTTCTCTCCTGGATTCATTTTAAACTGTTGATTCCTAAAGGATTAGGCTCAACACTGAAATACAATCTGTCTGAAATGTCTTTTCCTTTTCTTTTTAAATTCTAGAAAATGGCTTTGTGAAATCGTACGAGTTTAAATTGTTTCATTCAATGAATGAAATTGACATGTTCATCTCAGACCATGATTGGTTAGAAAATGAGGAAACTACCCTGGTGGATGTGATGCTTCTGCTGATGATCACAACACTGGAAATGAGTGGAGTAAGTTCACTAGTTTATTAACGCTACCTCTTTAAAAACATATCCAAAATGCTGGTCATTTTTCTGTTAACTCTACATGTTTATGCTGAGAGGGCATATTTTCTTCCATTCGCAGTTCCGATTTGGAGACATAATTTCTTATAAAACAAAGTGCAAAGTTGGAATTCGATACAAACACTTTGCTATCTATGTGGGAGATGTTAATATCCGTGGGAAAAAGGCAGGGCAGGACATTTATGAACAAGCAAGTAAGTATCCTTAAACAACAACAATAATACGGTAATTGTAAATTAGATTGATAAACTGCTGATTTCTTTTCTGTTATTTGTTTACAGAGAAATATCATGGTAAATCGTGTAAATTTGCTAAACTGATCATGAATGAGGAGCCGGAGGTGAACAATTTCCTTGATGACTATACAGACCCCTTAACAGGAGAGACGTATGGCAAAGGAGACGACAAGGACATTATCGAACGCATCATTGAGACGTATCAGAACTGCAGAATATATGGCATCCTTCACAACAACTGTGAACACATCGCTACCTACGTCCGATACGGAGTGAGGATAGCAGTGCAGGTACGTGGACCGTTTAACACTGACCTACGCTCATTTTTGGGGCCATCTCTTCTCTTCCACCTGGTTCATTTAAAAATAATATTTAAAATAGATTTTTTTTTAAAGAGACCAAAGTTGAAAGCAAATTATTTTTAGAGCCATGAAAACAGATTGTCTAATGAACAAAATACCTCCTCACTGCCAACTTAGGCTAAATTAACCACAATTAACATAAGTCAAAGATGTCCTCATCTACCAAACACTGGTGTTCACATGATCAGTAGATACATCGATATTAAATTTAAGTTTTAATGTCATCTGTTGGTTGCCTTACACATTGTTAAATGTATAGTGTGAAAACTATATAACATATTCATACATACTGAATTTGACTGATTATATGAATTGTATGAAATCTCTCAAGGAGAATGAACACTTAAAATCAACAATTTATTAGTATATAACTGATTTAGATAGATCATAAAAGATTAATCTTATAAGTTGAAATTCCTTTTCTTTGCTACTTTTTTGTTGAGATGTGAATAGGCACAATAAAAAAAAGAATTTACTTATAACCTTTAAAAAAAAAGATAAAATCAACAATAAACCAAACAACCAATAGATAAAATAAAATGAAATCACTGTCTAGGTGTTTGTTTTAACACCAAAAATTGTTGGCTTTTCTGTGGCAACTGGCTTTAAGACTTTTGGAGGTGTTCATTTTAAATTTAAAGATCAACATCTTTGTGAACTGAATAGATTTGTTTACAACAAAAGCAAGATCCTGTCAATGTAGCATCTACAGCACATGGGAGCCATTACCTGGGGTCTTCCACCTCGATCATTGCATTGCAGGACAAAATCTGTGTTGATCTATAGCAGCTATCAGGGTTTTTTTCATCCTATTTTAACCCTCATGATGTTGTAGTGTAAATGTACATCAAATACATTCATGTGCAGACACAATTCACACAACGTACTGTATATGCTTTTAAACCTTAACTAAAAAAATGTGGTTTTTCTGCATGATCTACAACCATTAAATTACTTCTACAAAGGTTACTCTTTTAATCTCATCCTTTATCACTTGTGTTTTATTTACAGTTCAACATGACTGGTGAAGGTCTCATAATAGGCAATGATAAATTTGACAAGAAGCATTTACTGGAGCACTTGAGGAAAAAAGCCAAATGCTCCTCGCATCACAATAACTAAGGAGATTCTCGTGAACACGCTTGTGTTTAGCGGACAGAGCTTCAGAAAGGCACTGGTGGAAGGATCATCTGTAACCACTTGGAGACCGTCTACATTAAAGAACAAAGTCTTGATTCGGCCCGCTGTCTCAAACAGGCAAATAAAAGAACTTTAATCATTATTTTCAAGCTTTATGCCAGGTTATACACACAAAAATATGTTTTAGGAACACATTATTTGAAGTTTTACTTTTTCTTTAGACATCCAGAGGAAAGTATAAAGCATTGATGTGTCTGAGGATGTGTTTGTGTGCTTACAAAGGAGAAAAAAGCAAAAACTACAAGTCGTTTGGAGGGATGGAACAGAGTTAGAGATAAAGAAGAGCTAAAAAGCACTACTATCAACAATAAATAACAGCAGCCTCTTAAAGTTATTGGTGCTGCAGGGCATATAAAGGGAGCAAATTTTTTTCACAATGGATAAAGACGAGCCTCAGTGCAGTTGTTTTATTTCACTTTGTAACTTTGGATTAAAAGTAATAAACAGTTACTGACTGTGTTTAGGCAGCATCAATATTCCACTGTGATAAAAGAAAAACAAAATTCTTGGTCTGCAAACCAATTAAGAGTCAAAAAGTAAACAAAGCAATGTGTTGAAATGTTTTTTAAAGTTTTCCTTCTGACTTACTGGGGTAGAATGAGCTACATAATGTAACATGTCTATTCAGGAGCTCCCATCGTAGTGCAGTGTTCTTCATCATCGTCATCTTCCTCCTTTCAGCTTTGTTCAGAGTAGCTACTCCACAGGTCGGATTCCTTTGGCCTCCTCCATCTTCCTCAGGGTCTCATCCCACTGGGTGAACTGCTTGGAGAGCAGGAACATCTAACAAAGAGACACCAATCTCCTTTATGAATCAATTATAAGACAGGAAATTGATTGTTAAAACACAACTTACTGTGTTTGTATATTTCTTAACTGTAAACTTGCCTATTTCATCACATCATGAAATAAACACGTTAATGTTAAAATATGTTTTTTGTGTGGCTTTTGCACCATGTTTTGTTGTAATAAAAATGTGAAAGTTGATTGGTACCATTTTGTTGTATTCCTCAAAAAGCTTCTTGACTTCCTGTGACTGAGCTTCAGTTTGGTCCTGAAAAAACATATTTGTAACTAAGCCTATAACAACACAGATATGGTAGACGGTGAGATTCAGAGCACTGGCTACCTGTTGCTTGATGTGAATCTGTGAAAGACGCTGCAGCTTGGTTGCATGTTCAGGTACATCTGTGGGCATTGGAAAACAGGCAACTGACAACGCGCTTCATAGGGAACATGAACTTTTCCCCTCAGTTAATGCTGTGGCTATACAACACACACTGACAAACACTGTATAACAGAGGTAATGGACCGGAAATTTACAGATCAAACTAATGTACCAGACATTTTTATATCCACTCCATCTGCCAGCAAAAAGATGAATAACAAATAACTTCAAAAACCTATTACACTATAGATACAGTTATATACAATTTGCATGCTTCAAACCTCTAATATGGTTGCTGTCCAACAGTGGTTGTAGATTGTTAACTTGCTCCAACAAAGCAGCTTCAGAAAGCAAGGAGTCCTCCTCTGTGTGGTGACACAGCATAAATACACTGAACTGCACATCACATAAAACATTAGGTGCACTAAGCAAAGGACAAGGGTGTGTGGCATCTATAATCTTATTTCTACAATGTCCGTTTTGCTCATACCTGCAAGGATTAACTCTAGTTTCATGGCATCAGGCAGAGTGATGTGGTCAGTGAACTGGGGGTCCAGGTACTTAATCAGGTCCTCAACTGCACAATACAATCATGAATAACATTTAAAAAGACACGTTTAGAATTTTGAATTACATATATGTCATTAAAGAAATTGAATATCTTTAAATTGAGATGTTGTTACTGTGATTTGTGTATATCACAGAAACTGTGTTCATGCTAATTGGATACCTAAGCAAGGAAATTGTTTCAATTTTAAAAGTTTACCTTTTTTAGTCCATGAATACAATGACAGATTAAAAAACTGATGCATGGATGAAAAGTGCTATAAGCTAATAATTTAGTAGATGGCCAAACTGATAAAAAAAAGTAGAAAACAGGATTATGAATTGTCTGAAAACAAAAAGATATTTCAATAGTTACTTGGATTTGAAAATCAATTAGCCTACATTAAATTTGATACTCCTATAAACTTTTGGTTAAAAAAAATCCCACAAAAACGTGTTGATGCATAACTATTAATGGCAAATATCTGCTCTACCCATGTTGACTTGGAATTCTTAACAGGGCATTATTGTAATCCTGATTCCATATGAAACAGTACAAAAAGTTTTAAAAAGACAAAACCAAATCCTTGAGGTGTTAATCTAAAGATGGACTCACTCTTCTTGTGGAGGATCTTTACCCTCTCTCTCTTGTTAGCCGTGTTGGTCAAACCTGCTTGAATTCTGACCAAAGCTTCCGCACACTGCAGGAACAAAAATCAAAACAATTGATATCACCTTAGTTAATAACAAACACATAGAAATATAATATAATACAAAGCTGATTCTTTTTGTGATATTTATGGCGTTATTCCAGCATCAAAAGACAGCATAAGCATCAAAGTTAAGCTACAACGGGCTACTACTTAATATAAAGAGTGGATTTCAATCAGTACATATCTTGTGTTTTGTATACAACAAGAATAACTTCAATAACTCTGTGTACGTTGTTTTTATTCAAGTCACAAGATGGGCTTACAAGACACCCCCTCTGGCAAAAAAACACAACAAAACTATTCATGTTGGTCACACAGCCAACGCGTTTTTAATAATGTTGAACTTTACTACATATATGTAAACGGGTGTTTCATATTCTGTGACATCCCTCATACTGTATTTTTATTGACGTTCTAACAATTGGTCAACGGTTAGCTTGATTCTAATATTAGCTACCGATAAAAACTAAAAGGAAGATTTAATTTTCATTCCGAAACAAAAACGCAGAAACGTTGTTATGGTCTTAGACATAACTTAATGTTTGTCACAATTTCTGTAATGGAATAATATAGACTTAGCATTTTCTAGAAGGGCGTGTACTCGCACTCAAAGAGACCGAATATTCGCTTGTTGTGCTAAGCTAATTGCTAACTTCGTATAATTTGGCCAAACCCATAACATATCCGTAAATACTATGTAGGGACCTTGACGGGTTTTCCACTTTTGTTTCTTCTCTCGCCGTATAATCTGTTCTCCAAAGCCTGAAGACGCACTTCAAGGCTGTCTGTGTCCAACTTTTGGTCCATCTCTGAGCTACGGATGAAAACAAACAACAGGAAACCCGAATGGCTAAAGCTACATGGAAAGTAGCGTCGCATGTTGATGATGTCACGCCATGGGTTCTAGTCATCTATTTATTTATTTTTTTATATGTTTGACAAAACAATAAACAACACATTAAATACTACACTAAAATAAATTAACTTATGGATGTAATTAACTTAAAACAGTATTTATTTGTTGTCAGTGGAATTATTAGAGCTCTCGCTAGGGGTCGCTGTTTTGCTGAAAATGATGTCTTCCGGTGACAGCAAAGGGATGACAACACTGTAGGGCCTCTTTTTCCATTCAGACTGTCAACCAAACATCGACAAAAAGTAAGGTTTTTGTCATATAACGTTGTACTTTCTAGTGCACAATAAATATCCGTTTCGCGGAAGTAAAAACAATGCCCTGACAGCAAGAACACGACTTTGCTAAGCCGTTCTTCGTTGAATTTCTTCAAGCTAAGTTAGCTCACCTAGCATTGAAGCTAACGTCAGTAAGGTGGATCACGGTTGTAAATTGACTGGCGTGGAGTTAGTTTGAAAGCCCAGCAGGTACGTTTTCTCCTCTACGACTTTGTTTTAAACTCCACTGAGAGTTTATTATCCTAGACTACATTATGGAACTAAGGTTTGTAGCAATGCTTACATGATAATGTGGTTTCTAAAGTTAATTTGTAAAATTCTCTCTGTTTTCTTTGTGACAGCAGGAAGCTGTTCATTGTTAGGGTTAAATCCTCTGCTTTGGGGGGAGTTATTCTTTATGTCCTACTGGGAAGAGGAAGAGCAGCACCATGGCAGATGACAAGGACGTACTGAGAGATGTTTGGTTCGGCCGGATACCCACCTGCTTCACTCTGAACCCGGATGAGGTGACCGAGAGAGAGGCAGAAGCATACTATGTGAGCACAACAGTTACTCTCTGATCCTGAAACTACTACAGTTAACAATTAAGGTTCATATTCCCTGGCATGCATCTTAGGCAACCGGTTGCGCCACTAAGGCAAGGCAAGGCAATTTTCTTTGTATAGCACACTTTCAACAACAAAGTGATTCAAGGTGTTTTACATGATTAGAGGTAAAATAAAAGCAGCATTAAAACACAAAGTATATAAAGTAAAAGCAGCAATAAAGGAAGGAGCACACAAAGATACTTCAAGGCATTAAACTGCAAGAAACAAACAAAACATGATACAACAAAGCATTACTCAAATGCAGCAGTAGCTGCTTAGTATTTGGTTTGGTTTTAAAAATAAATTAGAAGTTAAGACAACCTGCAGAGTTTTATTTATCTGAATTTGTATTGCTATAGATACTTTAAACCTAATGTGTCAGATACACTAATAATAGCAGTAATAACTCTGCTAACAACTACTGTCTCAACTCAACTTTACAAGCTTTAGTTAGTTGAGGTTGTCAGACATTTGGTTCTGCACAGCTTTCTTAAGGACCCATCAAAGACTTTTTTCAGTGAAGTTAAGGTCTGGGCTATGACTGGGCCATTGCTACACATCTGTTTCCACTTTCCTCCATTATTTATCTATTAATATTAATATGGACACCTATCTTACCTATAATTGTTGGACCTGCTTTTAGAGGATCCTCAGACAAGCTTATCAGACTAACAATCCTTCTGAATTTATTTTAAAACAAAAATAGTTAAAGGCAATCTACTCAATCTACTGAGCTAAGGTTTAAAAACAAACATAGTGAATAAAACATATGCTTCACTGTCAAATTAGGCAGGTTTTTCAACGTGTTCAAAGACTGATGGGGTCTAAAGAGTGAAAGTACTTTAGTTTGTAAGCCATAGCAGCTCTAATGCCATTCATGAGCATCTGAAGAGACAATATTAATTTTACGTCTTGTTTTAATCTAATTTAACTTTGAAAATACAGTTATTATATGTATGAATCAGATTTAAACCACACTCCTAAATAATACACTCAGTTGATAAATATATATCATTTGTAAATCGCAGCCTTTTTTCATTACATTTTAACTAAATGGGGTGAAACAAATTGATATTTTTGTTTTAGAGTTGCACTCATGACTAAACTGATGCCTATATGTTCAGCATTCTGAAAGTAATACTTTTTTTTGTAAATACATAAACAATAATGGCTTCAGTTTATTGACTTTGGTCACACCTGAGGTAGCACTTTATCGTATATTTCATGCTTTAAAGGGGCTATATGCAACTTTCCCCCCAAAATAAATGTAACAATAGCCTTTTTATTTGACCATTTATGACTCAAACATCTCCTGATGAGCATACTGACACCTTGTCAGCTCACAGTGGGTGCACCTATAAGCCTGTATCCAATTTTTTCTATTTTCTGTCGGGTCGGATTTTCCCGCGCTGTCTGCGGATGTGACGTCAAGCGCGTTCTTGTTGAATGTTTCAGATCACTCTGCCACCACCGCTAGTCAGCACTCGCTAGCAGTTCAATGGATTGTGCGAATACACAGAAGAGACCAAGGACAACTCTGACACCAACAGTAACTCCACGTAAGACTAAAAAAGTTAAACCCCTGACAAGTGCCCGAAAAAGATCGAAGATTGAGAGCGACCGGCGTACGAGCTCGCGCTGCGAGAGCGAGCAGAAAGGAAGAGCAGCTACGTTTTTTGACCACAAGTGTCAGTCGCGAGTTTAAATTTCAGAAAATTGCATATAGCCCCTTTGGTGTGCAAATCATTGTTTACATTTTGTTTTGCTGGATGCAATAAATGCAAATGTTTGTTCATGAAATATAGTTACTTTGCTTTATTTTTTTCTGACTTTTTTATATCGTTAAAATATGCTTTGATGTATAAATCTGAATAATCTACTAATTCTTTCATTTTCAGTACTGCTCAAAACAACTACCACTATCAAGGAACCTGCTGCACATTCTGTTTTTGTATGTTCTAGTCCTCAGAAATGAAAAAAAGATGATCAGACTTCAAAGAAAACTGGATTGTTGGCCTGATTGTTGGATCTCAAATCTTAGATGTGCATTCTAAATAATTCAAAGTATTAATTTAGCTCTGACTAATGTTTTTTTTTATACCTCTGTCCTGTTAACTTTGTCAGCTGCTGCTACCCAGGGTGAGCTACCTGCCTGTCGTCACAGACAAGGTGAAAAAACACTTCCTCAAAGTGATGAGGGCAGAGGACGTGGAGGAGATGTGGTTCGAGTATGAAGGAACGCCGCTCAAATGGTATGAAAGGGATGTAGTGTAATGTCGCCGAAAATATAACACTTTCTTTCCAACTGTTCCTGAAAAATAGTTTTGCAGCAGATTATCATGGCCTAAAGTAGTCAAATCAGTACCTACAGCTCTGTTTGGTGTTGATTAATAATCTTTATTGTTAATGTTAAGTGCTGATGAAAAAATTTCTTGATGCAATTTGACATTTTTTGATCATCCTGTTGTCCAAAACGTGGACTCCACAGTTAGAAAAGTGCTTTCAGTTTGAAACTTTCTCTCCTACCGTAGATGTACAAGAGGGTGTTGGCTACGGTTGGTTTCACTGCTTAGCTGCCAAACCCCAGTTCTTTACGATAACCTGCTCATAGAATGTAGTGACAGTTTTTAGCCACAAGGTGGCCCTATTGCAAAATAAACAGTTGTAGATTAAAAATGCAAAAAACATGATTTCTGGCTTTTACAAACTTAATTATGGGGATTTACTTCAGTTCAGTTTATTTATATAGCGTCAGTTCATAACAAATATCGTCTCAAGGCACTTAACAAAAAAAGTCAATCCAATCATACAGATTGAGTCAAAGTCAATTACTTTCCAAATTGATCCTAATTATTAAACAATGCTGTCAACTTTAGTTAATTATACAAATTGTTAAAAAAGTTTTCTATCTAAGGAAACCCAGCAGCATTCACTCCTCCTGGACGAACATGTAGCGACAGTGGATGGTTGATTGCATTGAGTCACCAACTTTGAAGCAATCCATCATGCTGAGCATGCATATAGGCCGTGGGAAGGAATACACTCATTTACAGGAGGAAACCTCCAGCAGAACCAGAACCTGGCTCAGTGTGAGTGGCCATGTGCCACGATAACTGGAGGTTTGAGAAGACATAGCAATCGGGGAAAAAAAGACACCCAGAAGTGTTGATCCAATAGTAGCTCGAATAAACATATCTGTCTGTCTGTACAAAATAGTTTGATTAACAAAATTATTTTTTTTATCAAGGTTATTTAATTATGGCCATTTAATATGGGCAAATAGGGGTATCTAATATATAAGCTTTTTACAACTAAATTTTTTTTAAATGAATAAAAAATTTTGAGTTAAAAGTGAAACAAGTACAACATTGGGTAAGTTGAAAGATCTTTAGTTTGATGTCAGAATTAAATCTGCTTTTGGAGCGATACTAGTTTCTGTAAGTTTGAGCTGATTAATAGTAATGAAAGAATTTCCTGGTTTTATTGTTGATTTTTTTGTTTGCATTTTTTGCATTCCAGGCACTACCCTATTGGAGTTCTGTTTGATCTTCATGCCTCTAATACGGTCTTACCCTGGAGCATCACTGTGCACTTTAAGGTGAGAGCCAATCAAAAAGTCAGTGCAAATACAGAACCTAGGAAATGCTTGACATCTCATAAGTGCATTGTCGCAGCACTTTTAACCAATTAGTCATATTATTGTGACCACTGACACTGTTCATATTAGTCAAAATTAGGGCTGGCCAATATGTCCTGAAATCTATATTGCGATATAATCTGAAGCATGTGCGGTAACAATATTTTTTGCAATATATCCTTTTCTTCTGTTTATATATGTCAAAATGACCATGGGCGTTCTCACATACCAGATACATTGCAGCAGAACGACAAAAAAAAAGTATAGGATGCCATTTAAAGATCATTTATTGTGCAAAAGGCATTTAAAAAATATTCATATCTTTTTCACATAAAGATGAAGATATTTTAAATAAATTAAAAGCTTAATATTATGAACACGCAAAGTGCAAAATGTAACAAGAGCAACATTTCTTTCTGCTTTCCTGAATTTTTTTTATAAGTGTAATATTGCAGAAAAATAAAGCAGCACATATTTGAATTAAAAATTCTTCAAGCTCAACAGGTTTCTTTTCCATTAAATAGAAAACAACAAATGTTAAACTTGCAATTTGTAGTGTAAACACTGAACATCAGTATTTATCCTTCTTACATACCTGGTGCAAAATACGTAGGCACCGTTTGATGACATCATCAAAATGCCCAATTGCGGCCAGTATAGTCAAAATCTCTACTGTCAGCTAAATTTGTACCATTTCTATCTTATACCATTTATATCACCCACTACTAGTTAAAATTGACGTTCAGCTGAGAAAACCTGATTTCTGGAATTTACATGGAGTTTGATCCTAGCTAAATATGGTTCTCACAGCTCAGTCAAAGCCCTCAAATGTTACCTAAACTTTTTTATAGACCAGAAAATTTTTGCAAATACAGAATACAAGCATTTCTATAAAAAGAAAGCAAATTTGAAAGTATGTTTAAAAAATGGTTGCATGCAGTATGAATTAGTCTCGAAAACTAGCTGTTGCTTAGCAATATATTTTCCATTTTCATGTGAACTTCTTCTTTTCACACTGTTGTAATATAGCTTTTCATGAAAAATGTGTATGTTGTGAATGTTTGGCAGAATTTTCCAGACCAGGACCTGCTGCATTGCCCGTCAAACTCTGTGGTGGAGGCTCATTTCATGTCCAGCATCAAGGAGGCGGACGCCCTCAAGCACAAGAGCCAAGTAATCAATGACATGCAGAAGAAAGACCACAAGCAGCTGTGGATGGGCCTGCAGAACGGTAAGATGCACATGTCCATAGACACCACAAGCAGCTGCAAGGGAAGTGACATTCAATCCTTCAGTCGCACAATTACTGATTAACACTCAGATCCACACATGTTGTAATTCTGCAAGTCATCCACCTACATTCAGGCTTGCACGCACACACTGTTTGGTGTTATCTGTGTTATATCATCTGGAAAACACTCTTGGTCAGTTTGTTTGAGAATCATTCAGTCATTTTTATGTAGTGGTTTCTCTGGCAAGTCAAGACGTCCAAATAGATCTGAAGATGTTCATACATATTCTTTGGGCACAGGTAACATCTAATCTCTTCTCTCATGCAAAGACATGGATGTTTTTCTGTCAGTTTGACTGCAACTAATGCCAAGTTGACATTCGACAAGAGGCGGAGTCAAGAATTGTCTGGTTTGTCTAACTTGTTAGCAGCTTGTCAGATTTATTGGAAACTGCAATAACAGACACTCATTTCCTCCCCTCAATGATAATAAAGAGCTTTCATTATCGGTAAACATAATATTGAAGTTTCTTTGCATAAAATCATTCTCACATAATAGAATAGAAATATTATATTTACAATATTATGTATTATATTATATCTTAATGTCCCAGAGTGGGGAAATGCAGGCGTACCTGTGTTATTCTGTTTGAATAAACGGCCTAAATTTATTTCTTGCAGAAAACTGGTTTTCTGCAAGAGCAAAGTAGAGTTGCACCACCACCAAAGCAGCATTTTATTATGCAAACAATTTCTGAAAACACCACAAATGCTTTCTTGGGTTTCTCTGTGAGTTTTCAGCCCATAACCATCAGAACTTCTCAGAGCATGTGGCAGTAAAAATATTTGTGAAAGACCCTAGGGCCTCAAACCGACAAAGCGTCAGCTGCTCGGCTGTCCTCCACTTTTCCCTGAAACTAAAAGCGTGAGCGAGAAGTAAGTTGCACATCTTGATAAAACAAGGAAGATGCAAAAAAAAAAAAAAAAAAAAAAACGTACGCCGAGGACACGCTGACTAATAACTTTGCGTTCTGAGATGTTCATGGTATCATTCGTGAGTCTTTTTTTAAACGTATTTGAAAAGAGAGAGATGCAAAAGGTTTTAAATAATCCCAAAAGAAAGAGGTGGCTCGCACAAGAAAGTGAGAAATGAAACTGCATCTAAGCTAAAACTCATGTCCAAAAGAGAATTGAAACAGAGAGATGTTTAACTTTCATCCAAGAGAACCAAAGCCAGAACTTTTTTATGTGGACGGTTTGAAGCCAGCATATGCTTTGTGAACTCTCTCTTTCCTTTTCTTTGTTTAAATTTTTCTGCTTCTTTTAAAGAATCACTCCAACAAAAAGGCTAATCCGCAAGATCCTTTGTTCTCTACTCGGTATGCACCTCCAATATTTCACTGAATTTTCAGACTGATTTTTTTTGCGGTGTAGATATAATTTTTTTTTTTTTATTATTAAAATGTTATGAACTGTTAAGCTGCAGGCAGAAGGATTTTGTTTGCCTAAATTAGTCTTTTTAAATAGTTTGTGTTGCAACAGAAAAAGAATCAGTGAAAGAGAGACTGACAAGAAAGTGAACAAATCTTGCAGATTTTAGGTGTGGCTTTCCTAACAGCCAGAAATCCTTTCACTACATTGCTTGTAGATTCTCTAAATCATTGCTTTTTATTTTAGCCTGTACACACGATGCTGATGTTGGCCTCTGACTCCTGATGAAGCACTATTTCAGTGTTTCTAGAACTACGCCATGTTGGAGCGGCTTTGTTATGTTAGTTCTGATTGGTTGTTTTTCTTTATTTTCCCCTATATTTTCCCCTACTCCGTCTCTTTGCCCGGCTTTCTAACCATACGTCAAGACAGAGATTTAAAGAGGAGCTGTGGAAGCAAATGAGGTGGATTAGCTGTGCTTGATGGTGTTTTCTAGGAACTGTTACTATGGAATATTATCTTTGCTGCCTGGAAATTGAGCTGTTAACCTGTCATGATAGTCATGAGAGTGTCAGACAGCAACAGTCTTAACTCAGAAGCCTCTTCAGATTCTTTGCAAGACTGACTGCTACTGGAGCTTCTTCTTGGTCTTCAGACTGAACTTGATTGTCTGTAATCTAAAGTATCCAGTGATGAAACCTAAACTGGATAACTCTGCACTGAGCCAAGGATGTTTTTCCAAACACAATTTGTGAAAGCTTCATTTGTGAAATAACAAAAAGATGATTTTACTGAAAACTGCAGTATTCAGACAGAGATCCTTTAAACACAGCATCTGATTCATGAAACATCTCATCCGTTTGAGAAGTAAAATAAAATGGGACTGTTTAGATTAAAACAAATGTTAAAATGTCATTTTGTTTGCTAAATACAACAGTTACACCACTAATAAAAAGTGATAAAGTGTCATATTTTAAGTCATTTAATGGTAGTTTTTTATACCACAAAAATGCATCACTGGTACATTTTAGTGCAAATTAATCTTCAGTTACCATGACGCTAAAAACTAGCTAGCTTAAAGAATGTTTAAAATAGTGGAAGAAATTTTACGAGTATTTATAAATGATAAAAATGATGTGCCCTGTATGCGTTTATGCTGAAATTATCAAAACTTTTTTTACACTAAAGTACAAATCTTTTGTTGGGTTGTTACATAAAATTGTATTTAGTCTAGAGCAGTGTTTCTCAAACTATGGGGCGAGCCCCACTAGTGGGGTGCAGAGGTATTGCAGGTGGGGCTTGTGCATGCTCCTTTGTCCAAAGTGGGGAATGATAAAAAAAGTTTGAGAAACACTGGTCTAGAGGATTAAACAGCATGTTATGACTCACTACAAACTTATTTTAAAATAAAATAAAAGCAATAAATTAATTGATAGAATAGATGACCATTTGCAGTAAAGAAATAAAAAGGTGTGTAATTTTGGTGCATATTTGCCCCGAGTTGAGGCAGTGGACGGGCTTCAGTGTCGAGTTCAGGAGGAAAAGATGTGTAATCACAGCGACGTCTGTCCCCTCACAGCAGGTGATCTCGGCGCTGCAGGTCAGACGCGACAGCAGCCTGATGACAGTCAGTCTGCTCACCAGGCTGCTTTCGCTTCTGACCCCAGCGCTTGTTAACGTGCTCATCTTTCTCAACAAAAATCAGTAGACTCATGCTAAAGTTGTATACAAGTTACGGTTTCTTTTTTTGGGTCTTTTTTACTCTGTTAATGAGCCTAATTCATTGTTAGGTACGCTGATCTCTCTCATCCTCTTTCTCGACTCTTTTTGCCAAATGTAACACAAAAATATCAGACCTATAAGTATTATATTTTTTTTATTAAGTTATTGTTTAACATGACTTTTTTTTTTACCTTTTTGGAGAAGAAAAATAAATATGAGCGTCAGTTGTGTTAATGAGTACCGTCTTTTAGCTGTCGGCTCCGCTGCTTATTGCGCATATTTTCTTTGTGCAACTACCGTGAATTAACTGCCACAAGAGGTGTCCCACTTGTAATGAAGATCTCAATGAGGAAACACGCTATTTTTCTGTTCTCACTGCATTTTAATATAGCCTTTGAGCAATGAATTTTAATATAAAAATATCAATGATTAATCGAAAATCGATCGTTAACTCTCCCGATGATCGATGAAGACAGTTTAATCGAATGCCCATCCCTAGTTTCCACCAAGCATTAGTAGCCTAATTTTACTGAAAGTTGTGGTGTAATTTTATTTACTGATTCTTATCAGTATGTGTATGTTTGTTACTCTAGATAAGTTTGACCAGTTCTGGGCGATGAACAGGAAGCTGATGGAATATCCCACTGACGATGGCGGCTTTAGGTACATCCCCTTCAGGATATACCAGGTAACACACACACACTAACACACACACACACACATCCTCAACTAAAATGAGACTTAGCAACAGTACACTAACCGTTCATCAAATCCTAGAAACAACTTTTCAACTTGGTTTAGTAATATGTGTAGATCCACAGCTGGAATATCCATTTGTGCCTGTAGATGGAGCCAGAGGGCTGTCTAAAATATCTGTTTTGTTTCAGCAGCAGAACTACTCAGTCACAGATTCCGTTTGTCTCATAAGATGGTTTTCTACATCATTTACCTACATTTTTAGACGCACCCTCTACATGTAATATATTTGTTTGACACCTTAAAAGGAACAAAATAGATTTTCTTTCCCATTTGTTTGTTAAAGTTATCACCCTCACACAGTTTGCAGTGCTTATTAATAGCAATGACAGTAAAATATAATGCTTCATCATCAGTCAGTCTTCAACTTTGCACCTGGTAAGTCTGTGACCCGTTCTTCTCGGATCCGTGCTTCCAGTAAACAGGAATAGTTTAGCATTATGTCACTTTTTTAATTCAGAACCATGAGTAACTCTGAATACTTGTTCAGATTTTTTCTTTCCAACTATGATATGATTTATAGCTCTCTACCGATAATGAAAGCTCTTTACAATTTTTTTCTTAATACTGATTCAAACATGCTTTTATGTGTCCTTACTTGTCTGTGACCTTTGATGTTTTTAACATCTTAATGGTGAAAGCACCCTGGCTGGATACGTTTGCCGGGATGTGTTGTGTTTTTCTCTGGGGGGGAGGCATGTGTTTGCGTGCGTACATTTGATACCTGTGACAACCATTGTTGGCTGCAATTTTATTGCCCCGAGTTGAGGCAGTCGGCGAGCTTCGGGGTTGAGTCCGGGAAGAGAAGGCAGAAGCAGACCGGCAACAGTAGGTCGGGTGTTTCCACCAAAGCAATAGCAGCTTTATCCTGACTCAGGTGAAAAGTCCCTTTTGGAAGATGAGGAAAAAAAACGGCGGGATGAATAGGAGGCTGGAAAACATTAGCCTGCTGCAGACCAGACGGCAGAGGGAGAAGCTCTTTGAGTCGAGTGAGAAGCAGAACAGGAATAGTTAAAATTGTGTGGAAAGTCAATTGTGCAACTTCCAGATTTTTGTAACATTAAAACAGGGTTCCTACGCAGTCTTAAAGAAGCTTAATAAGTATGGGAATTAAATTCAGTGTTTTCCCAGGTCTCTAAGTACATGGAAATAAAAGAGAATGGAAACATATTTGTATTTTGAGAATTTTCATTTCCAAAGGTCTCAATGTTGTTTCCTTCCTTCCTTCATTCCTTCCTTGTGTCCTTTCCGTTCTTGTATTCTCCCTATACCTATAATTTTTTTTCCCTCATTTCCTGTTTCTGTTGTTTCTAAGTTCCACATTTAAAGCCTGCTAGCTGGAAATATCTGCCATAAATTTATCGATTAGCTTTCGTTTTTAATATGTTGAAATGAACGTAAAGGTCTGAGAAGTCTGAATCGGGAAAAGTCAGGAATTTTTACATGAAAAACGTTTAAGGTGTTCAGTTAGCCACTTAATACAAAAGTGAAGGAATCCTTTTTTGCGAAATGTTCAAAGCGGCCTATTGAAATAAAAGTAAAAGAAAGAAGGATGGCAAACCAATCAGAAAATAGGTCTAGCCCTAATTGACTGTAAGTTATGTAATGGAACAGAAGTACAGTTTTCGATGTTAGGAGGACGTCTCAGTAATAAGATGCTTGTGCTAACTTTCCTACCAAACATGTTTTTCTGTCACCATGTCTAGTTTGACAGCAGGTAATTTCCCAGCCTGTTAATTTAAAAGCGCAAGTTTTAATAAAACCTCCACATATGGCTGCATTTACATTCTGCACAACAATTAGAGGGGTTAAGGGATGCATGGCTGTCAGTCACTGTCAACACTTAGTTGTTTTTGCAAAAAAGAAAAAAAAATTACGTGCTTTTGTTTTTAACTTTCACATCTTTGAAATCTCCATAAACTCTTAAACACTTAGAGAAACGCATTCTTGCTTTCAGTCATAAAAACAGCTCTTTAAAGTGGCCGACTGAAACATGCAGTCAAACCAACACAACACGCCCTCTCAGGCGTGCACTTGCTGTCGCTGTGAATGCATCTTGACTGGTGGCGGGGAGAATGAGGCTAGACCATCCCAGCTTTAGGCTTAATTGAAAGTTTCTGTGGTCATTTATGAGCTGCCATGGTTTCATGACAATTGCAGCATCAAAGCCTTTTTATAGCCTCACTTTGTGATTTCCAAATACACAGGGAAAAAAAGCATAATTCCTCAAATGTCTGGTTTGTAGTAGAAAAGAGTGCGGTTTGAATCCGACAAACTGCTAAATATTTACAACTACAAAAAGTCTGGAAAGTCTGTAGTGAAATGTAAACAAAATCCGTTCATCATGATCAGAAGAAATACTCATGAGGATAGTTTTTTGTTTTTTTTTAGGAGGGCTTGGCTTGGAATGGGGCAGTATGAAATGCTCATGGTTAGCAATAATACTATGGTTTTATTGTTTAAAACCAAAATCTTCTTTTTTTTACTGGGTCTACTGTAGAACTACTACTGCTGCTTCTACAATGATATCACATATTAACAGAACATATTATCATTACTATTATGTTGAAACAATATTTTAGTTTTTATTATTTTACACTAGAAACAGAGTATCCTCCCAAATATTTCCTCCATGCAGTCCTTTGCAACAGCAGTATTGTTGCACCAATATGTTGATGACGATTAGGTTTCAACGTATTTTGCAGCTTTAGTAGAAACTGGTGATGTTTGACATTGGCTTATTTACCGATATCCAATACACCAATATAATCTCAATCTTAATTTCTGATACCGATATAAACCAATAACGCCGATAGAGATCAACCTAAATGTTCAAGGATCGCTCAGAAATGCTCAGTTAGAAAACTATTTTGTGTCTGTGATTTCCTTTTTTAAAAACCGTTGAGGTGTTACAAGACTCAACAAAATATGAACAAAGGTGTACAGGGTTTAGGCTTGGGGGGGGAAAACACAGTCGAGAGAAAAGTTACTGATTCTCACAATTTTTTTGCACAGACCATTCTCTAGGAAAACCCCTCAATCATGTTGTTTTCACTTGCTTTTACTCTGGATTGAATTGAAGTGAGTTGGTGGGGTGTCATCTACCTGTACTTACTAATAGCAACGCAGCATTACACAGAGGTGCTACCAACGGTTTCTACATCTAATGTGGTTTGTCCCACTTTCCTAACTCCAGCTGTCAGACTTACGTTGATGAGCCGGTTTCTACACACCACCGCTTATTCACTCTCTTATAAAGACACAAAAAGTCCTTGTAACCCAAGATAGGTCTGATGGGCCTTTTAATAGCATCCTGTTTTTAGGTACAAAGGTGCAATTTAGAGTCTGATGCACCACTGATGCATCGTTGAGCAGGTTATAGACGTTGGAAGTGACAACACCAAATTGGTCTGTTCGTGTGTAAGAATGAACTTGCGTGTTGAAACACGCTGCTCTTGCCATTATCAAGGAGATTTCTAAATGTAGGCCTAACAATTATGTAAGAATCCAGTGGTATGACGATCTTTTACTTCTGTTTTGATCTGTATTATCCAAAGGAACTGTGGTTGCTTCAGTCAGTATGAATAGGCGAAGGCTGCATAGTGAGGTGGTGTTTTGGTGGTAGTATAGAAGCATCTTATCAAAATAGTAAATGAACAAATAGTTAATTTTAGTGTTGTAGTACTCTAGATCGGTCTTGGTCTCAAGACATCTCCAGGGAAAAGAGAACGTTGCTGCTAACATAACGCACAACATAGACACTCCTTTTACAACTAAACTACAAAACATTTGCTGTATTTTGTGAATTTCCCGCTGCATGCCAGAAACACTAGCAGCAGCCATACTGTTTCTGCCAGTCCGTCCCTTAAGAAATTTTTTTATATCATTACTAACATTTTTTGTTTATACTTTCAGTATTGGGAATTGCTTTACACAGATGAAAAGTTTACTTTCAAATACATCTGAAAATAAGCAAAGCAGCTTAAAAGACAAAGACGGCATTAATGAAGAATTAATTTAACAGGCAAAAATATTTCCAACAAAATGAAGACTCTCTCCTCTAAATACACACACACGCACAAGTCTGTATTTCTACCCATATTAGGACTTTATATTGACTTCCATTCATTTAAATAGCTGCATTTATGCCTAACCCTAACCATTACCAGTTTATTTCTAACTCTAACCTTATCCAAAACATAATTCACACCATACCTCTAAACCTAACCCCTAGAAAAGGGGGTCCACCATATTAGGACCGGGCTTTGGTCCCCATAAGGTCCATTGGTCTTCAGAAGTTTAGCGACTATGCCAGAGAAGGTCCTAAATAGGATAGCTAAACAAGGAGACACACACTCACACACACCTGGACGCCTTTAAAGCCTAAGTCTGGTATTTAGTGTAAATAACGTGACACGTTTGATGCTGACAGAATTAATGACAACATTTAGTCCAAATGACAGAGGGCTCGTTTCTGTCTGGCCTGATGTCTGCGGGGTGGAAGGCTCCTCATTTGGCATGGACGGCAATTAAAGTGTGCGTGCAAATGTGTTTTATTTGTGTGTTGTAATAATTAATAGGAGCAAAGAATTGACAGTAAGTTCACATTGCAAAAAAAGAGCAGTTAACGGTTGAGGGGAAATATCCTTAAGCCTAATTATTTTGAGGTCTCTTTCAATTGTAATAAAATAAGCACACATTTTAAGCATTTTTTGATTACTAATTATTATGTTTGCCATGCTCCCACATTTCTCCATGTCTGCACATTCTCACAAATGTTTCCCATTTCCATTTTATTATTAATATTTTAGTTATTTTTCTTTGTGTTATTGGCTCATTTCTGTGGTTTTGCATGTTTGTGTGCGTGCTTCTACCTGTTTGTTTTCCGGTCTCTTTCCCTCCTCTAACAGTGATGCCTCTCTGTGATTTACAGTAAAAAAGACAGCAGGCTCAAACCCCCTCACTGTGAGGAAAGTAAATATTCTTTTATAGACAGTTTTGCATTGTGTTTGTACAGGTTCTCACTCCATGACTCAATGTTACTCACCAAACCCCAATGCGAGAGCTGACAAATCACCTCCAGCTACTTCTTTGGATTGTGCCAGCTTCGGAAAATGCCCTTTGCCTTTCACATAACTTGCAATGGCTTAATGAGATGAGGGGGCCGTAGTGACTGTACAGACAATTACAAAATATGGGAATGGTGAAAACAGTTGTGTGCAGACTTGTCAAAGGCAACAGGTGTTATGGTTGTGTTGTGGGGTAAGTATGTGGGGTAAGTATGTGTAGCCGTGTTTACAGTAATGGATTTAGTTGAAACATGACTGTCAGTGGAAAATACTTTTGCAGAAGAACTACAATGGATCTTTTAAGCTTTGTTGTCAGGAAACATCTGATTCATATAACTGATCTGCTTGATTCTACATATGATTGAAATATTGAGAAATCAGAATAGTGATGTGCAGTACACAGGCGATCAATGCTATCAAATTAGCCAGAAAACATTTATTTTAGGCCTGGTGAAAGCCAGCAGGGAAACACCTAAAACACACAGGACAGCTTGGCCTGAGGACCAGGGTTGAGAAACACAGGTAGTCTGGATTTCTAGAATTATTTATCACATTCTTTAGGTGAATCAGTGAGAGAATATTCTTCCAGGAGCAGCTGTATGTAATCTTACTGACTTTCCTCCTCCCCTTTTTACCAGAAGTGTTCTACCAAACATTTTGAAGCAGGGATTCAGATTTGGGGTTTAACACACTAACGTTGGGTTCAAATCAAGATTTTTAGTGCCACAAATATTACTGGAAACATCACCAGCTTCAAAGCAAGTTAGGTTACTAGATTAGAATCAAGCCAGTGAAAGAACCACCTGTAAACCAATCAGCACCTTGAGAAAATGCAGTATACGACGATGATGCTTGAATCGCATCTGTTTTTTTCCCTCCTCTTCACCACATTACATCATTACTTTACTTTAAGCAGAAAATCTCTGAGGGATATCCCAGCAGAATGAATAACATGCAACTAAAATTCAGACTATTAGATGCACAAGTTGAGGGTATAATGGTAACTGGATTTCTAATGAAAAATGCCTCCCTCTGAAAAGATATGCATATTATTTCTAAGAAAGCATCATACACTCCAAAATACTATATTCGTGTATTTGCCTTTATGTTCTTGTATCTGTGGTACAGTTGTTTTAGAGAATAGAGTGGACCTGTGGTATTCAGGGGGGTTGGGGCCACAGCTGTTCGCTAATAGCTAAAATCCGTAAATACTTGAGAACCTCTTATAACAGCCTATTTTAATAGTTCAAACACCAGATATACCTTAACATGAGTTAATACACACAGTGGAAATCATATTGGCGCTGCCGCAGAGGCTAACACCTACAGTCTTCCTTTGCAAACTACTACTACTACTACTACTACTACTACTACTACTACTACTATTCTATTGGCGAGTTTTCCATCAATCATTTGGAGTTACGTTCCACAGAAAAATTTGCAAATTGGTGGATCTGCAAATCCAGATCCCGAATAGGCAGGGGTCCACTGTATTTCCAATCATACACCAACTGCAAAAGATTCTATATAACAATATAAAGTTTATGTTTGTTCAATATTTGTAGACCATTTAGTGCAGAGATGTTTTTAAACAGCTGGGACTGTTGCACAGCGATATCTAAGAGATGGCACCTGCATAATTTGTTATATTTTGATATAACAAATTGATATTTTGATGCTTTTATATTTTGGGTATGACATTGATAAAGATGATAACTTGCAGATTCCTTAGCTTTTTTTGTTGTTACCAGTTTTCTTCCTGCCTCTTCGTTGTAATTGGTCATATTATTCCAGCTCCACCGGTTCTAAATCAACAGGCAAATCATTTAGAATCAGTATCTTTGTGGCAGACCTTAAACATGTTTCTAAATATCCTAAATATAATATTGCTAAGCTGGGTCGCAAAATTGGAGTTTCTAAACAGCAGTAGATGTGATGACATGAAACATCTGAAGATTTAAATTCTTTAAGCAGTCCCTCCAGGATCTTGCTGCACCTTTTTGTGATTGTTGCGTTCAGCTTTTGTGAAAAGTTGCAACTAAAGTTGCAATGTTTTATATAAAATATCCAAAGTTTTCTTACAAGGTTTGTATCCTTCTCACCTTTTTCAACCCTGGCCTGACCCATTTTTAATGTCTGTAGTTAATATTCAATCCGAATAAACTGAACAGAGAATCCACATCATGCAATTACATCAACCAGATAAATACATGTAACTTTTTCTCCTCCATGACAAAAAAAACCTGGCTATTTCCCCAGAAACTATGTATCAACAAAGAAATTAAATGATTGCACTTAAAATACGAACAGTTCACCTGCTGTGGCCTGGACGCACAGTCTATGTCAGGGTGGTGTTTTCTGGAGGCCGAATCCGCGGTCCGCTGCCCAACTGGAGACTGACAAGCGCCACTTACACCTATGTTTTGAAATCGAGAATTATTTCTCAATTTGAAGAAATCAGAAGTCTAAAAGACTCACTGAACCAGTCGTTTTCTGACACGCTCCAGCGGGAGAAAATCCCAGCAGCGGGCACCACTTCTGCACTAATGGTTGGCGCGGAGCCCTGTGCGGCTAGTTCCAAAGCCTCCTTAACTCTTCACTGCGCTCTTAGCTCCCGGATAGCGAGATGCATGGAGATGGTGTCCAGTTCTGAGTTTCTAATCGGAATCCTTTTTTTTTTTTTTGATAATTTTTCCCTGTAAAGTTGAAAAATGTCTGCGCCAAGTGGTCCGGTAATCCGTCAACATGATGTTTTGTGGTAGAAAAATGTTTGTCAGTCGATGACTTCTGTTTGTTTTTGACCACAATATTGCATGGGGAGCATTGCGATCGGTCAAACATGCATTTAAGGTGCAATGATTGAGTTAAATTGCAAGACATGCCGAACTCGCGAAGATTGGCTGAGTTTGCGTTAATAGTGAAATTCTGGAGAGACTGTTTAACGTATCTTAAAGATAAAGTAGGAGTTTGAAACATGTATTTTGACACACAGGAGAAAGAAAATCATGATGCTATGATTTTCCTTTTTAGTTTGTTTTAAGAAAAATGAATTTGCTGTAAAGATCTAAAAGGTTTTAATTTACCAATAGCTGATCTCTGAGTCCAGTGAAAATGCTTTCTCTCACCCCTGTTAGTTTCTGGAATGGCCTACACAGGTTGACAGTGCTTTATTCTTTTCAATTCTTTTACCTTCAATTAGCTGGATTGATGCCCCCCCCCATCCATCAATTAGAGGACATCTTGAGTTCCGCTGCTCTTTTCCATCAGCGAGAGCAGGCGATATCTTTTCACCTAAATCCTAATGACACCTCACTCTCTTTGTATTGCCATGTGCTGCTGTGCCAGCTAAGGTGTCAGGCCAGCTGAAAAGAAAGTGTCTTCATCCAAACAGTATCAGGCTTCTCTCCTTAGGGATCAATAGCTCTTCTTTGTATGCCGAGTGGCTCAATATTTCATGAGCGCCTATTTAAAAATGCAATGAAGTAGCTGTCACTTAGCACACTCTCTCTGCTCTGGCTGTGGATTGTGATCCTGCACGAAAGGCCTTGCTTCCTGTCAGTGACTCAGTCTTTCTACGTAACCTGAGCCCAGGTTTCGCGCCTCCTCTGCCACCTTCCTCTTGTTGGTCCTCGCCTGGCTCTGGGGTGTGTAGTTACCACTTGGACACTTGATCCTGGTCTTTGGTGGTTTCCTTTTTCTTAGCTCCATGATTAGACCCTATAAAGTGTCAAACTCTCTGTTTGACACCTCAGGTTGGGTATCGGTCTGCATCATGACTCTGTTTCTGAGAAGACCGTTCTTTTATTCTGCAATAGTTATTGTAGGTGAGGCGAGGCAAGAGTCATTTCATGTTACAGTAGAATTTAAAGGTTATGATCAGATTGAGGATATTTTAAAAGTGACAAATATATTTAAGTATATGTATATGTGCTGTTTACTTTTATTTGTATGAACACTGAAGTTCCTTACTTGAGGTATGAATTAATCAAATGTGACAGCTTGATAGTTGAACAGTTTTTAACGTAATGAACATTTTAAAGCTCACTGTCGGCCTGTAGTATAGTCAAATGGTTATTTAGTTTAAAATGTCTTATGAAACCTGGGTATCTTTAGTGGATTTTTATTTGTTATTAAAATGTTTATTTACCTTTTTAAAAGATAAGATGTGAATATTGTATGCTAAATTTAAACCACTTAAAACTGTTTTACAAGAAATGGTAAGGCAAAACATTACATTTAATATAATTAATTTTATTTTATTAAAATTTTATCTTCTGCTTATTTCTGACTGCTAGTGTAGGGATAAAATATGTTTAATTGAAATTGCATCAACACTGTTACCACCTGTCACTAACTCTTGGATGGTCTTCAGAACATGGGTCACTTTGTAACAACCACTAAATCATTGAGCTGCGCTTCAAGTGACTGACATTGATGAAGTGCTCCTTTGCTGACCTCCTGGAATCAATTTAAAGACTGACGCAAAGTGAAAAGCATGCCTAAAAATGACATGGCTGCGACACTGTTCACCGGAATGTCCTGCTGTGATGTTGATTGTAGACTGTACTACAAATATCTCACATATCTGAGATTATTTTGCAAGAAAGTTAAATTCTCACCCGGGGAAATTTAATGAGCAGTTTAAAGGGGCTATATGCAATTTTCTGAAATTTAAACTCGCGACTGACACCTGTGGCCAAAAAACTTAGCTGCTCTTCCTTTCTGCTTGGTCTCGCAGCGCGCGCGCGTACGCCAGTCGCTCTCAATCTTCGATCTTTTTCGGGCACTTGTCAGGGGTTTAACTTTTTTAGTCTTATGTAGAGTTACTGTTTGTGTCAAAGTTGATCTCTTCTGCGTATTCGCACAATCCATTGAACTGCTTGCGAGTGCTGACATGCGGTGGTGGCAGAGTGATCTGAAACATTTAACATGAACGCGCTTGACGTCACATCCGCAGACAGCGCGGGAAAATCCGACCCGACAGAGAATAGAAAAAATTGGATACAGGCTTATAGGTGCACCCACTGTGAGCTGACAAGGTGTCAGTATGCTCATCAGGAGATGTTTGAGTCATAAATGGTCAAATAAAAAGGCTATTGTTACATTTATTTTGGGGGGAAAGTTGCATATAGCCCCTTTAAAGCATGAAATATACGATAAAGTGCTACCTCAGGTGTGACCAAAGTCAATAAACTGAAGCCATTATTGTTTATGTATTTACAAAAAAAAGTATTACTTTCAGAATGCTGAACATATAGGCCTCAGTTTAGTCATGAGTGCAACTCTAAAACAAAAATATCAATTTGTTTCACCCCATTTAGTTAAAATGTAATGAAGGTGCACCCACTGTGAGCTGACAAGGTGTCAGTATGCTCATCAGGAGATGTTTGAGTCATAAATGGTCAAATAAAAAAGGCTATTGTTACGTTTATTTTGGGGAAAAAGTTGCATATAGCCCCTTTAAAGGTCCAGTCTACTGGATTTAAGGAGATCTAGGGGCTGAATGTCGGAATCCAAAGGAAAAATTAACACACGTTGCAACATAAGTCCTTTAATTCTAAAAATTTTCTTCAGGTGATAAAAGGCTGATCTTGTGATTGCCTTTTATGCGACTCTTGGGACTCAGGTCGAAGGCATCACTATACTTAAATTTTGGGCCTGATATGTGGTTTTTAGCTGTAATAGCTGAATCTGTGTGCTGACTCTTGAATGTTCCTCTTTAGGTCTAATGGTAATAAAATTATCCATGCATTTACTTAGCATTTGAATGGGTTCAAAGTCACCTGGTGACATTGTAATGTAAAGTTGAGTATCATCTGATTAGTTATGATAGCTAATCTTATTACTTGTTATAATCTGGGCTAGTGGGAGCATGTAGATATTAAACAGGAGGTGTCCGTTCTGATGAAACAGTTTGTCATGCTCAACAGTGTCAAATGCTACACTGAAGTCCAACAGTACCATCACTGTGGTTCTGTCAAAGTCTGTATCAATGCAATTTGAGCAATTATCATTATTCTAGAAAAATGATAATTTGGCAGCACTGTCTATACTGCACAGTTGCTAGTAAGAAATCGTAGTGCCCCCGACAAACTGCACATTAATCTCGAACTTTGATCAGTGATGTTTATTATTTATTACTCTACTCTATGAAAGTGTGACTTTAAAATGGCAACAATTTGTTTTACATGTCAGTTCAGTTCAAATAAGACGTCAATTTTAAATCACAAATGTATGTCAAAGCCCAGAGCGGTCTCTAATTCCAGAATGATCAAAGCATAACTTTGGACATTTTAATTTTGACCTCGGATGTCTGCTGGTAGTTTCACATCTAAGTCATGAAATGTTGTGGTTGATTCAAAACTGCTGGAACGTTGTATTCCTAGGAAATTTCCAAGTTGTTTAGGTGATCCGTCATGATTTACTCAGTTTACATTTAGCCATTGCTCCTTCCCAGAGTGTTGTGTTTTGTCGTCAGAAGTAGGAAAAACTTCACTTCCTGGATCACTTGACAAATATTTTGGGGAGCTGTAGTCAGAGTCCAAATGAGAACATGTTTCACAAATTCAGTGACATCAAATAGATCTGTTGGATGCTTAAGGAAAGTTGTGGATTTGTTTTTTATGGACTGATTGAGATTGCTACATTCGCTATACTGTTCTTTCCCCTGTAAAGAGGTTGGTGTGCCAGATGTGCTTTTAGTCTCAGTTGAAGCCTACTCCTCTACGCACTAAAAGTACCAAATAATGAGTTCCAGACTGATGCTGAATAATAAAACATGCCAGTGTCAATTGTAACATCTGTAAAATCGACGCAGATTACTTAATCTTACATTCTGAACATCGATGCTCATCAAACAAACACATCGCCAGGTTTTCAGTCACAACGTCTTGCGTACATCCTGTTATGGATTCTTTCACTCCCCAACCTCCAAACCTCTATTAATCACATCAAAACTTTTCCACATTGTTTTACAGGAAGCCAGTGCTTTTACTGGATATTTAGCTTTTGTCCCACAGTTACCTAAATCAATGTTACATGTTGGCTGAGAGGAAAACGTTTTAGTTTCATGTCTTTATTGACATGGATCTTACGCTTCCATACGTGAGAAATAAAACATGTTTTTACAGTGCCTCAACAAACATATTCATCTCGCAAACCAAAATCTTTTGTGTTTTATTTGGATTTTTATATGATAAACCAACACAAACTAGCACATAATTGTAAAGGGTACATGTTTATCAACATGTCTTAAAATAAAATATTGGATACCCCTAAATAAAATCCAGCGCACCCAGTTGCCTTCTGAAGCCTAGATGTTTTTCAGAGAACATTTTTTAACGTAGAGGCCAGAGAAATCACACAAGCAGTAAGTAGATATAAGAATGGAAAATTAGCATTGTCACTGTTTGCAAGCATGCAAAATGTACAGCGAAGCTGGCAAGCAACTCTTTGATTGGTGCACAAACTAAATAAAGTCTAACGCTTTTGCGCAGCCTAACTATGAAGCTACTATTAAGAATAAAGAGAAGTGGATTTTCTTGGACTGCTTTAAAAGAAGTGGCAAAAGTAAGTCTGCAGAGTTAATATTTGGTGTTTGTCAGACTGGAAGCTTTTTATTTATGTATATTAGTTTGTTTATTTGCTGTGTTTTATTTGCAGACGCAGAGCGACAGGCCATTCATCCAGAAACTGTTTCGGCCTGTTTCACCCGAAGTCAATGCACACACACTCGGCGACCTGCTGAAGGAGATGTATCCAGATGCTTTGACAAATGATGGTAAGCCTTCAAGCAGCCATGTCAAGTGTTAAAGCTGCAGTAGGTAACTCAGAGAGGAGAGCAGACTTTGCTTGAAAATTCATACCCAAACAAGCTTCACGTCACCCCCCCTCCCTCTCCGATGCACTCAAGCCCCGCCTCCAATGCCCTCCTCCCCGTTTTGGGGAAAGTTACTTTTATTCAAGTTACCTACTGCAGCTTTAACCGGCTAAGTATAGTCAAAATGTCTTATTTTCTTATCAAATGTGAGTGATGTCCTTGAAAGGTAAGAGACATAAAGAGACTCCTCGAGTTTATTTTATTTGCTCTTCTTATGAAGGAATTTTTTAGATCCAGATTTCCTGATAGTACAATTTCTGAGGGAGAACGATGAGGAAAAATAGAGGTTGTCTCCATAAGAAATGAGTAAAGATGTGGGCAAAGAAACATAGTGAAAGTGTAGGGATGTAATAAGAGGAAAGTCCAGATATGGCAAGAATTTTGAGTCTTCCAGCTGGCAGAGGAAAAGAGAACGACTATCTGAGATGGCTAAGTGGGTTGTGTCCCGTTCCACCTACACTCACTCAGATGAGGGCCCAAAAATACATTCAAGTAATGCTGAGAGGTGACTGTTGCATCTTCAAAATTTGAAAGATCTGCACCAAGCTTTGCAACTGCTAGTGTCAAAACACTTCAAGTGACAACGGAAAGCTCAATCGACGCTTTAGAAACCGAACTCCAAAGCCGAGTTGGCATAAAAGCTCCACAAGAGTGCTGTTGCATAAACAACTAGCTCAGCATTGGGTTATCGGGAGAAATCAGAGCAGAAGAGTGTAAAGTTTGACCTGGATTTGAAGTCTAACAATAACTTCACTGAAAATATCAAAGAAATGTGTAGTCAAATGCAACACATGATTCTTTAGCTCCACCTGAAACTGACATAGCTTTTATTTTTGCACACAGGAACCTTCCCTTCATCAAAATATAGGTGTAGCTCTTTTCACTTATTCTAGCTGCCAGACAGTGGCCGCTTTGTTTTATACAACATGTTGTTGGGGTGCAGCGATACATTCAGCTCACAAGACAACACTGGAACCTAGACGAGACGAGATTCATGATAGTAGAAAACAGGATACCGTGATATTGCAGCTTCTAATGTGATTGTGCTTATGTCACATTTTTCCCTAATCTCAAGCTTAAAAAAACCCGATGACAGACCATACAACCAGTCTTACATATTATTGGAAAGGAGAGTTAGACTGCATATTAAATACAAGGCGTCAAACTTAAAGTATTTCCCTTCACACGTTGAGCTTATTATAATCGCTTACATTTATTTCGCCAGATGAGGTCACATAACAGTAGCTATATACTGCTCTGAGTTTACCAACCTTGAAAAGAAACATCGTGGTCGGTTTAAGTTCCCGTGCTTCGAAAGCTCAAGATACCCCTTAAATATGTAGCGTTGCATATACACATGTTAAGTTTGACTGTTTTCATCCGGTAATGGCGTGCATGCACACAACACTCAAGGGCAAAAGGAGCTTCCTTATCCGTCATCCAGAGCCGTGCTGCCACGGCAGAACAATTCCGCTCGGGATGTAGGTCTTACTAATTTAGATCATCTTTGTGCAGATGAGCGAAAAAGATAAACCGCAAGGTCTAGCTGTATTTAGTGCAAAGCTTCCAGACCCATTTCAAATAGCTAATGAGCTATGAGATGACAGTCTTTAGAATTGGCCGCCACATCAGCATGGGGATATCTCCAATCATCTGATTGACACCTGGATTTTATTGGGCATTTCCCAGTGCTAGACACTTTATACACATTTTATATTGATCATCAACATGACTAAACCGTTTAGCCAGTGATGTAACGCTAAATATGGAGGGATGTAGACAGGACTCTCTGATGGATGACCAGAACATGAAGAATGTACTAACAATCGACGTTGTTTTGGGAAGCAGCTACATTGATATATAAGTTTTTGAATAAATCATTTTAATGCTGATAAAAATGTCTGTCAATGCCACATATTTCTTAGTGTTCCAGGCCAACTTTGCTAGCAGTAGGAGTAGCTTTGCACACTGGCAGATTATTTTAAATTATTTAAATATGTTATGAAATGATTTAGGCTACATTTTATTTAAATTTTAACACACCTCCAATGAAGTGAACTGAACAGCTTCTGACATGACACTTGGATGGATCAACCAGTCAAACTCTCTTCTCGGCTATTGACCATTGTCTTCGGCGTATTTCATCAGCCGGAAACCCATGGAGTTTCATATTACTGTCCTTTTTTGGTCTATTTGTGAAGCCTACAGCGTTGCACGTGTTAACCATACTGACTAGATTTTATTTCACCGCTGTTTAGCGCAATCTGTTGACAACTGACGGCTAATAACGATTGTCAGCCTCCAGTCTTTTTGCCTAGGCGCTTGGGCCGTCACGTGTCAAAGTGCGTATAGAAAAATAGAATACTACTACTTTACCTGGTAGGAGTAGTAGTTCATCTTGTACCTACTTAGAACATCTGGGTCATGTGATCCCTAATATTTTACTTTAGTTAAGCTTATATGTCTTATTTATAATTCTACTCGTTGACTGTTGTTTCCTTGTTTCTAATTATGTTCTGACGGCAGATGGAGCTTTTAAGTCCTGTGGGTTTGTGGCGTACGCTGGAGTTGCAGCTGTGAGGGAGAAGAGCTGATGATGAAAGAAGAGATGAGAGGAAAGGGATAGAGAAAGGCCGAGCAGCAGTCAAAACAGAGAGTGTCTGCAGAAGACGAGAGGGGAAGTAGATAAAGAGACAATAGTATGTTGGGAGTAAAGACCCGCAGGAGACTCGCCTGCACAGAGGCGACAGCCATTAACCCCGCCTTCTCTCTTCTGTCTGCCGACCTGTCTAATATTCATGCTCTTTGTGTCTCCATCCTCCTTCTGTTTGTTTATGTCTCACACTCACTTTCATATCCGGAAATGAAGAACCAGCTACCTGTCACCAGAAAATATGTTCCATCTGCTTAATTATAGCAACAATACCTATGTGGAGGAGCTGTTGTATAAGTAGGAAGCTGTGTGGCTCAGTTGGTAGAGCAGTTGGACCATGTGTTCTCATGAAGCTGGTCTCAGGCCGTTTGCTGCATGTCTTCCCCTCGTCTCACCGCCCTTTTTCCTGTCAGATTTTTGTTGCACTAGTGCCAAAAACAATTTAAAAAAACATATTGTGGCCCATGTTGCTACATACTGTATCTGGTGGTTATCTTCATGGTTCCTCACTCACTTATAGGTTTAGCTATTTACCTGATTTAATTTGGCTCAGGTGGTAGGAGTTCATCCCGTTCGAACCTTTGCTCTGTCCGTTTCAGTCGTTGTGTCCTTGGGGAAAACTGTTCACCTGCTGGTGGTGGTCAGAGGGCCTTGTGGCACCTTGCCTCTATCAGCATGCCCCAGGGCAGTTCTGACTACAATGTAGCTTGCCACCACCAGCGTGTGAATGGGTGAATGACTGAATGTAGTGTTTAGCGCTTTGGGGTCTTCTGGACTAGGGCTGGATGATAATTCAATAACAATATATATTGATTGGTTGATGTTTGGTGTGATAGAAGAAAGAGGACTGATAAGAAGTTAAATAAAAACAAGGTTTCCATTCCTGTTTTTATTATAACCTATCAGGTAGCTTTATACTACAGTCATTACTTACTCCAAACCAATCACAAACGCAGATCCAGGCACGCTCCGACACCAAGCCCTCGCTCCTCTCAAACCACAAATGAGAGCAAATGACTTGAACTGCAAAAGATGTTGCAACAAGGAGCAGCGGAGGAAATTGGCCTAAAAAATAGGTTTCACTACTTCACCAGCAGTTACATGTTGTGTCCCGTTTTGAACCGATCCACTATCGGAACTTCAGGGTAATTTAACCCGATCTTTTTCCGACTGAGTAATCTGTTGGCCCGCTCCTCTCAGCCGCCTTGTCTCCATACACAATTGGCCCTTTAAGGAATCAGCTAAAAAAATCTGCATATCTTGACCGTTTCAGCAACGAGTAGCGTCACTGATCAGCGCAAAAAGGCGCCTACAGCAGTCAAAGTAACAAGAGATCGACAAAGCAGAAGCAGGGCTGATTGCTGTGTTTCTGTTTGCTGTTATAAGCTGCTTCACCAGCAACTCTTCTTATCTTTACAAAGCCTGTTGTTCAGCAATGTCTGCTCATTTTCCCCTGAATTACAACCAATCAGTGCGACTTAACCACAGCTCTCACTGAGCGACTCAATCGGGCCGTTCCGAGTACATACATCCATACAGGTACTCTGTTGGTTTCTGAAATGGCCCTGAAAACGGCCTTGTCGGCTTGACCCGATGAAGTGGAGATACGCGCATAGCGGGAAGAGCCGGTAAAATTACCCTGAAGTTCCGATTGTGTAAATGCGCCTTTTAATGAATAAAATAAAACAGGAAATACTACAGTCAGCGAAGTTGTTGTGGCGGGACCCAAGCAGGACCCCGGCCCCGGCACACTGCGACCCGGTGCTGCAGTCGCGGATGTGCAGAGACAGGCACAACACACCTGGGCCTCGCTGCTAACAACACCCGTGGCTTTAAAAATGTCCACCTGGTTCTCCACCACGTCCTCAGAAACGGAAACACTTTAAAAAAATACAAACATGGGTGAAAAAACCTGCTCGCTTCCGTAGTCACTGGACTGGGCTCCAGTGTTCAGAGCTCCGTCTACCCTCAGCCATCGGTGAGTAGCTTGTTAGCTTCAGTCGCTGAACTGAATTAGAATCAGTTTTATTGGTCAGGTTTTTGCACACAAACTAGACTAAATGTCTGAGCCATTAATATAATAGTATTATAAAACCTTTTGAAAGAAATAAAAAAGCATCAAGATAAGCCTATAATTTAAATGAATAACATAATTGAAATATAGTTTTTATCAATAACATAATGGTTTTTAACAATCTTTTTTTTGTCATTATTTACTGATGTCACTTAACTTGATTTATTTTTGTTTCTAACAAACTTTCAGTTATGGTAAAAAATTCATGTTTGAATAAAGGGTCGACTTGAATTAAGTTTTTGTGTGTGCTTTAATAAAATTAGTTCGTTAAAGAATAGCATAACATGACAAAGGCTACACTTAAAATATATTTTCAAAAATGCTTTGATCGTTTTCAATTGTTGTTGATATCAATCAATTTGACTTTCCTTTTTATTGATAACCTGTTTTTCTGTATCGTCCAACCCTATTCTGGCTTGGATAAATTGCAAAAGAACACAGACTGAAGACTTGAATTAAACTCGTGCTCTAAAGACTCAAGATGTGACGCAGGATTGACATCTGGGACTCGAATCATGTGAA
This sequence comes from Valencia hispanica, assembly GCA_963556495.2. Classification (NCBI taxonomy): domain Eukaryota; kingdom Metazoa; phylum Chordata; class Actinopteri; order Cyprinodontiformes; family Valenciidae; genus Valencia; species Valencia hispanica. The sequence continues at coordinate 7,078,873 of OY747710.1, forward strand.
CGATCTCTGTCTCACTGCCTTTTAATGGTTTACAAGAAGCTGTTCATATTGGCTCATACTTACGGCTGCAGATTTCTCTCAAACTCACATCTGACGTGCTATTCTCTCGCTGTTGAGCGTCCGTACTAAGATACTTCAATTTCTAATAGTATGCTGTACAAGTTTGCATTGGGCTTTCCTATTTCCAACAGTAATATAAATCTTGTCTTTACCATCACTGCTTGCCGGTTGTAAACCCTGCTCAAAATTGCATTTTTAGATCTTACCTGCAGTGGCTTTTATAAATCCAGGCCAGGATTAACAACCCCTAGTTTCCATTGCAAAAATGATTCATGCCACAGTGTTTATAAACACAGAAAGCAAGTTGAGGACAAATCCAAATGATATACAACCAATATTAGCATATTTGTTTCCATGGATGTAATTGTGTGGCTCTGGGTGCAGTGTGGATCCTTGTGGCTGTAAATAAACAGCTTGTTGAGTAACATATTTGCTTGAAGATCCTTTGTGAAACAGATATGATTCTAGAATTCAAGAATGTTCTTGTATGTTTGTAAAGGTACCGAATTACTATTTCAATGGTTTCAGAGAAACTAAAGTGCTTTTCTGCAACTAAATAAAACATTGTTTTTCTTGTAAAATGCTTGGACTTGGATTCCAGTCTGTAGTAAAAGCTGTTTAGCTTAGGATTCAGGCAACAAACCATTCAGCCAACCCTTGAGATACACTAAACAGTAACATCTGCTAAACACTATGATCTTCTTGAAGGATAGTTTTTACCATGCGATAGACTGTTTTACAGCCCCTGATCTGTTTCAGTCCTTTTGCCCTTTATACATTTAATTGGGACCGAACTGCCAGATTTTAATCTTGCGTGAATATATACTGGAAAGAAAAATATCCTCTTTACTTATTTTTTTTCTTTTCTTTTACCCTGATCCAACTCGTTTTTCCACTTTGATCCTGTATCTCTGTCTCAGGTGTAGTCTTCAACATCATCTGTCTGCTCTGGGTGCCTTTTATGTCTTTGACTTTAAATCTCGGCTTTTCTTTCCTCTCCTCCCTCCAGAGGAGTCTGCCAGCCTGCCTGGTTGATCAAGGTGAAAGTGGCCCTTTTGTCTAAAGACGTTTGTTTGGTTTCCTCCTCTTCCTCGGCTAGTAGATGGGTTGGATGATAGCCATGGATTATGGTGGCGTGTTTGGATTAGAGAACCCGGGGAAGTGTGTTCAGGAACTTTGTAGGTGGTGGTGTTTTGAGGGAGTGGTCTGCAGGTATTGTTCATGAGTTCAGAGAACGTTTTTCTTTTTTTTTTCTTTTTTTTTTACATCTCCAGGACCCTAACTTATAACAATCTGGAGTTTTCTACATCTCTGTGATCTTTCAAACATGAAATAACAACCCCCTTTTTTTCAAAGACACTCCCTCCCTGTTATGTCTGAGAGAGGATTTCTGTTGACCCCTCTGGGAACCAGAAACCAGTTGCAGCAAACAAATAGGGGTGGCTTGCATTAAGAGCAGAAACGAAAGGGGATTCCCAAATCTGTTGAAAGCAACGGCCGAAAGTCTGCGTCCCCCCCGAGGCTACCCCCGTGCCGCGTGAACCAAACACAACACATCATATTCCTGTAAGCAGCGGTCACAGCTGACGTGTGTTGGAGCCATCTTGCGTATTATGTTTTTTAAAAGCAGGTGTGTTGTTGAGCAAGATTTTGGCAAACCTTTTGTTTAATTCCACTGCAAAAATCACAGCCTAGAAGGTATTACTTCCCACACGCTCCACAATGACTGACAGCTAGTTCTCGTAAGCAAGGTGTCTGTTTTCTTTAAAGGTTTTTTTTTTTTTTGGGAGTTGAGCCTATTCTTGAGAAAACCCTGTATTGATCACTGTCTGTGAATAATCAAAGGAAACCCCCTCATCATCATTATCCCCCCGCAACTCCACCCTGGCCCCTCCTTTTCAGCTGAGTGACAAATCCACACACCATTTTCCACCCACGTTCCTTCACCTCATTCCCATGTGTGGCACAAGCCACTTGTGAATCTCAAGCGTGTTAACAGAGCCTGCCTCAGCAGCCAAAACAGCTGTGCTTATCAAGCACTATGGCTCAATTCGGAGGCTGCAGGGGGAAGCGCAGGTTTCAGTGGCTGTTTTGATACAGATGATAGTGGGTTATGGTTCATATGAGGAGGCGTTTGAGATGTGCACCAGACAGGGGAATTCAGAATGGCTCGAAAGCCTGCATGATGACGCTCTCTATTGTTGACTGAGATGAGCTCTGGTTTAATCTCTTTGCTTTCTAACTCCAGCCACAACAGAATGGCTAAAGAACAATTAGAACCTTGGAAACATGATGTTGTAAAAGACTGTGACACTCCTCTGTAGAAAGACAGGTACTTTAACTTATTCTGAAGACGTCTACATTTTCTAAAGAATCTCTAAAAAGAATTTCATGTTTTGGTAAGATGGTGTGAAATTGTCAATATTAGCTGTTTTGTTTATCAGGATTAACTTTGTGTCATTGCTTGCTAGGGATGTAGGAAAATATCGATACGCCGATCTATAGTGATATTTTATGTCACGATATTGTATCAATTTTCAAGAGCAATGTATCGATTTTTATTTTTTAGAATTTAAATGGAACCATTAATGATGACAGTTATTTTTTTTGTAAAATTAAAAGTATGACCCCTAGTTGGTGGCAGTTTTCACCTTCTATGTTCCATGATCAACTAGATCAACTAGATCTAGTAATAAAACTGAATGTGTTATGTATGAAACAGGTTGGATTGTTTATTGTCGTACATATCCTATCACCAGATTCTTGCCAATACACATCCCAATTGCTTCCCAAATTAGATTTTTTTTTGCCCCTTACAGCTCTATTCAATTTTTTTTTTATGTTTTGTTCATTTATATTGGACATTAAAATGTCTTCCAATTGCATAGGTAAATCTTCTTTTAAAATTAAATATATTGATCCTTCAGAGTGTGTACATGAATTTTCACATTAGTTAAAAATGGTCTCAAAACGACAATATTATCGTTTATTGAAATAACATCTTTGGCAATTTATCATGAGGCAAAATTTGCTATCGTGACAGGTTTGACAAAATAAAACTAACACTTTTTCATGCAATTTTTTTGCACTCTATCAAATCCAAAAGTAATAGGTTGACGTATTCATTCATTAATGGTGTCTGACTTGTATGTTGACTATAACAATAAATTGTCTTTCTTCTTCCAGCTTCATAAATTTGTGTTTATTTACCCATTAGTCAGTAGTTTATGTCAGCATGTCGGCCCCAACTGCTGCAATGCAGTTGCACGGTCAGAAACTGTTTGGCTGTTTGGTGAAAACTTGCGGTCTTCCTGAATGCTGTTTGGCTGCATTTAGCTGAAATAACATGTCGTATTGGCCGACAGTAGAATACCACTTAACCACAGGGTGGGTGTATGTGTCAGCTGAAAGCCTTTTTTTTTTTAAATACATTAGCATTCTTCCCTCGAAAAACGGTTATCAATAATGATTATATGGCTTTGAGGAAGCCCACTAATTATATGACAAATGTTGTAGCCTTCACTTTCAGTTTTATTAAACCCTTGTGCTAGTTTTGGCCTATTCAGCTGTACCTTCCTGAGGATTTGGTGGGCTCAACTGACTGAAAGCGACATTTACTTGTAGGATTTCTGGTTGGTTCAAATACCCAACATGCAGAATCAGAATCTGTTTGGTAAGTTTTTCAGGAACATGCAGGATTTTCTTTCAAAGCTTATTCCTGGCAGGTCATAGTCCCCAATTGACAGTATTATTGAAAGAGCGTGTTGTAGTTAATAAAACAAACAAAAAACCCTGTGCATCACTGGTTCCTCTTTCTCTTGGTCTAGGTTTCATAAGCCTGATTAGTAAACTACTTTGTTCGTTATTTTATTTGTAATGGAAGGCTTTCTTTAATAAATTATTTCACTTTTATAAAACATTAAACATATTTGGGTTTTAACAAAACAAGTAAACAGGTTTATGATCCAAAACAATGGAGAAATATAAATTTAAATGTATGTTTTGTATGGAAATAGTTTTCAGTTAGATTCTAGCAAAGGCCTTCCTGTTGTTTATGGTCACCTCAGAGATTCCCTGAAATTGGCGGTTATCAAACTTGGAAAACACCACATTTATAACATTCCTCACTATTGTGTTCTGTCACATTAACCTGATGATTACATCTGTACTGATGGGGGGGGGGGGGAATTAAAACCTATGTACTTACTGGAATCACAGGTTATTCTTTTTCTGCCCTTTCATGTAACACAGAGCAAGACTTGTTTTCCTTTTTACCTTATATTTTCAGTCTAGGTCTACTCCCCAGTTATTAGCTGTCAAGAGGTATTTCAACTTTTTGTTTTTTCCCCAAAAATATTTTGTGTGGAATCTGACTGGATATTCGACAAGTATCTGTTAAATGTGCAAAAAACATGTAATATTTACACACTTTATCTTATTACATACAATCACTTGTCACTGTTATGCAAAAGTGACAGCTTCTCATAATTTAAAATCAAAAATTTACTGCACGTTGTCAGGTGACATGTTTGTCCATGCCAAAAATATTCAACATTCAGCGCCACCTGTTTAAAATTCAGAGTTTTTCCTCAACATGTAACTCAGATTCTATGAAACAAGATTGGCACATGCACCGCTCAGAGATTTGTTTCGCATTTCAGATCTCTGACATAACTTTAGGTGCTCTTGATGTCTCTTAAACAAAGTTATAACTAGACATCCAAAATATGTTTTGTACTTACTCTATAAATTAAATATATATAACATGTTTGTAGTAAAATAGATGAAAACTAGCATATTTTTGCACACTGAGAGCAAAACGGTTAACTTATCACAATATGATACAATTCAAAGTAAAAGAAAAGCTGTGCCCAATCTGATATATGAAAGGAAAAAACCTTATTTTACTGTTATGTTAGATTGCTTAAAAAATACAAAAATAATTTTTTATTGGATAATTGATAAGTAGTTACTTATATAGTAAGGCACAAAATTAAAATTATAATTTATTTACTGTCTGGCAGCGTGGCGCTCAGAATTGGTGTCTGAGTACTAAGTAGAAGCCCAACAGATTTACTTTCACAAGTGGAGCATTACAGCTTTTGCAATAGTACTCCGCTTGATATACATGTATAAGAAATCTTTATTAGAAATTGCAGTTTTTTTTCTGATGTTATGGACACGGAGATGGAAAATAAAGGGGAAGAAAGAAAGAGGATGAAGAGAGGTAGGAAAAAAAGTTAAGAAGGAGAGGGTGAGTTGAAGATACAAGAGAGAAAGGGAAACAAAGAAAACATCCCAGTCCGCCTCCAAACCCGCAGGACGGTAGGAAGAGGGGGAAAAATACCAACAAAACAAATCAAACAATGCAAACCGAGAAAACCGGGGGGGTGGGGGGGCAGTGATCCAGCCATGGGCCCGGAGACCCGAGGCCCCCCCTAGTTTCCGGACCTCAATCCCACACAGCACCAAGACCAAGGTCAATCAAACCCACCAATAAACCGACCAAGCACCAAACATTGGAAATTAGGCAGGCATGTCCCAAGAGATAATAAAAATCTGTAAAGGGGTATCAATTGGCAACATAGTACACTGTGGGAGATGAGTTGCTATGATTCAGTCTGCAGCTCTTTTAAGCTTCTTATAATAGTTATTACTGCAGTTTGCCGTACTAACTGGCATTGGGGTAGTTTGTACAGTAAGTAGCCATTACCTTAACTTTTTCCAAAAGGCTGCCAACATTTCCTTATAAGTTGAATCACAGAGTAAGCAAAATCAACAATCTGTTTTATCAGTAAGCTAATATTTATTCACTAATAAATAACTGATACATACAAAAAACACCCCAACAAACATCAAACAAAAGTTTGCAACTGATTGAGCTTCACAAAGATTACGAGCGGAATTTTTTATAACTACAAAACAAACATTCAGAACATTAGCTAAACTGATTAGGTCCAAACTTTATCAAGAGCTGGTCGATCTTTCAGAAGCATAAAGAAAGGGGTTGTATCCCCTATTTCTGAGTTCTAATATCTAAAATTAAACTAAGAGTAAAAGAAGAAAGGGAGATGAAACCAAGATTAATGATTAGCCTTAATCCGTCAGCCTTCGTAACCAGAAAAAAGCTCCAGTATAAGGAAGTGAAAGATGTGAAATGCTTCTCCCTGTTTGGTTCTAATTCTAGGGATGATTAGTAGACTAGAGTTGTAAGACCCGAGTAGTCTGGGGGGTTGGTATAGTGACAACAGATCTTCCACATACTTTGGTGCTAAGCCATTCAAGGATTTATAAACTAGTAAAAGTATTTTTGAAGTCTATTGTCTGAGCTACAGGGAGCCGGTGTAAGGAATTTAGAACTGGGGTGATGTGCTCTACTTTCCTGGTTCTAGTGAGGAACACGAGCAGCAGCGTTCTGGATCAGCTGCAGCTGTCTGATTGACTTTTTAGGCAGACCTGTGAAGACGCTGTTGCAGTAATCAATCCGACTGAAGATAAACGCATAGATGAGTTTTGGGAGGTCCCGTTGCAACATCAGTCCTTTAATCCTAGAAATGTTCTTCAAGTGATAGAAGGCTGACCTTGTTATTGCCTTTATGTGACCCTGGAGGTTCAGGTCTGAATCCATCACTACAACTAGATTTTGGGCCTGAACAATAGTTTCTAGCTGTATTAACTGAAGCTGTTTGCAGACTCTTGATCGTTCCTCTAGAGGTCTAAACATAATTACTTCAGTTTTGTTTCTATTCAGCTGGAGAAGATTATGGCACATCCATCCATTGATTTGCTCAATATATTCACCTAGGGTTTGGATGGGTTCAAAGTCACCTGGTGACATTGTAATGTAAAGCTGAGTATCATCTGCATAGTTATGATAACTAATCTTATTGTTTGTTGTAATCGGTGTTGAACGGAGCATGCAGATATTAAACAGGAGGTGCCCCAGGAGGGAGCCCTGGGGCATATGTCTCTGATCTGTACCATTTCTGTCCCCCAGATTAGTTTCTTTTGGTTGTGCCGATGACTAGGCTGATTAATGGGGACTGACTGTACCTTTTCAGTTACAGCTCCGAAAACTTTGAAACACGCAGCTAATCGTCAGTGTGGCACCCTCTTCAGGTTAAAACTATATGCTGTACTTGAATTTTAATCGGGCACTGCTATTCCACCCACATCTCCTCCACAGACCCTCCCTCCCTTTTCATCTCTTTCCGCCGGTAAGAGGTGGAGAGAAATCCTCCACCTCAAAAGATCGCTCTGAGGCAAAAGAGCTCACGTTGCTATTGCTATTCATCTTTGTCGTTAACCTCAAAGAGCCGTTTAAAAGACTGAATCTTTTATGTTGTATGTTGAAATATTGTTATATTGTAATATTATGTTATGTTGTAATATTTTGATCATAAAATTAACAGAGATGAGCGATTGATTACATGTTAAAGGTGTTTAATTGGTGTGGCATTAATATTGTATCAATGTAAAAAAAAAAAAGAAGATAAAAGCTAGTTCAAATGATGTGGGCTTTCTGCAAAACAATTTTCTATGATCCTCAGAACAAGAACTATAGATAACAGTTGTGCAATTAAAATACTTAAGGAACAACATTGCAAAATTCCTGATATCTCCAAACTTATCATCAAAATGATACATCAGGAGTTCTCTCATTTCTACTCTGTTTATCACCCGGCGCCTCTGGCCACTCACACTTACCCCTAATTTCCACTGCATCCGCTCCGCTCTGCTACCCACGCCACAGCAAAAACGCTTTGTAGTCAATGAGTTTCAACTGCCGCCGCCAACCGGTGCCGGCCGCCGTTTTGCCTTCAGGCAAAAATAGAATCGATACTATGTTTGCCGGACGTCGGAGCAAGTTCGTAGTCAATCTACACACATCACACAGCACCAACAGGATGCGGAACAAGTACAACATTCGTTTTTTTTTCAAAATAAATCAATAAAGACAGAATAGATTTTTTTTTTTGTATGGATAGCTACATTAATATAATCGCGTATTTTTATACATATGTTGTCTAAAATAATTGTGCGTGTTTATACATAATCTACACACATAATATGATCAAAATGTATTTAATTCTGAAAGCCATTTTGTCATTTTCTGCCACACACAGTAGGTGAGTGGGTCAACAAATGCTATTCAGATACAAGAGAAAAGCAACAGGACAGCATGGACGAAGAGAAACTAATACTTGAAGTGGAAAATCATAAAATACTTTGATTTTACTTTCTTCGCAAGCATGCTTTTTTACGCACCTCTGGGCTTCGGACCAGAGCTGAGCGGTTATAGAGCGCATGCAGTGGAAATTATGGGTCACTTTTCTCGGATTGTGACTTCTCCTCACCGCCTCATATCTCGCTCGCTGGCTGGCTGCTGCCCCGTTCTCCTAGATTCCTCTCCGTCTTCTTGTTCTTCTAATAAATTTCAGGCAGACTGCACGTCAGATGGCGCATTGCTGCCTTTATCTGGCGAGGAGATGTGCCTGAGATCTGCCCCACTCCCATCTTCTCTCTGTGGCTTGTTTTGTGTTACCGTTGAATGAAACTAGTAGTTGCTAAGATGATGCTCCCATAGTTCATTATAAATAAATTAATTAAAAAAAAGAATGGCTCTCTACGAGGACTCTGTTCTCATCATTCACTGTGAGGAGCCGTTCAAAAGATTCAATTTGTTTGTGAATGTGACATCACTAGTGTTTTAAACATGAGTAAAATGCTGATCTAGTGGGGTTTGTCAGAGCTGCTGGAGAAACTACAGGTTAATACCAGAAAGCCAGAAAAGTTGGATGAGAAGTTTAATTTTCCGATAAATTCATTGCAACAATTATTTTGCAGGGGTCCAATCTGTTTTTTTTGGCTGAGAAAAGTAGCTTGTAACACACTTCCCTTAGGCTTAGTTGACCGGTTAATTTTTGTTTTTGTTTTCTTGAGTTCAGTCAGTTTCTGAAAACAGCACTACTCTGATGGATTAAGCAATTGAACCTGAGTTAAACTGACAATTCAAGTGACAATGGTTTTAAACACTGAGGTGACTTTCTGGGTTTTTGGACTGGAAACTCTTATAACAAAATCACCTTTTCCAACCCCAAATCTCACAAGCATTGAAGTTTATTACCTAACAAGTCTCAACTATTCCGTCAATGCAGGTGTTCATTTTGCAATCTGTAACCTCATAAATGAATCTGATTTTTTTGTGTGTGCATTTTTCTCATGTTTCAACAACAATCAGAAGGTGTAACTGAGCGTGAGCCTGTATATACGCCTGTGAGTAATTTAGATGCAGGTGGCTAATGTGACGACCTATAGAAATAAATATTTGAGTGTGGTTTTTGTAAGTTTTTGGGGGTGTTGCTTACTGTAGATTTCCCCCATTTCTCATAGTGAGACTGTAATACACCTACTCCACCCACATCTAGTCAAGGCCTGAATGTAAGTGAAGGGTAAGAGACGCCTGCCAAAAAGTGGTGTGTGTGTGTGTGTGTGTGTGTGTGTGTGTGTGTGCGTGTGCGTGTGTGTGTGTCAACCAGAGAAAGTGTCTTCTCACTATTGTTATCAGTGAAGCAGGATCGCACCTTTTACTTTCTGTGCTTTTTAGCTAAACTCCACCATGTCTCAGGATTTTGCTCATTTTACAAGCTTTCCTCCACCTTAATGAACTCCTTTTAATTCATTATAGCTTCTCTTCAACTCTTTGAGGTTTTCTAGTAAAATTAGCCCACCACTGACGACAATATTTTACACTATTACATGTGTGTATTATATTTGTATAATATTGTACTTGTAATTATATTTTATATCATCAAATTTTAAAAAGTTAAAAGTGATTAAACAATTACAGCTTTACATATGCATATTCTAAATATAGCTAAATTAAATAAGCTATCCATCCATCCATTATATATATCTGCTTATCCTTGCGGGGGGGCTTATGCCTATCTGCAGCAGTCATTGGGTGCAGGGGTTGCCTTAACTGAATATTTGGCCATTTTTTAAAAACAGTGATGGAAACCTTTGAAGGCCATCTGTCATTTTGACAGATTGTTGTTCACCTCTGACCAACTGGTGGAAATGCACAGACATTTTCACCTTCAAACACTGAGTACAGGTAACTAAATCAGTGAGAAATAAAAATTCTTATAAAAACTTCTGAGCGTCATCTCACACCTGGACCTTGCATCTTGCTAACCGGGAGCTGACCACGCGTTGAAGAGTTACTGTGGCTTTGGAGCGCGGCGCTCCCAAGAGCCCAGTGTCGTGCCAACCATCGGTGCTTGCTGCGGGATCTAATCCTGCTTAAGCAGGCTCCAGTGTAGCAGCAGAGTGCAGATTTAGCCTTCAAAACAACTACAATACCCCCATGGGTCAAGTCATCTGTCCAAGGAACAAAAACAAGATTTCATGTCAATAACCTCTGCAGCAATCCCACTATTTGATAACAGACAAATAGGTGAGCATTTCAGTTCCGTGCAGAGCAGGAGTAACTTGTTAGACTGTGTGTTCAGGCCACAGCAGATAAACTATTCATATTTTGAGAGCAATCGTTTAATTTCATTTTTTATAGGTAGTTCTCTGTTCAGCTTGTTCGGACTGAATATAATTTAAAATGAATTTTTAAAAAAAATCATCGGTCAAAATGACAGACAACAACAATGTCTAGCACAACCTCTGATTGGGTGAGAGGCAGGGTACACCCTGGACAGGTCGTCAGTCAATCACAAGGTAACACAGAGACAGACTGGACAAACAACCATGCACAAACACTCATACCTTAGGTTATTTGGTCTCCCTAAATTGCCCTAACATTCATGTTTTTTCTTGACCTTGGGAGGAAGACGGAGTAGCCGGAGAGAACCTATACATGCACGGGGGAGAACATGCAAACTCCATGCAGAAAGACTGGGATTAGAGGCCAGGACCTTCTTGCTGCAGTGCAGCAGTGCTACCAGCTGTGCCACCATGCAGCCTAAAATAAGCTAATATAACTAAATGCATTTTTAGATTTATGCTTTTTATTTTGACTTTTATAACAATTTAATATTTTAAAGTATTTAACTCTTTTGTGTTGATGCTGCTACAACGTGCTTTATAAAGTAAAGTCAGGCAGTTCTGGTGAAAGGAAAAATCTTAAGATGCGACTACTGATTAGGAAAATACTGCTGCTGTGGTTTTCAGTTGGGTTGCCATCATACAGACATATTTGTGCTATAATTTTTGTTTTGTTGAAAAAGCTGTGTTCAAAATGAGATTAAGCAATTTTTGAGTATTCCTGCTACAACACAATACTCGACTACTGTACTACCTTTTTGTTTTGCATCATTTTTATGGTTGCACTTTGGTGGTTAGCATATTGCCACTAACACCAACGGCCTAAATCTTGTCAGCATGCTTTTTTTTGTTCAGGCTTGCTGCAGAAGTAATTTATATACTATAAAGGACTTAATTAGTTTCTTAATGCTTTTCCTTGTTTTCTTAAAAAATACAGTTCTAAAAGCTTTCATTTTGTCTTTTATTTCTCAACCTCTTGATTGAGGCATAAATGTATAAAAGATGCTAAAAACAGCCACCGTGGTATTATTAACATAGCAAATCCTGGAAAACATATGGTTTTATTTCAGCAGACCAAGTTAGTATCCTTTAATTTAACCTCTTAACATTGTGAATACATAAAAGTATAACTGTATTCACCAGATTTCTTGTGCAGTACGACTCTGACTTGGAAAACATACACATATTCAGTGTTATTTTTGAGTACAGGGTTTGCTGAGAGGTAATAAAAAAATCCAGATTTGTTAGAAGGTTAAGTTTTTTTTTTAAATCTTTTTTTTTTTTTTTTAATTCAGAAAATGTATTTCTGATGTGTAAAAGTGCATCATAACTCATGTTCAGAGAGGAACCTCTACTAAGAGGTTGTATTGGATATTTGATGCAAGGTTTGTGCAGATTTCAGCTTGCCAGTTTCCCACCAGGTGTTGGGTGGAACCTCTTCTCAGACCGTCAGTTAACAGACTGCCTCAACCGTCCTCCTGATATTACGTGGAACTAAAATGTCATGCACTCGGTGGGTAGTACAGCTAGTGTATATGTATATATGCACACACACGCATACATATATATTTGTGTTTGTGTGCATTTACGTTCGTGAGAGCTAAGGAGCGGTTGACGGGAAAGGGCCCATTATTATCCATCTCTGTCACGCACATGTAGTTCACCTATACCAGAGATGAAATCCAGATGCTGAAAGACCACATTACAATTGTTAGAAGTTTCACATCCATATACTTTAAAGTATTTCTTTCAAATATAAGGTAAAAATTATATGTTTGGTCTTTAAGATACTTTCTTGCTTGGCAGATGTGTAAAACAATTATTGTTCCTTTTTGTCAGCTGCAAACACATTTGATCTGAATCACAAATAATTCTAGAAGTAAATTGTTATTGTGTAGTAATAATAAGTCAGTATTTTGAATTTTGAAATAAAGTGCATACAATAAATAAATTGCAATATTTTAGCCACTTAACTTGCATATTTGTACTAAAAGACAAACTGAAGATATGCAATAATATCATTGATGAGGATTATTTTAAGTATTTTTGTTTTTTAAGTTAATGTTAACATCTGAAGTTAAGCATTGGGAAATACAAAATCATTTTGTATGTATAATACTTATAAATTGATATTGTGTTTAGATTTTTTACCTATGATTTTGCACTTAACTTCAGCTGGAAAAGAGCTGTTTTCTGTGAGCAGTAGGGTCATCTAAGTTTTATGTACATTTTAATAAAAATAAATTAGCTGTCTATAAAGTATAGTTATGTCTACAGTTCAAAATGGTAGTAAGATTTTTGAAAACTTGAACATTTTCATTTATTACTGACTACTGGTAATCTACGTTATGTATGAATGAAGAATAAGAAGTGGTTGTAAGGGTGCTCAAGATCATTAGGCCTCATGGGTAAAGCTTTGGAACTAGGCATGCATTTCACACAGCATATAGTTCTTTTCCCATTTCATCAGATTTGCTTTTTTTTCTAGGGTAGGGTTTACAAGCATATGGCATTAGGTTTATTCTAGATTTGGTTGACTTCCCGGAAAAAGAGCTTGTGAGCTGTTTTTAGAACAGTTAAAGATTGACAGTTAAAGTTTTTTTGGCTTCCTGAATGTCACTACATGGTCAAATATCGTCTCTGTAAATTACACATCTTTGGTGGCTTCAGTAAAATCGTTTCTCGTAACAAACGTTTTTCGGTCACGGCCTTTCAGCAACAGGCGTTATCAGTCACAGGAGGCCAGCACATCCGGACACAAGCTCGTGCATGCATACCACACGTTGTCAGAATGAAAGGTAAAAATTCAAATCCTGTTGCCAGTGCATTCAAAAACAATCAACTGTCACTTTACTGTGCTTCATAACTGAAAGCACAGTCATAGTCACTTTGGTACTTTCTCTTTTCTTCCCCTGTCTCATCCACCACAGAAGTGGTATTACTGTCGTGACTGATGTGGTCTGCCTCACCTCATCTAACTATTTATTTTCTCTGCACAATTCTTTCCTCAGATTTAGTCTTTTTTTGATCAAACCATCTTTTTAATCCCCTGCCTTTTTTCCGTTACTTGCAGTCTGCTTTCCCACTCACATCTCCTTAATTTACTGATTTTCTTCTCACTCCTTGACTGTTCATTTTCACCCTCTTTAGTTTGTCTTTCCCTTCAGCTCTCCTTTTCTGTTTTTACATTTACTTTATATCTTTTATTGGCTAGCGTTTTTCTATTTTTTTCATTTTCTCCTTTTTCTTTTGTATGTTGAAAACCACTGTAACAAATGTCCAGAGGCCCCCTGTCTTTACGCGTTTCAGTATTTGTTTTTTTTGTAGAGTATCTAAAGTATTTGAAGGAAAAAGCCCTTGGGAAGCTGAAATACCTAGATGCAATGCCATTTGACAGAATATACAGTGGCTTGCAAAAGTATTCGGCCCCCTTGAACTTTTCCACATTTTGTCACATTACAGCCACAAACATGAATCAATTTTTTTGGGAATTCCAGGTGAAAGACCAATAGAAAGTGGTGTACAGGTGAAAAGTGGAACGAAAATCATACATGATTCCAAACATATTTTACAAATGAATAACTGAAAAGTGGGGTGTGCGTAATTATTCAGCCCCCTTTGGTCTGAGTGCAGTCAATTGCCCATAGACATTGCCTGATGAGTGCTAATGACTAAATAGAGTGCACCTGTGTGTAATCTAATGTCAGTACATATACAGCTGCCCTGTGACGGCCTCAGAGGTTGTCTAAGAGAATGTTGGGAGCAACAACACCATGAAGTCCAAAGAACACACCAGACAGGACAGGGATAAAGTTATTGAGAAATTTAAAGCAGGCTTAGGCTACAAAAAGATTTCCCAAGCCTTGAACATCCCACGGAGCACTGTTCAAGCGATCAATCAGAAATGGAAGGAGTATGGTACAACTGTAAACCTACCAAGACAAGGCCGTCCACCTAAACTCACAGGCCGAACAAGGAGAGCGCTGATCAGAAATGCAGCCAGGAGGCCCATGGTGACTCTGGATGAGCTGCAGAGATCTACAGCTCAGGTGGGGGAATCTGTCCATAGGACAACTATTAGTGGTGCACTACACAAAGTTGGCCTTTATGGAAGAGCGCAAGAAGAAAGCCATTGTTAAAGGAAAACCATAAGAAGTCCCGTTTGCAGTTTGCCACAAGCCATGTGGGGGACACAGCAAACATGTGGAAGAAGGTGCTCTGGTCAGATGAGACCAAAATGCAAAACGCTATGTGTGGCGGAAAACTAACACTGCACATCACTCTGAACACACCATCCCCACTGTCAAATATGGTGGTGGCAGCATCATGCTCTGGGGGTGCTTCTCTTCAGCAGGCACAGGGAAGCCGGTCAGAGTTGATGGGAAGATGGATGGAGCCAAATACAGGGCAATCTTGGAAGAAAACCTCTTGGAGTCTGCAAAAGACTTGAGACTGGGGCGGAGGTTCACCTTCCAGCAGGACAACGACCCTAAACATAAAGCCAGGGCAACAATGGAATGGTTTAAAACAAAACATATCCATGTGTTAGAATGGCCCAGTCAAAGTCCAGATCTAAATCCAATCGAGAATCTGTAGCAAGATCTGAAAACTGCTGTTCACAAACGCTGTCCATCTAATCTGACTGAGCTGGAGCTGTTTTGCAAAGAAGAATGGGCAAGAATTTCAGTCTCTAGATGTGCAAAGCTGGTAGAGACATACCCTAAAAGACTGGCAGCTGGAATTGCAGCAAAAGGTGGTTCTGCAAAGTATTGACTCAGGGGGCTGAATAATTACACACACCCCACTTTTCAGTTATTTATTTGTAAAAAATGTTTGGAATCATGTATGATTTTCGTTCCACTTCTCACGCGTACACCACTTTGTATTGGTCTTTCACGTGGAATTCCAATAAAACTGATTCATGTTTGTGGCTGTAATGTGACAAAATGTGGAAAAGTTCGGGGGGGCCGAATACTTTTGCAAGCCACTGTAAGCTCACATTTGCAAAGCAGCCGTTTCAGGAGTGTAATTCATTTTCCTTTGTGCTGATTGGCTGTACCCCCAAGAGTGGAGATAAGGAAGACTGTTTGTTAGTTTCTGTGGTAGTACCAAGATGGTTTATACTGTGCATAATTATGCATATTAAATTATATTTGGTGTTTCAACTAATGAAGTAGGTAGTTCTAAAGGGTTTTGGAGAGGGTCTCAAATATTCATGGATTTTAGCTATTATATATACCCTTTCCAAAAAATTAGGATATCATGGAAAACTTTATTTCCATAATTCCATTCAAAACATTAAGCTTCTATAGATTATAGATTCAGGGCCCACAATTTAGTTTATTTCATGTATTTAGTTGTTTATTTGTACATAATTTGGGCTTCCAGCTCATAAAACCCACAAAAACAGGAATTTAAAAAATTAGAATACTGTGAAGAAATCACCATTTACTTCTCAGTTTTTGCTGAAAAAAAAAGAAAGAAATTAGGATCACATCAAATCAATCAAAATATGGTACTTTCAAAACAATATGTCAATCTTCAATACTTGGTAGGGAATCCCTTTGCCTTAATCACTGCCTCGATGCGCCGTGGCATTGAGGCAACCAGCCTGTGGCATTGCCCTGGAGTTATGGAAGCCCAGATTTCCTTGATGCTTGCTGTCAGCTCTTCCTTGTTTTTGGGTCTGGTCCCCCTCATTTTCCTCTTGATAATACCTCATAGGTTCTCAATGGGGTTTAGGTCTGGCGAGTTGGCTGGCCAGTCAAGCACTGTGATGGCATGAGCATTAAACCAGGTTTTGGTGGTATGGGCAGGGGCCAGGTCCTGCTGGAAAAGGAAATCTGCATCTCCATCCATATCCTCAGCAGAAGGACTCATGAAGTCCTCTAAAACATTCTGGCAGACTGATGCGGTGACCTTGGATTTAAGAAAGCAGAGTTTACCAACACCTGCACCAGACATTGCACCCCAAATCATGACTGACTGTGGATAAATCCTACTGGACCTCAAGCAACTTGGGTTCTGTTCCTCACCCGTCTTCCTCCAAACCGTTGGACCTTGATTCCTGAATGAAAAGCAGACTTTACTTTTATCAGAAAAGAGGATCTTGGACCACCGGCCAACAGTCCAGTCCTTGTTCTTCTTGGTCCAGTTGAGACTCTTCCTACGTTGGCTCAGGCTCAGAAGTGGCATGCTTCTTCTGCTGGTGCATTTTCTCCTGCCACATTTTGCCCTTCCACTAGACTTTCCATTGATATGCTTGGATACAGCACTCTGTGAACAGCCAGCCTCATCAGCTATGAACTTTTGTGGCTTACCCATCCTATGGAGGGTATCAATGATGGTCTTCTGGCCAGTTGTTAAGTCTGCAGTCTTCCCCATTTTGAACCTAACTGAGACAATTGAACCAAAGTGAAGCAATTTAATGACACCTGATAAAACCTGTGCTGATGCTTTGAGTTTAGTAGATGAGTAATGTGTGACACTCAGTTTAAAACATTCATGCCCTGTAAAATATGGGCTGATTTCTTCACAGTATTCAAATTTTTTAAATTCCCGTTTTCGTTGGTTTTATGAGCTGGAAGCCCAAATTATGTCCAACTAAATACTTGAAATTGTTTAAGT
The DNA here is from genome assembly GCA_963556495.2 of Valencia hispanica. Classification (NCBI taxonomy): domain Eukaryota; kingdom Metazoa; phylum Chordata; class Actinopteri; order Cyprinodontiformes; family Valenciidae; genus Valencia; species Valencia hispanica. Next base: position 7,096,117 of record OY747710.1, read on the forward strand.
TGTGGGCTCTGAATCTATAATCTATGGAATTTTAACGTTATGAATGAAATTATGTAAATAAAGAAAATTTTTCATGATATTCAAATTTTTTGGAAAGGGTCTGTATCAGGAGTCCAGTGCAGGGGTCTTGATGACCAAATATTCGATGTATTTGACCTTTTTTTTTTTACTGCAATGGAAAAATATGAAGGCCGTCCGTCATTTTTACAAATTAGCATTCACACCTCTGACCACTTTGTGTGTAAAATTGAAAATGTCTACGCATTTGTACAGTGAGAACTAAATCAATCCAAAAAAAAAAGATGAGGGCATCTGAGCATCATCTCTGACCTGCACACCGTACTCAATGCATCTCACTAACCGCTAGCTGACAGCCCGTTTCTGAGACTTGAAGTAAGTAGCTCCAAAGAGCCCAGTGTCGTTCAAACCACCAGTGCATGCTGCAGGATTTCCTCTCCTTGAAGCAGGTCAGGGTCAGGAAGCGACTCGTTCAGAGTCTTTCCGACTTTTGATCACTTCAATTGAAGAAATGTTCTCCCATTTCAAAACTGAGCTGAAGTGTTGCTTAATTCCAGTCTCCAGTGTGGCAACGGAGCATGGATTCAGCCTGCAGAATAATATGAAAACCCCCAGAGAAAGTCATCTCTCTGTGGCAAAAACCCAAAACCTCAGGACAATAATCTTTGCAGCAATCCCACTATTTCACTTCGCACAAGTGGATGCACATTTCAGTTCCATGCGGAGCAGGAGGAAATTGTGTGACTGTGCATTCAAACCACAGCAGGTGAGCTATTCATACAGTGGCAGCCACCAATTGTGCAAGTTGTCCCACTTAAAAAGAGGAGAGGTCTGGAATATTCCTCATAGGTACACTTCAACTCTGAGAGACAGAATGTAAAAGAAATTCTGGAAATCACATTGTATGATTTTTAAAGAATTTATTTGTATAATGGTGCAGAAAATTAGTAGTTGGCCAATAATAAAAGTTTGCCACAATACTGTGTGATGTAGCCTTTGTTGGCAATGACAGAGGTCAAATGTTTCTTGTAGGTCTTCACCAGGTTTGCACACACTGCAGATCTTCTCTAGAGCTGGGATGTTTTGGGGCTGTTGCTGGGCAACATGGACTTTCAATTCCCTCCACAAACTATTGGATTGAGGTCTAGAGACCGGCTAGGCCACTCCAGAACCTTGAAATTCTTTTCACGCAACCACTCCTTCGTTGCCCTGATGATCTGTTTAGGGTCATTGTCATGCTGGAAGATCCAACCACATTTCATCTTCAGTGCTCTCACTGATGGAAGGAGGTTTTTGCCCCAAATCTCACAATACACGGCTCCATTTATCCTTTCCTTAAGACTGATCAGTCGTCCTGTCCGCTTTGAAGAAAAGCAGTTCTAAAGCATAATGTTTCCATCCCCATGCTTCACAGTGGGTATGGCGTTCTTGGGATGCAACTCAGCCTTCTCCACCTCCAAACATAATGCGAGCGGCATTTATACCAAATAGTTCTCCCAATCCTCCTCCTGATCATCCAGATGGTCTTTGGCAAACTTTAGACGGCCCTGGACATGGGCTGGCTTAAGCAGGGGGACCTCTCGAGCGCTGCAGGATTTTAATTTATGACAACGCAGTTTATTACTAATAGTAACCTTTGTTACTGTGGTCCCAGCTTTCTTCAAGCCGTTGACCAGTCCCCCCTCCCTGTGTAATTTTAGGCTGTTTCTTTACAGTTCTCAAGATCATGTGTACCCCATGAGGTGACATCTTGCGTGGAACCCTAGGTCGATGGAAATTGTCAGTGATATTGTATTTATTCCATTTTCCTGAATTATTGCTTGTTTGCAGGTGGCAAATACATATTTTCTGCACTATTTTACAAATAAATTATAAAAAAATCATATATTGTGATTTCCTGGAAGTTTTTATTTTACATTCTGTCTCTCACAGCTGCCAAAAACCTTTTTGCCCTACTGTATTTAAAGTGCAATTTTTAAATTTAATTGTTTAAATGCTGTTCTCCGTTCAGCTTGTTTGATTGAAAATATTTAAAATGACTAAAAAAACAAATACTATTGCTTATGTTATAACTTAAACAATTGATGGGTAAAAATAGATTATGATGGGAGTTTTTGACCCTGTCGGTCAAAACAGTGCTAGCAGGTTTGGGACAAAAGAGTTTCAGTGAGAAGTATGACAGACACTCATTTTTGGCTTAAATATCAATACATTTTTGGCTTTTAATGATTTGTTGCAGCAAATGGAGGGCAGGTTTGTGGGGTGTTTAACTGAAGCAGAGAAGCAATGTCAGCGGTGGGGTCTTTTTTTTCATATATATATATATATATATATATATATATATACACACACACACACACACGCATGTTTAAAATTGGTCAATATTATCTGCCTAGATAGCAGTATCAAGATATCATCTCAAACTTTCGCAGCACTGCATCCATACTAAATACAATATAATGCAAGAGGTGGGTGCACAAAATGTAATCTTTTTGTGGATTTTATCGCAAGATCCAAATCATACATACAACCTTAAATATAAACATAAACCCTTCAATAATATTTTTTTTTTATCTCCTTTTGCAAAAAGTGTTGAACAGACCTCTGGTATATTTTCGTGTTGGCCTGATTGTTAATATTCATTTGGATATGATTGTTCCTGGTACAAACTTGGCTTTTATATTATTAGATATGTAATCCTGTAATCATGTAATTTAACATGTTCAGATGGCAAATTACAAATTTATAAGTGTAAATTTTGGACCAGACACCTCTTTACTGTTTTAGTTTGCTCTTTTTGGGGCCAAATTCAATTCTTTTCCATTCTATAGTATTCATATAATATTCAAACAAACATTTTTATGCTTGCAAAAAGTAATGACCCCCTGCAGTCAATCCACACCGCTTCTCAGACCTCAGTCAAGTGAAAAGATAATCTTTAACCTTCAGGAACACTTGTATAAAAGATTCAGATAACAGTATAGGAGCAACTATAGCCTGTATTTTCAACTTTTACCTTCTGTGGATTAGAGAAAACTTACAATGATTTACAATTTGTAGAATTCATTGACAATGACCATTCCACCATTGCTAAAGAACAGTTCAAGTCCATCTTTAAAGAACCAGAAATAATATGCTATTCATAGGTGCATGGTGTAAATATATAGGCTTCTCACTGGAACTGTAAATGAGCCTGAGTGTGACGTTTATAATGCTAAAACCCTTCCCGTCTCCTTCCAGGTGAGCGGAAGCGCTACCAGGTCTTGATCCATGGCATCGAACCTCTGCTGGAGACTCCTTTGCAGTGGCTCAGTGAACACCTGAGCCATCCTGACAACTTCCTGCACATCTGCGTCGTCCCTGTGCCCACAGATTGAGGCCGCAACTCTACACCTTGTTCATCGCAAGACTCATCGCCTCCAATCACGTGCCAGCTGGGCAACGTCAGACATGGTAGAACTTTCACTGTGGAGACTTGGATCTAACAGACATTAAAGGAGAAGGATCAGAATATTAATCACGAATATGAACAAGACGGGAGTGAAATATTTAACAAATCTCCTTTGTTTACATTTTCATCTGGTCACTACTTCTACTCCTTTTTTTCTCAGAAATTTCTTGATGGACATAAAGGATGAAAATAACTTTCTTCTTCAGATCGAGGAGCATCTCATTAAGAGAAGAGATTGCTTCTTTTTCCTGTTTCTCTGTCTCATATATTCTCCAAATAACCAAATATTTACACTGGAGGTGAACAAGTTTCCATCTTGCATCTTATTAAAAGATTGTCTTGAAGACAGGGAGGCTGTTATTACTTTTTGGAGGAGGATGTGGTTCTGCTGAAGTTGCCTTAGTTATTACCGTCACGCATCATGACTTACATGGTGTTGATGAGTTTACACCATAGTCTAGAAAGTCATTCACCTTTCAGGAATAATATCTCCAAACTGTTGCATTGCGCCAATTAAAAAATACGAGCTTGACCAATGAACGGTTCTGGAGGTTTTACAGCATTCCCAGGAATTGGGTTGGACTGAGCTCTTCCTACAGCTGCTGAGTTAGACGTCTAATTCTGAGCTATCTGAAGATGCAACTAAATATTAAAATAGAATGTCTAAATTGTTATTGTACTGCACTGTCCCTTATCTAGCATTAAAATGTTAGTTTAACTTTAAAAAAAATTATTTTCATTTTTCTTTATGTTCACAAACCTGTGATTATTAAATCAAATGGTTAAGCTGAAACTGATTTTCTCTGTGTTGTACCATTTTTGCAGAGATGGAAGGAGATGCAACATTTTCACATGGTGTCATCAGAGTGTTAAAGTTGTTTATAAGGCTAAATGATTATGTTTGAATGTCGTTGGGAAAACAGTCCGTACATCTTAAATTGCAGGTGTTGATTTCTCGCCATCGGTACAACACTACTTGGTTTAATGGTCTGTTTTTGTGAGACTTGGCCCAAACTTCTTTATCCATAGCCAAGCTTAAATAGACATCTGGTTTTGTTTGTCTGAAAGAGCTCAGCCTGGTTGATGAGACTTTTAGCTTTAGGTGTGCAAACTTTCTGGGACCATTTATTGTATGTGTTTTATTTCCCATGTTTAGGTTTGTGGACACAAAACTATATCAATATATATTAAACAAGATGCTCAACCAAAAGCATTATTGGATTAGTCCACCAAGATATCTTTACTATGGGCATTTTAGCTATTGTCTCTGTTTAGCCAAAACTGTTTTAGCCTAAGTCTAAATTTAGCCTAAACAGCAGCATGAACAATCAAGCTTTGTGTGCCAAACTGCTTTTCAACCTCATTTAGATGTTGATGGAGACAAACACATGGATGCCTTTTTAGCATTTGGATAAACAGATTATTAAGAGAGAAATCAATTTGATCTTTTTTCTGTCTTTTCAGCAAAGCTTTTCTCTGATGAAGCTTAATTTTAATTACAATGGACCCCCGCCTATTCGCGGTTCTGTTTTTGTGGATTCACCTATTCACAGATTTTTAAGGAACACTGTAGACGTTAGCTTCTGTGGTAGTGCTGAGACGGTTTCCAATGTGTTCCTTAATGTACATTCTGGTATATTGGTGTTTAAATAATTCAAATATTTAATTATAAGCATTTTTAGAAGGATTCTCAAGTATTTGCCTATTTTAATTTGCAGGCGGTTGTGGTACCTAAGCCCCCGCAAACCCTGGGGGTCCACTGTAAAACCTTTGCTTAATTAGCAGAAATTTTTTTAACAGAATATGTTCAACCAACATGACTCAAAGTAATTTAGTTCATTACATTTTTTCCTCATCTATCTTATTTTCCTGTACTGTGTAATCTTCGAAATTAAACATTGTATGAAAATCCATTTGTTATTTTGCCTAATATACTGTCATCTACATCTCAAGACCTTTTAGTTATCCAACTACATGAAGCAAGAAATAGAAAATTAAAAGGAGCTGTAATTCAAGCATAGAATATTGCACCTCTACCCCTCCCCTACCTGTTGCTGCACACTGCCGGTCAGCTGGCTGAAAGCAGGTTACATGTTCTGTTCATTACAAGAAAGACTTATTTGGCTGTATTGAAATAATAATGGTGCAAAGAATGTCTACACCTTTCGGGTAGGAACTGGGGGCTGCCATCAACTCGCCTATTTAGCTAACGCTGTTTTAAACCTACGGTTGTTGAGCTATTAGCAATATACCTTTTTACAAAACTAACTGCAGGAACACTACTGAAGCACCCAAAACAAAGAGAAGAACGTCAAAAACAAATAATAGTCTGCACATTACGCTCTTTCAAACTACAGTGTTGCACTGTTTAGTTTTTATTTCATCTGAAGTCTACATATCAAAACCAAAATTGCAATAAATAAATGTTATTAATAACTCAATATCTGAAACTGTTTATTTGTATAGCACCATTCTCACACCAGGTCATTCAGCGTGCTTTGCAGGAAAATAAACCAACAAAGGTTAGGAAAGAAAGAATAGTAGCAAAATGTAAACATCACATAAAGATACATAAAACTACAGTATGCGAAACCTAAGTGAAAACCTTTAAAGTAGCCAAGAATAATAAAAAATAAGTTGGTAAAATCATGTTGGAAATTTATTGGAAAGCTGCAGCAAACAATGTTTCAATAATTTTTCTGGAGTCGAGACAATTGTTACTTTTCCAAAATAAAAAAAGGTTAGATCATGTGTTTTTCATTGTGTCATTTTCTGTTTACATTTTTCTGAATACTGTGATGCCAATAAAGGTTATTATTCTGCTAGAATGCCATTACCCACACTTTTGTGAAAGAATTAACTACAAATCTGGAAATCAAAATAATAATAATAATAATAATAATAATCAAAATAATAATGTTTACTGTTAATACATTTGATATAATACATTGCGAAACATGAAATGCCTTTTTAAGAACCCTAAAGATTTAATGAAATATGTTGCACAGTGTTGTTCCAGTTTTTTCTATTTGTGTTTCTTGAGATTTATTTAATAGTTTCTTTATCTATTTAAGTGGAAAATTTAGGTTCTTGGACATCTTAAGAAGACAAATATCTGCAACATTTAGGCTGAATGTTTAGCAGTAGGGATTTTTATTATCTGTGTTTGAAATAATCGGACAACACAAGCGTTTCACCCTTGCTTTCTCTTTTTACTTCATTCATCTTTTAAAGAACATCTCTCTCTCTTATGTGTTTTACTGCTAACACTCACCTCCCTCTCGCTCTTCATCTCTCCTGGTTAATTATCTGTTGGCATCCACTCGCTGCTAATGAGACCGCTAAACTGTCCAGACAGGCCTGGGGCTGCTCTGTCACTGTGTGTGCTTTCAGGGAGTCGGATTCTGCAGGCTGAGTGTGTGTACATAATTACAGACATCATTTATAGCCCCCTGCAGGTGTGTGTGTGTGTGTGTGTGTGTGTGTGTGTTTGCAGATTCAGATGTCTACACACACATGGATGCTTGTCTATTGTCACAATGCCAGTCGGCTAATTTAAAGGGTATGTTGTGTGAGTGATGTCACACATCATGTCATCGCGTCGGGCTTCCTCACTGGTGTTTCTGCCGCCAAGAATGATGGGACAGCGGGTTTATGGTGTTGAGTCAAAACGCCGCCACTTGGCGTGGGGTAACGGGTCTGTTTTCGTGTGTAAAAATGTGTTTTGTATACCATGCAATCTGGGGCAGGAGACAAAGTGATGAAGGGCCTGACACACACTTTAATGGGATTTCCCGGCCCGTCATCCATCCCCCACACTTACAGCACGCCGACGCAGAAGAGGTTGAGGAAATAAAAAGCTCGAGTGGGAGTGTGGTGCTTAGTGAGGGGCGGGGATGGAATGAGTTAAATTGCTTGCAGAAATCTATTTCCATCTCAGTTTGAGATGCTTCGGACCTGAATCAGAACTGATATCATTCCTTCTGATTCTGTCTAGTTCGTCTAGACAAGCTCTGACCAAGTTTTGTTGGAAATAATAATAAAAAAAAGAGCTCATAAGCTATAGCTTAAGTCAAGCAGTCATAGAAGTTTATTACAGTCAAAACACTTGGTTTCACATTCCTTGTAAGTCGAAACCTGGGTTAGGATACCCCATCATGGTGATTTCAAACATCCGAGAGCCTTTGCACACCTGGAAGTCTTAACTAAGGAGCATGTTTCTTGTTAAGTTGTGATAATTTGATCCAGTTAGCTTGTGGTTTCCAAAAGAGCGTGATACCTATTTTGTCACTCAGAACACATTGCAATTTAATTAAAATCACTTTAATTTGACTCATTATTGTCATGGAAATAATATATTACTACAGCAGTACTGACTTGAATGCATTTTTCATTTGCTCTCAAATTTTCTCATATTTGGAGCAGTCGTGTTGTAATCCGGGAGCTGTGGGTTTTATTCCACCTTCCTCTTCCTGCCACTATTATCTGGGATTATGTGTCTTGTCTTGCCCAGGCCACAACACGTAATCCCAAATGATACCAATCTGTGTATTGGTGTGTGAATACACTGTGCAAAATTTTCAGGCAAGTGAGTATTTTTACCACATAATCATTTTTAAGGATTTTTTTTTTTTTACTCCAAGATGGATAAACTTGAATGCTTAATGGGTTTAACTATAGCAGGTTATGTATTATGAGGGAGAGTGTGGTCGACACCTTATATCAAGTTGTGCATAGTTATTAGGCAACTTTTTTCTTTTGGCAAAATGGGCCAAAAAAGAAAAGTTAACTCAGAAAAGTCAACAATTACCAAAGGTCTCTCAGAGGGATGCAGCCCTCTTGCTAAGATATTGGTGCGACATCACGGAGCCATCAATGTTTTGTTGCAAATAGTCAACAGTGTCTCAAGAATTGTGTTGTGAAGAAAAGTGAAAATTAACCGGCTGAGAATTTGTGTAGAATCAAGCGTGAAGCTACCAGGAGCCTGTTATCTTCCACTTCTGTCATATCCTATAACTGCAACCGACCTGGAGTACCTTGGAATACAAGATGTTCAGGGCTCAGGGACATGTCCAAGGTAAGGAAGGATGAAACCCGACCACCACTGAACAAGGCACATAAGCTGAAGAGTCTAGACTGGGCCAAGAAATTTCTGAAGACAGATTTTTCAAAGGTTTTATGGACTGACCAGAAGAGAGTGACTCTTGACGGACTAGATGAATGGTCCTGTTGGTGGATCAGTAAGGGGCACACAGCTCCACTTTGAGTCAGACACCAGCAAGGCGGAGATGGGGAACTGGTATGGGCTGGTATTATTCAAGATTAACTCGTTGGAGCTTTTTTGGACTGAAGATGAGCTCAAAAATCAACTCCCAAACCTACTGTCAGTTTTTCGAGGACCCTTTCTCCAGTCAGTTGTACAGGAAGACGTCTGCATCTTTGAAAGACAACGATCCATCCTCACCTGACCTGAACCTAATGGAGAACGTGTGAGCAGTTCTTAAATGAGCGAACAAACCTTTGGTTTTACTAGAAAAGCACTGAATAAATTCAGTCCATTCAAAATCAGCATAATTCAAATTGAACATGTTCAATCCAAAACTTAATCTAGTTAATGTGACAATAATGTTAATTTTTATTCTGCAGTTAAACAATCTCTAGCACTTTATGAATACAAAAACCAAACAATATAAACTTTTGCTGCAACTAATGTGCTGTTAACAACCAATCATCTTAATGAAGCAGATCAGCTTTATTGGTGTTAACTTGAGATACTAATGGTTTCAGGTCCAATAATGCCACACATAATTTTTTCATATCCCCCCTCCAATTTGTACTTGTAAATAAACTACTTCAAACTTTATGTTTACCTCTCTTGATGAATAAGCATTTTTTTCAATAACATATGGAGATAAATAATTAGAAAATACTGAAACCTCAAGCATAATTGAGTTTAATTTCATAATGTTTGCAAAATTACACTGATTGGACTTTCGATCCCATTTGAGCCATCTTTAGTGTTACATTAGGGCCACAGATCAAACCAAAATAGCTAAACAACTTTTGTGATGATAGATATTTGTCGATCATAATCCACAGTTTATGAAAGAATAAATGTAAATCAACATATCTTGGGTCAGCATAATATTTAAATATTTATCTAAACTTTTCCTAGAGCTTGGTTTGACTATAGATAGATAGATAGATAGATAGATAAGGGTGTAACGGTACATTTATTCGGATTTTTTGGTACAGCCCCTTCAGTTCAGTACTTCCTATTTCGTAGATGGCAGAATCCCCATTGGTAGGGATTTTCCCAACAGCTGCCCATGCTGCATTAAAGTACAGCTGGGAGACTGGAGTTGTTTTGATATTTCAACAACCTAAAGTGATTTAAGCAACTTTTTATTCATGGGCAAAGTATTATTTAAACATTTCTAAACATTGACACTGACTGTTTTCAAACGTTAATATTGTTTTCTACTCTGGTTATGTCTGCTTGTGCTATTATTTATTTTTAAAATTTCCAATGAAATCTCCAGTCAGTTCTATACTTTCAACTTTCTTAAAGGGATATTCCACCCCTAAGTGAAATTTAAGGCTGTTGCCATTGTCCCCAGAGTTAGATTAGTGAGAAAAAGCATTTTTTAACCAGCTCAGTCATTCTTCTAATCTGGCAGCAGTCTGTGTGCTTTAGCTTAGCACAAACAATGTAAGTGAATACTAACAGTTAGCATTTCTTGTGCATAAGTCATAAAACCTACTCAAAAATGTTCCTAATTATTCCTGGTGACCTCAATAATCATATGGATTGCAAATGAAAATAAGGCACATGAAGAAATTAGAGGAGCCGATTTAGACTTGGCATTACATTACGACAAAGCATCGCTGTAAACCACAGCTGCAAGGCGGAAGGAAGGTCATGACGCAGTGCCTGCAAAAGGGACCTAAAAGTGATTTACTCTAGAAAACTTGCGTTTATAGTCATTAGGGTTAAATGTTGTAAATATTATACAGTAAACTTGGAGGTGACAGTGTCAGCCAGACATTACAACTATAGTAATTAATATTAGCAGCAACACCCAAGGAATTAGAGTAAATAGAACATTACTTTCATCCATTGATGATGCACTTCGTTCAGTATCTGTACAAAAAATGGATGGGACTGCCATAATCTTCAGATGCAGTACTATCTTTCTGGTAAAATATTGAATACTTTCTTTGTAGTCCTCTGGTGTGAAATGCTCCTCGGCAACCAGATGTTGATTCATATTCTCCATGGCTGTTGTTGGAGGAATTCCCAGGGCAGCAAGCCATTGTCATCTTCGTTCCACATTTGATGGAATTCTTTGAAACTTTGTGTTGCTGTATGTCTTCAGCTTGTTTTCACAACCCTTTGCTACAGCAGCAAGAACCATTTTCTTGCATTAGACTTATACTCAAACTATGGCAGTAAAAATTCATTGCAGCTCACGCATTTGTGTTTACGGAAGCAGGTGTCTTTTGCAGGCAATGCGTCATGCCAATGCGCCTTGCGGCGGCGGCTTATAGCGGTGTTTTGTCTTAATTTAGTCCCAAGTCTAAATCGGTAATTCCTTCGTGTTACTTATTTAGTCATTTGCAATCAATATGATTATTGAGGTCACCACTAATAATTAGGATCTTTATTGAGTCATTTTTACAACTTTTGCACAACTAGTTGTTATCATTCATTTACGTTGTTTATGCTAAGCTAAAGCAAATGGACTGCTGCCAGATTAGGATAATGACTGGGCTGGTTACAAAATGCTTTTTCTCACTTCTCTAACTCTGGGGAATATGGCAACAGACTAAAGTTTTATTTATTTTACTTGTTTCTTGATCGAAGTGTACCAAAAACATACTGAACTGTGATTTTTGTGTACCCTTAAACCCCTAATAGATAAATAGATAGCTGTTCTTTTACTTACTTTCCTGATATGCTCTGATAAAGCCATCAGTAACGGTTACAAAGACAGAGCGGAAACTTGTTTTGTTTGGGTTTGATTATCAGCGTCTTTATCAGACCAAACTGGAAATGCTCCCCTCTACTTTCCAATAAATTTCCAATAAAATCCGAAATGAGTTTACCGGATGGCTGATTTCCACCAGATTCCGTGAAACCAGTCTTTCTCATGCACACACAGTTTTACCATCAGCTCAGACCACAAACTATGCCACCTACTTCCCCCTCAGTCCCCTACTGTCCTGCCTAATTTGATGAAACCACAGTCTCCCATGCATATCATACTTTACTTGTGAGGACCTTCATTGAAAAACTGTCAAACTGTCCTGGATCTTATTCTCTGCAGCATGCAGCTCAGAAAAGGATAAAGTTATAGTTATTTTCTCCATTTGTCTTAATATTAACCATATGATGACATCCAAGCCCTTGAATAGCTGCATTAATGTCCCAAATCAATCACTGGTCCCCACAAGTGAGGCCATACAGTGTAACGCACACACACCCTGTTCTGCTTCTTAGGCGTCTCAGGGGGCCGCTGTGCTCTGCTGTATATCAGACGAAGATCAAGAAGATCAACAGATGAAAGTGATTAGTGATGAAGAGGAAGTCATGAGTGTTTTTCTCATCCCGAGCCACGCAAACACGTTACAGCACACACTGAGACATGTGACATCAAAATGTCACAGCACTCTCCAAAGCTTTACATTTCAGAACATTAAAGCTGCTTTTATGTCTCAACTTCTGGTTTACACCCAATTGTAGTTTTTTTGTCTTCATGTTTTAATTTTTGTGTGCATTACCTTTAACCATTCTGTTGCAAAACATCAATAAATTAATAATTATGAATGGGTTTTTAGCCATGTGAAAAGACGTATAACTTGGTCTGTCGGGGGTTGGATAAAAATGACTGGAAAACATAAATGAATGCATAAAAAATAAAGTCGAGCTTTAATGTATGTCTCCCAAAATACTTTACATGTCAAATATACTTTAACAATCAGAGGTGGGTAGTAACTAATTACATTTACTTGAGTAACTTTTGTTAGTGGGGGGGATTATTTTTAAGAGTAGTATTACTTCACTGTACCTTTTACTTGAATAATATTATTATGTAGTATCGCTACTCTTACTTGAGTAAAACGTCTAGATGCTCTACCTACTGTGAGTAAATTCACTGAATGAAGAAGAAACATGTTTTCAAAAAAATACACCACATGAAGACAAACACCTACAGTTTATTGAAGGAGAGCAACTGTTTCTACACAAAACTTTTTTTCTTGTCATCTGTTGAGCTTGTTATTGCATTTTGAGGTGAAGTGAATATACAGTAAACACCATAAATTTTCACTGGAAGAAGTTTTTACATTGTTGCAAGAAATATATATGTACATAATCTATAAGTATTGGTATTAAATTGAAAAACATTGACTTAGAAAAGTTTTTTTTCTGCTTAAAATGTGTTCTTTTGTAAATATGTGATCTATTTGTATTATTTATTTACCATTTTGATCTTTAAAACCCCAGAATTTGCCCATAATTTTATATTGTTGTCTGTCTGATGACATAATTTTAAAAATATTAAATCCGATGTTACTCAGTCCTCAAGTAGCCTTTTCAGCAAATACTTTTTTACTCATACTCGATCACATTTTTGGACTGCTACTATTTACTTTTACTTGAGTAAAAATAGGTTGAAGTAATGCTATTCTTACTTGAGTACAATTTTTGGGTACTCTACCCATCTCTGTTAACGTTACACCCATAAATCAAAAGGAGGCTTAAAGTAACAAAACCCTGTTTTTGGAGGTAATTTGAGCTGACGATGTAACAGCCGATGAACGAGGTTTCTTTGAAGAAAGAATTGAGTTTCCTCAAGTTTAACCGGTAAACATGGTGACAACCAAAAGTGTACGCTTGTGTGTTTCTTTGTCTCTGTATTCCTGGCAGTGTGACACACACACGCACGCATGCACGCACGCACACCTCCTCTTCTCTGTGGTTCTCTCTGTCTCAGTTGTGTCTCAGAAGACGGAGGACTGGATGTCCACTTTTTAACGAGAGCAACGGCCTTTGAAGTTTGCAATGATTCAAAGGACACGATTCACCCTGCCCCCAAAAGAACGCACACACACACACACACACACACACACCACTAACACATGCAAGACTGCGCTCAGATAACACACTGAAAGCTTGTTGTCTTGTGTGTTGGGCCTTTTATCTTTTAGACAGTTCCAATATATTTGTTAATTCAAAAGACATAATTGCTCCTCCACTTTTGTTTTCACTTCATTTCCTCTGATGTCTCTATTAAAAGGAACTATTCCTGTTTGCTTTTATATTCATTTCTATGGTATTAGATGTAACCAGTGTTTCAAGTCACCAACATTTGCGTGACAACCTAAAACATCCCAGGAATGCAATAGTTATGGAGGTGTTACAGGAAAACTGATTACAAAGGTTTAAAAAGTCATTCCTTCTCATATTCTCAAGACTTTGGTTATTTTAAACTTCAATATATATTTTCTATTATGTTTAACTGTGTAGTCTGTCATTTCTGTTTGAATTTTACTCCTAAAACAAATAAGAGAAATCTTTTTACTTTCATAATGAATCTTTTCTACTCTTTTTTTTATTTTATTTAAAATTAAATATTTAAGAGGAATTCACCTTCATTGGGTTTGTTTAGGTTATGCTTTATTTCACACACATTCACATGAAAATTAATATTGACATATTACATTTCCTTCTTCCATGTTGGAACACTAGTAGGTATAAGTATAGACATCTAAATCCCTGCCCCATTACCAACTCACGTAGTTAACTATCTACCCAATTTATTGTTGTTATTGCAAAACAAGTACGATAGAAGCAAGAGTACTTGTTGCGAAACAAGAGCAAAAAATTAGCTGCAATATTTCTATATTTTGCAGAGCCATTACTGTAGAGTTAAAAAACTGCTCTTCGTTTTTATAATAAATTAAAATAAGCATCTTGCATATTCCTCTGAACTGATGCATGTTTTTTTTTATTGCTTACATTAATCTATTACACTATTCCATAACTTTATTCCCCCCCAAAAAAGTTGGGTTTTCTTTTGGTACTAAATCAAATGTGCCACAGTTATTGGCAATCCTGCTATTAATACTTTTTAACCACGCTAGTTTTACAAATACAGCAGCTTTTAGTCTTATATAACGTTTCACAAGGTCGAGCCTCCAGGAAGAATCATCCACAGTCTCGAGTCTTTTCTAATACAGCTCAACTTTATTCAATAGATTTTTGATCTGTGGGTTTCTTGATGGAAAATTGCTTATTTCAGGTCTCATGAACCATTTCTAACAAGATTTCCAGGACCTTTTAAAAGGGCTTTCAGGCCCACAGTATCCTAGATTTGAGTAACGTTTTAATGTGTCATATGTTTTGTGTGTGTTTTATGCTTTATTGCTGTTTCTGTATAAAGCGCCTTGTTGTTGAAAGTGTGCTATACACATAAAATTACCTTGCCTTGCCTGCCTTGTCTAGATCCTCCACCATGCTTAACAGTGGGCTTGAGGTGCTATTAAACCATTGTTTCACATCATACACACATTCAATTCAATTCAAAATACTTTAATGAACCCTGAGGGAAATTAGATGTTGTTTTGCTCATACTATTTCTTCAAGGAGTTGTTGTAAATGCTGTCAGCTTTGGGTTGGAAGGACCTGCTCTACCGGTCTGTGTTCTTCAGATCTCTATCTGCTCGTACAGTCATGAAGCCTGTCAGAGACATGTGGGAATCTGGGATATGATCCTGCAACCATGTCTCAGTGAAACACATAATACTGGATTCCCAATACTCTGGCTGAGTCCTTGTAATGCCGCGTTCACACCGCTCAAAATGTTAACGCCTAGAACGGCAAGATTACATGTTAAGTCTATGGTTGAGGTCGTCGGAGGCTCTGCGGGGCTTTGTGTGCTTTGGCCGCGGCAATTTTTGAAGCTCTTGCTGCTTTCCAACATTCAAAGCAACAAAAGTCAGCAATGCAGAAGTTCAGCTTGCTCCCCTGAGCGTCAACAAATCAGACCGTCTCACCGTAGTTACATCACTAAACATTTAAAGTAGCACTGAAAGCGAACCTCATCCATGCGCAGCTCCTAGAGCAAATGGTTAAACTTTCCAAACTCAGAACGCCTCTCAAGAATGGGGTGTATCCACAAGCGGCGCTAATGTGCCCGACGTCGATGTTGTCTGGCTTTTTTTAGCAAATAAAGCCAAGCCACTCTCTCGATATGATCCGCCATTGTTTTAAAAATCCGGCAACAGAGGAAGCCCCGCCCACGCTTTTTTTTTGCTCAGCAAGTGGCGGGATTTGCAAACTTCAGGCTTAAAAATGTATACGCTTCAAACTTGTCGCTTTGTGAGTGTTTTTGACGCCGACAAAGCGTGCAATGTGAACGCAGCATAAGGGCAAGGAGTTCATCCACCTTGTTAGCCAGTGATCTCAC
Source organism: Valencia hispanica (assembly GCA_963556495.2). Taxonomy (NCBI): domain Eukaryota; kingdom Metazoa; phylum Chordata; class Actinopteri; order Cyprinodontiformes; family Valenciidae; genus Valencia; species Valencia hispanica. Next base: position 7,112,059 of record OY747710.1, read on the forward strand.
ATTGCCCACTATGATAGATGAAAGAGATGGTTTGAACTTCCTCCTTCTCTCTCTCCTCTTTGCTCCTGCGTTGCATCCATGACACCTCTTTCTCAACTAATATGGGATTTGTGGCTTCAGTTGAGGTATTATTTCAGATTTTGCAATATTAATCACCTGCTCTTGGCTGTAAACCACAGTGCTGCCATGGTTACACATTATAACAAATTATCAAAAAGTAAAAAAACAGCAAAAATCCTTCCAACTTCACATCATCAAAAATAGAAAGAACAGTGGTCCAAAATTTTTTTTTTCCTTTGAAAAACCGAGGAACCAAAGTTCGAAAAAAAAAAAAAATCAGAAGGTATGCAACAGAGCCACTCCAATTTGCTGCCACCCTGAGCAGCGCAATTTTAGAAAAGAAAAAGAAAAGAACATGGTGTGTTTCGTGCCAAAATGTCAATCTTTGTCTCATCAAAATCAAAGTAAGGTTCAAGTAGCATTTAACATTTCACTTGATTGTCTAGTGGTTATGGAAACCTGGTGACCCCACTCTTTGCTGCAGCTAAATGTAATTAAATTAGATTCAGGTTTATTTGACAGTTATAATATGCATAAACATCTTACATATTAAATAATTTAACCACTATAATATTTATAGGATTTATGAGCATGAATAAACTGCAGAGCTTGTCCCTAATCTGAAATTCAGATTGCTCTGACTCAATACAGTCTATGGACTCAACATGTCTCCCTCCTTTTCAAACTGGAATCAACCTGCTTCCACCAGCCAATCACAACTGTAGAAAACCAGTTTAAAACTTCCTTAATTTCAGGCTGGTATGATAATATGCAAAACAATCAACACCTCCATAAGATCCCAAAACAAGGAACACATGAATGTTTGAGTTCTCAAAAGTGAAATGCAAACTTTTAGATGCCTATCACTCCATTTATATTCATAGGAAGAAAGAAAGAAAGAAAAAACACTCATGGCCATGAGGTCAAAGCAGTCTGAGAAAACAACTGACAAACGTTTCCCTGGAAATGCTGTCTCCTTTTAGCAGTCATCTGTTTATACACACACACATACCCACACACACACACACACACACACACACACACACACCGACACACGCACACACACACACACAAGGCTGTTATTAACCCTGTCGCCCTCTAATAGGCAGGTGCTGAAGAGACGGAGACGGACGGACCCACAGAGAAAAGTATGACAGGAAGATGTTGCTGATGGGGGCAGCCAAGTCCTTACACTTTGATCTCTGCCTCTCCGATACTAACACACACACAAACACAAACACGCACACGCACTCAAACACCATTAATAAGTGGTGTGTGTTGCTTTCCGCTCATAGCCTTGGGGTCGGGACATCAGGTTTGCTACCCAAGTGTGCGTGTGTTTGTGTGGCTCCTGACTGTCTGGTATTGTTTGTCACAAACTGGGCGAGCGATAAAGCTGTGTTCAAATGAACATCTCCCTGTTCCTTTGAGACTGAAAATGAGGTGATGTCCTGAAAAACAACTCTCCTAGGTAAAGGGAAAAAAAGGAAATGTTTCAGAGATATAACTAATAGCCTATTGTATCCTGTCACAAAAAAAAAAATCTTCTGATCATACAGATCAATTTTGCAACCAAACAAAGCTCTGGGCTCTTGCTTGGAGAAGGCTGACATTTAGTTTTGTGTGAATTGTTCTTTCTTTCCCCGAGAATGCTTCCCTTGCAAAAGAGAACATTCATTAGCATAATGTTGAGAACTTTCAAAATTATTTTTTGACTGAAAACACACATTGTTGTATGACAGTAGGATGTAGAGGATGCTCAGAGTTGTATCTAATCTTCTTGATTTTATGAAGAATCCTTCTTTCCACAGTCGTCACCAGAACAGCACCAGCCTTCTTTATCAGGTTGTTGAGCTTTTTCAAGTCCCTGGCTCTGATGCTGCTACCCCAACAGATGATTGCAGAACAGATTACACTCTCCACAACAGACCTTTAGAAGATCTGCAGCACAAAAGGATCTAAGTTTTCTTAAGAAGTAAAATCTGCTCCTTCTGTATTGTTGCATCTCCAGCCCAGTTTGTTGTCTAGGTGAAAACGAAAGCATTTTTACTCCTCCTCTTCTCCAATGATGGAAATGGTGTTTGACCTAACCCTGTTTTGCTTAAAATCTACAATTATCTCTTTTGTTTTGTTCACATTCAAGATAAGATGATTGTTTCCATGCCATGAAACAAAGTGCTCCACCAGCTCTCTGTGATCTGCTTCATGACCATCTCTTATACACCTGACAGCTGCGGAGTCATCAGAAAATTTCTGCAGATGACGGGACTCTTTTTTTTTTTTTTTTTTTTTTTTTTTTTTTGGGGACTTGAAGTATTATGTGTGCAACATAGATATTATCTATTTTATTCTGTTATGACAAACTGAGTTTCTCTTTTTCTTTACCCACTCTAAAAAATTTGGAAAAAAGCTTTTTAATAAAAACAATGTGGTTTCATGGGAATACAATTGTGTGGTGTTTTTAAGTTTTCTGTAATTTTTTTTGTTATGATTGTAATATTGCCTGCTTACGTCATCTATTTCCTGGTTAAGGAGGCTATTTTAAGAAAATTTATAAAATGTTGTGGTGCTGCGTGGGATTTGTGTTGTGAGACAGTCTGTGTAAGGAGTTCCCAAAAAGTGTGCTTAGTAGCAATGACCTCTGAAGCAAACATTCATGGTTCGCCAATGACAACAGAGGGAATCTAGCTTCTTATGGGCTGTACTTGTTCACAATCGACTGTATAATTTTAAGTCGCTGTCTTTAAAATCATCAACATACAGTGAATTTCGACAATGTCTTTGCCACTAGGTTTTTATGATAAGGGAATAAAAAGAAGAACCCTTTCAGGGTCTTAGTGTAGAGGGCAGGAAAACATTTTAAGGGAGGTCATGATGGTCCAAAAAAATGTATTCAGCTATTCGTGCATGTTAGCATACACAGCAAAAACCTGGATATGTGCAGTAGTCAGATGTTTGGTTTTGACAGTCAGTGATGATGTAATACTAACTGCTAATTCACAGTTTTCAGTAAGTTGGTCATGACCATTAAAATGTGAATTTGTGGGCAAGCGATCATCTTCAAATCCCATCAAACCCTCAAGGGTTCCCCGAGCGTTCCGGTAACTGTATAAAACACTTCATCGGTGAGTGGCTCAGATGCGTGGCAGAGGGGCAGTACTTGTGGATGGTGTGCAGGAAGAGAATCTGGCTGTTTGCGGTTTTCAACAAGAACTGAAGAAGACAGAGGCTCCACATGTGTGAGATTCAGGAAGAATCGGTGGGCTGCTTTCTGCTGAGCCACATCATCACCCCCCCCACACTCCCCCCTGCACATGTTAGACAGGCTGAGACACTGATCTTTAATGAGATGTCTGGCCTGGTACAAACAGACAAAGATGGAAAACATAAACCCAAACTGCAGCATGGAGTCTAAAATGGTCCAGAAGCAGAAAAAAACAAATTATTCAAGCTGTCCTGGTTTTAGGTGAGAAAAATGAAACAGTTAAATATTTTTTTCTTCGTGTTCACATAGAAATTGGGAAATTAATATAAAAACAGGAAGAAAAATTAGAAAACCTTGTTAAATATTTCCATAGGAAATTCAAACCATGGAATCTTGATGGCTTTCTTGTCTAGTTTGTTGTGATGTTTTGGAGTCGTGCTTGTTTCACCGTTTTCTCCATGCATTTAAAAACATTTTCTTTATTCCATGTTAATTTAATCTTGCCTGGTTGTTCATTAAAACTTTTTTGTCTGAGAAATGAGATTGATTAATAGACTATAAAACCATATAAAAATGTGATTTAAACAAGTTTGTCAAAATTTGTTTCTGATAGACAGATGCAGCTGATCCAGAATGCTAATCCTCACTAGAACCAGGAAAGTAGAGTGCATCAACCCTTTTCTAAAGTCCTTACACTGGCTTCCTGTAGCTCAGAGAATATATTTCAAACTACTAGTTTATAAATCATTGAATGGCTTAGCAACAAAGTATGTTGGAGATCTGTTGTCATCATAGCGACCCTTCAGAACACTCAGGTCCTCTAATTCCAGTCTACTCAGCATCCCTAGAATCAGAACCAAACATGGAGAACCAGGTTTCAGTTTCCATGCTCCTCTTTCCTGGATCAAATTACTAGACGACTGCAAAGCTGCTGAAACACCGAGTTCCTTTATATCAAAGCTAAAAACTAATCTGTTTAGAGTTGCCTTTGATTAATTGAATAATAACTGGAATGTCCTAACAGTAAAGCAAGGCAAGGCAATTTTATTTGTATAGCGCACTTTCAACAGCAGGGTAATTCAAGGTGCTTTACATGATTTGGTGATTTAAAAAAAACACATGGAATATAACATTGGAAATTAAAAGTAAAAGAAACACACATTACACATGATACATAAATCAAAAAACCAAATCAGAAAAGCAAGAGAGCATGAACACATTTCATACATATGACATCAAGCATTTACTCGAAGGCCATTCTAAACAGATGGGTTTTTAGTCTCAATTTAAAGCAGTTCAGAGTTTCAGCAGCTCTACACTCGTCAGGAAGTCTGTTCCAGATAAGGGGAGCATGAAAAGTGAAAGCTGCTTCTCCATGTTTAGTTTTGAGTCTAGGGATGTTTAGTAGGCTAGAGTTGGAGGACCTGAGTGGTCTTAGTGGTTGGTACCATGACAACAGGTCTTCAAAATGTTTTGGTGCTAAGCCATGTAATGATTTATAAACTAGTAAAAGTATTTTAAAGTCTATTCTCTGAGCTACAGGGAGCCAGTGTAAGGACTTTAGAACTGGGGTGATGTGCTCTACTTTCCTGGTTCTAGTGAGGACGCGAGCGGCAGTGTTCTGGATCAGCTGCAGCTGTCTGATTGACTTTTTAGGCAGACCTGTGAAGATGCTGTTGCAGTAATCAATCCGACTAAAGATAAACGCATGGATGAGTTTTTCTAGATCCTGTTGCGACATCAGTCGTTTAATCCTAGAAATGTTCTTCAGGTGATAGAAGGCTGACCTTGTTATTGCCTTTATGTGACCCTGGAGGTTCAGGTCTGAGTCCGTTACTACACCTAGGTTTCGAGCCCAGTAGTTTCTAGCTGTATTAACTGAAGCTGTGTGCTGACTCTTGATCGTTCCTCCTTGGGTCCAAAAATAGTTACTTCAGTTTTGTTTCTATTCAGCTGGAGAAAGTTATGGCACATCCATCCATTTATTTGGTCAATGCATTGATTTAGGGTTTGAATGGGTTCAGAGTCACCTGGTGACATTGTGATGTAGAGCTGAGTGTCATCCGCGTAGTTATGGTAGTTAATGTTATTGGTTGCTATAATCTTGCCTAGTGGGAGCATGTAGATATTAAATAAGAGGGGCCCCAGGATGGAGCCCTGGGGCACCCCACATCTGTTCGTTTTGATGAAAAGTTTCCTATTGAAACATAGAAGTCCCTGTTCTTTAGGTAAGACTTGAACCAGCCAAGTATTGTACCAGAGAGTCTGACCCAGCTCTCCAGTCGTTCCAATAAAATATCATGATCAACAGTGTCAAATGCTGCACTGAGGTCCAACAGAACCAGGACTGTGGTTCTTCCACAGTCTGTATTTATGCGGATGTCATTGAATACTTTGACGAGGGCAGTCTCGGTGCTGTGGTGAGCACAGAAACCAGACTGAAAAACATCAATAATCTTACTGATGAATGAAAGATTAGAGATTGGCCTGTAGTTCTGCATTAACGTGTTGTCCAGATTTTTCTTCTTTAGTAGTGGTTTAAAGCCTAAGGGAAGACACCTGATAGCAGGGATGAGTTCACTATTTGAACAAGATCAGACCCAATAACAGGAAGAACTTTCTTTAGAAAAGCTGTGGGTAGGATATCAAGACAGCAGGAGGAGGAGCTTAATTGGATAATGATTTTTTCAAGGCTGTTCTGGTTTAATTCGTGGAATTCAGACATTTTCTCTACATTGTTGTTGATTGGGGATGGCACTGGTTGTGGGTTCGATATTGAGGTACAGATTTACCGTCTAATTGTTAGAATCTTTTCAGTGAAGAAGCTGGCAAATTCATTGCAGGCCCTGGTAGAGTTTAGTTCAGGGGCTACTGTCACTAAAGGATTAGTTAGTCTTTCCACTGTTGCAAATGGAGTCCGTGCATTATTAATGTTTCTGTTGATGATTTCAGAAAAGAACGATTCCCTAGCATCTTTTATTTCTGGGGGACAGTAGGGGTAGATTTACTGCCCGGTTCCCTCAAATATCTGTAATAATCAGTGGGGGGAAGCTCCCAGGCTTATTGACACTAGTCCCAGGGGTTTGGTGTAGTCTAAGTTTAGGTGTTAATTGTGTCCCAAATTTGATTTGCTCGTTCAGTCTGTCTGTAACGTTTCTAAATGGAGACTCATTTGATGTGGCTGAGTCACAGGAAGATGAAGACTTAATCTCTGATGTTTGTTTATCTGTTTGGTCCTGTGGTGTCATCATGATTGGCTGTTTTTGTTCTCTGATATCGATGGGCGCCTCAAGGTCAGCCTTTGGGAGCAGGTGTTTTGCTTTCTGATTTTGATAGGAAAAACTGTTTGCTGCTAAGAGCTTTACTCCGGCCTTGTTAAGATAACGTTGGCCTGCTTTAAACAGATGATTAGCACTTCCAAATACTTTGAAATTATTAATAAATATGAATGGCTTCTCAGCTGATTGTTTCTTCAACCATTTATGGAGCATGCGGAGTCTGCTAAATCTTTCATCATTCCCTTCAGGCACTGGTCCGCTGATGAGGATGTTTACGTTAAGTCCATCAAGTCTCTGTAGGAGATCAGAAAAGTCTCTCTTCAGAACCTCTGCTTGTCTCATCGCGATATCTGCAGATCCAGCGTGAATGACGAGTTTTTCCAAAGTAGGGTGTTGGTCCAAGATGTTCTGGATTTTTTCTGATATTTCTCTCACTGTATTTTTGTAGCAGCTATAAACTTTGGTATTCTTGCTACAAAAAGCCTCAATTCCATTAATTGATCCGTCTTGTATGATAACAATCTTTGCTGGGGGGGCTCTTACTTTGTTATGTGTCCGTTTGATGCGCCTGGGTTTCTCCTGGTGGCTTTGACTGGTCCCGGGGGCTGCGTCATCTTTCGGGGAACTCAAGGCTGCAAATCTGTTTTTCAGCGGGATTCCAGGTGGAGAAATATCTCTTGTTTTTGGCTGAAACCTCTTTTGTTTACTTTTAGCAGAAACGGCAGGTCTGGGTTCAGAGCTTTCTCTGTGCTGGAGTTTCTTTTGTTTTTTCTTCCTCGGAGAACAGGCTGGGGTTGATGATTCTGTGCGTTTTAAAGCTGGCCAGTGTTCATTAGAGTGCGGAGTTCTGGCAGAAAGACGTTTGTTTTCTGATGGAGTTGTGTTGTCCTGTGTTTTCTCTGTGACACGGTTAGACCGATGTAACACCAGGCTGATAGGCTGTGCCCTGTGTGTATTCAACGGTAAAGTTGTGCCATTTGCATAATCAGCGTGGAGATCAAAATTAATTTCCAGACGATGTAGCTTCGTTTCAATGCCCTCAATTCTGTGGAGCAGTTTTTCAAAATCCTCAGCTGAGCAAAAAGCCATGTTGATAAGTCCATAAAAAAGTAATCTAAGAGGAGATCCGGTCCAATACAGTAACTCCAGGGGCTGGGTAGATAAAGTAACTATGAAAAGGTTAAGAAAAGAAAACAAAAGAAAAGAAAACAAGAAAAGAAAACAGAAAATAAAATAAAGTGAACAGATCTGGAGGGACAGAGAGCAGCTGCTCCTCCTTCAGCTGTCAGCATTGAATTCAGTAGTATGTTTTAATGTTCTTTATGTCTTTGATGTGTTTTTTTGTTTTTATGGTTTTATTAATGCTTTTATTTTTTTCCCTAATCACCCAAAGCACCTTCAATTGCCTTGTTGCTGAAAGTGTGCTTTACACATAAATTTGCTTTGCCTTGATAGGATCAAAGAAGTGTGATTTAGACAGGAAAGTAGGAGTCCCTTTTTTATGATTCTATTTTAAATTGCATATAAAAATCACGTATACCCATTTATAACCAAATCATTTAAAGGACAGGTATTTTAACAATTTTTCTTTGGTGATGAGCTCAGTGACTTTGAGGATGGACGACCTCCTTGCCATCATCCTAATCTTTAGTGTTCTTCACAGATTCTCCATCAAATTCAAGTCTGGATTCTGGCTGGGGCCACTCCACAACATTAACATTTCTTAATGTCAGAAAAATCTAATTTCAATTAGTAAAACTAAAAGATTACTTTAAACCTAAATCTGCCCAGGGTATGAATAATTATGGGCACAAGTGTATATAAAAAAAGCGACCACTTTGGATTGCGTTTCAAACTTTTTTACGTTTAATTAAAGTGGGTGGGCGTTGCGTGTTCAATATCTATGAAGTGTATATGGTGAAGGCTGCAGCAGTGCGTGTTGACTTATTAACTTGTGGTTTGGAAGAACCACATCAGCTATCATGCACTCACTTCCTGCGCCATACAGGGGACTTCTGTGATGTGGCAAAATTAGAGCCTGTCAGGCTCTAAGTCATTTGCAGCAAAGGAGCTGACAACGCTTTACCTTTTCACATGGCTCCCATTTGGTGCTGTAAAAAAAAGAAGCTCTGTTCTGTTGTTATTGGTCTAAAGAACGTTATGTCCTCACAGTGCATCTCTTACTGTCTACCAGAGATGGGGACTTGAGACTTGATTACTTGGACTTGAGTCGACTCAAGTCGCTGTTTTTATGACTTGTGACTTGACATGAAAAAAATAAAATACTTGCGACTTGACTTGGACTTGGAAGTTAAAGACTCGGGACTTGACTTGACTTGAAACACGATGACTTGAATGACTTGAGTGTTATTATTATTATTATTCACATCCTTCTCATCTTGTTTTCAGTTTGAATGACGTTTTTATATTGAAAATGCTGGATAGTCGAACATGGACTTTAAATTTAAAATATCAAAATCACCGACAGTCAGACGACAACATCAAATTTCGTCCGACATTTGAAGACCCATTGGGCCCAGTAAGTGCTTGTCAATTTAATTCATATCAGAGCCTGTTTACATTGTCTGCTTAGTTGGCATTTTAGCTAATGTTAGCTTCATATGACAGTGAGGAGTGGGGGATTAGCTTGTCTTGGGTAAAGTGCGCCGTCACACATTCAATCATTAATACTTTAAAAAAAATTATTCTCTTCATAAGTGCTTGTCAATATGTTATTAATCCTTTCCCTGCCATTGACGAGGTTTTCCATCAATTAAAATGTAATAAAATGAAATAAAATATAAATTATTATTATTAAGAGGAGCCTTATATTCATAAAGCTTCCCTTGGCATGCGTGCTGAGTATGAGAGATTGCTGTGGTTGGAGCCTGCATCAACGCGGCACAACTGCAAGTCAATGACTCAATCCAATCTACTGGGATTCCTTAGATAGAAAACTTTTAAACTGATTGGAATGTTTGTATGATTGTATTGAAATGACCTTTCGTGTAATGTGTCTTGAGATTACATCTGTTGTGAATCGGCGCTATAAAAATAAACTGAACTGAATTGAATTGATAACTGTGTTACACTAGACCCCCAACCTTTCCCTGTTCCGTATTTGTGGATTGAACTATTATTTTTCTGTAGAATGTAGCTTCAAATTATTTGCGGTAAACTCCTCTATTTGTGAATTATCTCGTAGAGAAAATCTAAAATATTCAAAAGAAAATAAAGCGAAAGCTGAAATGCCTAGGTGCTGAGCTACTCGGCACGCTACTGGCTGGCGTTTGCATTGCAGCTAATCCAGGAGCGCCATTTATTTTTCTTGCTGCTGATTGGCTGTACCGCCAAGAACAGAAATAAGGAAGCCTGTCGATATTCGCTTCTGCGGTAATGCTTACTAATGCATATTAAGGTATATTTGGTGACTGACCTAATAAATAGACAGTTATATCCGTTTTTAGAAAGGGGTCTCAAGTAGCCTATAGGAGGACAGTTGGGATCCTTAACCCTCGCAAATATCAGGGGTCTTCTGTACATATTCACCAACGTTTTTGTGAGTATTTGCTAGTTTTCCTTCTGGTCTGGTTTTGGTCGCTCATGTGACGCCACATCGACCTGTTTTACCGCATCAGTAACATAACCTATTCCTGATCTACATTGTTAGGGTTAGTTACGAAAGACCTAGTGAAGGTAGCTTGCCTATGTTTCTTTATTGTACAGGCCCTTGGCTTATGTCAACTTCAATCTTTAAAGTTGCCATTTTAGGAAAAGTCACTATTATATCCTCCAACGATATGATGATTTTTGCAAGAATGTCTCTGACCTAACCAAAGCATTGCACTTACCCAATGGCTAGCATTAGCACTGATGGAGCTAGGCCCATAATACACTAACAAAATCAATGTGTTGTTTTTGGGGAATATGCAAAAGATCAACGGAAAAAATGGTTGTCCAACAGCTTTTCAATTTTAATTAAAGACAAAAAGTAAAAAAACTACATAAGAGAGGAGTGAATGGATTTATGGGAAATATGGATCTAATTTACTCATATATTTGGATTAAATTGTCTTCCTCTGGATCTCATTTATGGTGAAAGTTTTTGATGAACCACAGAGGATGAACACCTTTTGTATTTGTAACTTTAACAGAACATATCCAGAAGAAAGATTTGGAGACCATGAAGAAATTAATTATGGGAAGCTAAACAAAGGATTAGGGAGGTAAATGGCACCCGTTCTGACCGGTGACCCTCCACTTCTGCATCTCAGCGACATCATGACATGATTCTGCAAAGCACTTACAGGAAAACAGCCGCTGGGGATACCGCTCAGTTTCCGAACTCGTCTTCAGTGGCGTCATCCTGGAGCGCTGATGAGGGGAGATGAAGAATATGTTTTTGTGTGTGTGTATTTCTGTATATATGTCTGCGTGGGTTTTGAAGGGTTTGTTTGGTTTGTGGTTTTGCTATGAGAAAAGCTAATCGCAACATGTCAGGGGAAACTGACTAGATCTCCCGAGAGACAAATGATTAATCAGTAAATCGAGACATGAAAAGGGACACATGTTTTTCTCTTGCCTGAGCTGTTGAAGTGTACATGCTTTTTCTAAGTACATGTTTCTCCTTGTGTTTTAATTCATTTGTGGAACAGGTTCAAGTGTGTTTATGTGTTTCCTAAATGCATGACTTTGTTTGAACGAGTGAGAATGTCTGTGTGTGTGTGCGTGTGCACATAAATCATGAATACTCACAATTTGAAGTTGCATCTTGATCGAGAGGCCCTTCGTAAAAGCACTTTCAGGTTTTAAGAGAAGACCCAAAGTTATAAGAAAAGTAAAACGCATAACTTTTTTAATAAAACAAAATAGATCCATGGGTTGATCCCTCAATACCTGTCCAGAAGCTGGGCATTACGGTAGCTTCAGTTTGTTTTGGAATCAATGATTCATTTTTCAAGGGAGCAGTTTCATGAGAAGAAAATACTTATAGTTAGAGAACTGTGCTTACTACCTGACAGTTTGGTTCTCAGTCAAAGAAAATTCAGTTTTGAAATACATGTGATGCTGCTGACGCCGTTATATAACTTTTGGCCTTCAGGTTTCATGTACAGTCAAGCGTCATCAAAATTGTCAGGATTCATTATCTTTGTCAGCATATGCAAATTCTGTCATGATATTGCGGGATTCATCAGTTTGTTTTCATCATCATGAAGGGTCACAATCAGTTCCACTGCCAGTGACTAAACACTCAACAATATATTGTATCCTCAGACCATGCAAGCCAACACTGCAGGCCTTAAAAAAAAATTTAATATTAAAGAGGTTGTAAAATATGCAATACACAAAGAGGAAGGTTGGTATGACCAAAATTTTAGGTCAAGGTTCCTTCACAGTCAGAAATTGTAACGATCTCAGTTAGAACAGGAAAAGAAAGTAGAGCTTGTATTTGTGTTTCTACGCTTTCTACACTTTATTGTCTTAAAGTTGTATCCATCCATCTAATCTGTTTGTCCACAGTCCATTCACTAGTTTTTTCCTTGCTTCAAGCCACACAAATATCTGTCATAAATTTGTGGAGAAATATTAACGCTGCTCTTTTATATATGAATTTTACCAAAAAGATTCAATTTTGACATTTTTCCTATCAAAATCAAACACAAAACTGTGTAAATGTTATTGTCCAACAGTGAATTTAGATTGATCTGGCTTCACAGAACAAGTGAGTGACAGCAGACCTTTACACCTGCTCCTAACTGAGCTCTGTGAGCCATAGAGGTGTAGCTGTTATGGGACAGCTTCCATTCCGTCCTTGTTGGTATGAAAACCACAGCAAGTTTTATTTATACATTTCTTTGTGGACAATGCTTGCTTTTACTCCACCACAAAGCAAGTCCTTACCCATTCTAGGGGTGTAACAGACGCCAAAATCACGGTTCGCTTCATATTTAGGGTTTTAAAGTCCTGGTTTGGTACATTTTTGGTACACTTTCAGCAAGAAAAATAGATGCAAATGTTTCATTTAGCTTTTATTTCCAAACTTTGATCAGCATTAAAACAAAGAACCTTTTTTCCTGAATTCCTTCCTTTCAATGCCAGAAATTAATTTGATGTTATCTTCTATAACTTTGAAAAGTTGAAAGTATAAAACTGACTGGAGATTTGATTTGATTTTTATAGAATATAGTACAAGCAGACATAGCCAGAATAGAAAACAATAAAACCACTTCAAAAACAATGTTTTGAAAAAACAAAACAAAACAAAAAAAACTGTCAATGTTTATGTTTAGAAATGTTTAAATAATACATTGCCCATATTTGAGAGCAAAACTTGCGTAAATCACTTTGGAGTTGTTTCGATATTTTGACCTCCTAATCTCCCAGCTGTTCTTGAATGTAGCATGAGCTGGTCTCTCTTATCAATGGGGATTCTACCGGTTTGTGTTTTATACAAAATAAGAAGTTTGGGCTGATTGAATGCCACTGGTAGCCATGTGGTCATCAGCTGGTTTTTCTCTAGTATTTTCTCAGAGCTTGTTTATCAGAGTTTAGTCATGGCTGGGAATCCTTTCTGTTTTGTTTTGATTTCATTGCACTGCTGAACATTAACACTGACTGCAGAACGCTGCACTGCGCTCTGAGTTCTGCACATAAACATTCTGCATGTGTTGAGGTAAAAAAACAGCTGTATTTGTTAGGTACATGTGCGTACCAAACTCACAGGGCCATAAAGAAAAATATGAGTATATGTACCATTACACCCAGGGGCGCTGCTAAGGATTTTGGGCCCCATGAAAAGAACCTTGGCAGGGCCCCCAACACAACTGAGAATTTTTTAAATATTAATTTACATAAAATCATGCGCTTTTATGGTATTTTGACTATCATTCTCATATATTTAAGTCAATCAGACAATTGAACTCCATCCCATGTCCACACCTGTAATTTGTCCTCTGTAATACTGCAGTACTTCAGTACCTACTGTATAATGTATATACTGTGCATAGCTGTACATGTGTCATAGTATATTCACAGATATTTATATTTGTACGTACTGTACATATTTGTACTGTGCATTGATGATAAAGTTAATCTAGTCTAACCTAATATTTTTAACATGACAGTTGAAATGTAACGGAAACACTGAACACTCTTAATACAATGAAATGTATTTATATTTATTTGCTTTAACACTGATACTGAAATTTCAAAATAAAACTCTTCGATTTAAAAAACAGGAATTAAAATCTGTGGTGAAAAAAAATCTCAGCAACAAAACACCACCATAAAACAAAATGGCCATATAAAATTTCTAATAATTTAAGCAGAACTTGCATAGCATTTCCTATAGCCAATCTTTTCCACTCTACAGATGCCTCTTATATTTTGTGTGTATCACTTTCAGACATGAATGTGTTGCCATTAAACCAATACTAATAGCCGCTCACCTTCTTCTTCACGTGGGAGCGCAGGGGCTGATTCAGGGGTTGGGAGAGAGCCGGACCAGTTGCTGCTGCTGGTTCACTTGACTCTGTTCAGAACGAGGCACGATTTTGACAAAGTGCATTTGACTGCCATTCCATTTTCCATACCCGTCCATCCTATGTAGGGTTGCGGGGCGGCTGGTGCCTATCTCCAGCAGTCAAGGGGCGAGAGGCAGGGTACACCCTGGACAGGTCGCCAGTCCATCGCAGGGCAACACAGAGACATACAGGACAAACAACCATGTACGCACACACTCATACCTAAGGGCAATTTAGAGCAACCAATTCACCTAACAGTCATGTTTTTGGACTGTGGGAGGAAGCCGGAGTACCCGGAGAGAACCCACGCATGCACAGGGAGAACATGCAAACTCCATGCAGAAAGACCCCAGGCTGGGATTTGAACCCAGGACCTTCTTGCTGCAAGGCAACAGTGCTACCAACTGCGCCACTGTGCAGCCGCATTGTTCACCCGCATTTGACTGCATTGAACATTTAACTAAAACTGTGTGTTATTATTTTTTCCAGCGTTTTCTTGACCTAAAATTGAGTTCGCTTATCGTGCACTTTTAACACTAGAACGGGCACCAGCAGTCATTTTAACCGCAACATTTAAACTTATGGTAATTATCTTAAACACTAGAGCGAACGAAGGCGTCATTTTGACCGTTTTGAAATTTGTATATACTTTCACATTATCTGATCCAGAACGTAGGCAAACTACATTTAAACACCGCAAACTCATGTGCGGTCAGAATGAGCGCCTGTGGATGTGGTAGAAATGATCATATTTCAGTTTTTTCACACAATAAATATTCAAACTAGTTTTAATGAAAATTCACTAGTTTTAGGAAAAGTCGGGGACCAGCAAGGCTTCATGATTTAATTTGACAAAGTTGTTGAATATGCACATTTCAAACCGTTCGAAATGACCGCCTGTGGACATTTGAGTGTTCAGAACGATCGAGACATCGTTTTGATAGAGGCAAGGCCAATGTCCTACGTTTTTGAACTCACCATACATTTCGAACGTTCCTTGAATGCACCACAGGTGTGTGATTCAGCTAGTACAGACAAGCTTCTGCCTTAATTCCCGTTGAAAGATCGGTGTTATATACATGCAGATTTATTTTTTACTTTTGAATTAACATTAACTACAAAACAACTTCGTTTGTGAGTGGATGAAATGAACCGAAAAAAGGTTTATGATTGGTCAGTCGACATACTCTGATCATGCAGCATACACATGCGCAGATCATTCCCTTTCTGAGCGTCGGAAAGGAGCAAGCTGGGTCTAAAATGCAGGAAATATCGGAAATATTCACAGAAAGTAGCCAAGGGTGGTCAGAAATGTCGCTAGATTTATCGCTAGGTGCTTTTTGGAAGAAAAAAAAGTCGTTAGAAATAGCGACAAAGTCGCTAAGTTGGCAACACTGAAGTGAAGCTGTTTGTGTTGCCTGGATACAGTTTGGGCGGACTGAACCATTTTATGATAATCAAGATGGGGAGAAGGGCCCACGGACGTTTGTGTTTCCTAAACAAATACATTTTTAGACACCAGGAATAAGCGGAACGAATAATTTAAAGTTAATTATTTTTACTATGAAATATTTCTTTTTTCAACACAATTTTATTGGGGGCTTCTCTGGGCCCCCTCTCAGTCATGGACCCCTAGAATCGTCATCGTTTACCCCCCCTTTACGGCGCCCCAGATTACACCCGTAACCCATTCTGATATTAGTTTTTCCACCTTGGTGATTAATGGCCTTCATCAGAAGCAAGTCAGTAAAGAAAAGCCACCACACCAGAATTTGCAACCTATTCCTGAAATTGTGGCTACTGGTAGCAAATTTTTTACAAAACACAGAAATATGGACGAAAAACCATGACTTAGTGAAGCAGTGAAGGAAACTATTGTAGGAGAATAATGAATAATATTCTATAATTTAAAATGTTATTAAAGGTTTGAAAATTAGCCTACAGTATTTACTTAAATAGTATACTATCATAAATTACCTGTTCTTGGATATGTTTACAAAGACACGAATATGTCAGAAAAACCAAAAGAAATCAAGGCAGAGCAAGTATTACCGCAGAAAAAATAATACAGTGATGGGAAGTGAAGCATGGGGATGTCCAGCCATCATACTGTTCAGGAAGCAGCCTGGCTCTGTGTGGCAGAGATGAATGTGCTTTTGTGCGATATTTGCATATCGACCGCCGAACAAGAGCAAAAGCCTTGAGAAGATGCCGCCTGAATGACGTGCTGAAAGGCCACTCTGCAAAGAAGAAGCCATTACTCTGGAAGCAATATAATAAATCGGATTACAGCAAGTCCCTTCAGAGACATCCTTTTAGGAGAAACATACTGTGATCTGATGAAACTAATATTAAAGTGTTTGACCTTATTATTTTGGCATTTGGAGGAAAAGCTGAGATGCTTGAAAGCCTGAAAACACCACCCTGTGTCTGAAGTAGAGTGGTGCCAGCGTCATGTTGCTGGATGTTTTGTTCGTAGCGAGACTTACAAAATAACGTGTTTTACAAAATAGATGCCATCATTAGAGAGCACATTATGTGGAAATATTGAAACAACATCTCAAAACATCAGCCAGGAAGTTAAAGCTTGGTTGCAAATTGATCATTAAAATGGAAACTGACTCTAAGCACACCCCAAAAGTATTTACAGAGAGGTTAATGTTCAGCAGAATCAATGTTTTAAAGTTGTTACGAAGTTGTTTTTAATTGTATCTGTCAACTGCAAAGCAAAATCTGGACCAGTTTCCTCAAAAAACCTTGAAAGGAACGTCGACATCATTAAAACACAGCGTACAGGCAACATTTCAATAAATGAATCTGGGTAAAGTTCTATGTTTGAGAATTATTGCTAGAAAATGTGTGGAACGATTTCCATTCAAAGCTTAGTTTACGGCTGTCAGCAAACTCATCTGTTCGAAATTAGAGGGCCATGGCCCACTTTCAGTTGTGGGCGTCCTTTTTTTCTTCAACACAGTGGGCGTTTTACTTGGAAATGGAGAAGTGTGTATAACAAGATAAGATTTGAAACTTTATCAAACAGTCTTGTAAAATCGGAACTCGTTTAACTTGTGTTCAACACCATCTTTCAACAAATACCAACGACTGGCTTTGCGCTCTTTCATTTCAGTGAACCTCCCACTCATATAGGCCTCCCCTCCCACCTGTACACTGCAGGTGCTGGCCAACAGACAACCACACAATTGAGTGAAGTGAATATTGCCTTCATGGAAGAATAAATTATTAGAACTCTGCTCTTTTTTCTTACAAATGGGAACCAAGATGTTCTTTTTTTTTTAAACCTCAGTATAACCTGGAAATCTGCATGAAGTGTGGAACAGATTTCCATCGATACTGTTTTTTTTAAAGATAGACGTAGTACAGTATAATTTTTGTGATCACCAACATCTTAGTAAAAACTAAATCTGGGGGTCTATAAATGCAGACTTGTGAAACAATTGCACTATATGTTTCGATGCCTGCAGCTGGAGGATATTAGCTCTAAATGTCATCAGTATTCTCAGGACTCACACATAACCTTTAAATTTGAAATTGTGGGCGTCTCTTTTCTTCAAAACTGTGGGAGTTTCACTTTGGAATTAAGCTGTTTGTCTGAAAGGGGGGCTGTGCAAGATGAGATAAGATTTGAAACTTTATCGAGCCATCTTCTAAAAACGAACAGCGTACAAACAAACCTCTTCTCGACTCAGGCAAGTGGAAGGCAGACTTGTCGTTTCGGTACATGCGTCTCGGCCTGTGGGATATCCCCCCTCCTCCAGAGCTGGAAGGTGATGTCCTCCCCCGGTCAGAAAAGTGCTGTGAAACCCCGACGCCATCTTGCTGAGGTAGTGGAACCCGCTGTGTCAACGTGTGACTTGAGAAGTTTCCCTGATAGTAATAATAAGATCGAACAAACAGGAAAGAGCGATGTCGTGTGCAAAAGTGAAAGATGCTGAGTCAAAGGGTGGGGGCGCGCTGGGTCTTTTTAGTTGGGTGATGAGGTAATGGATTCATGCAGCCTTTTCACAGAGTCACTTTTCACTCTCCTCGGTATCCTGGACCATGTGAAGGTGGAATGTGTTTCATCACTTCTTCTTTATGAAAAGCTATTTTGACTGACTGATACACAGATTAGTTTAAAAGGAAATACTCCTCTGTCATAAATATGCTACCAATTAGACTTCTTGGAAAAGGTATGAATGTGGAACATAATATTCTGAGACCTTGATATAGCTTTAACAGGAACAAGGCAGTGCTTATAGCTGTAATATAATCATATCTGGAATATTTATTATCTATATCTTTCTGTACTTGCAGCCCCTTCTACACTTATTCATACCCCTTGGGAGGACGTAAAACTTTAATTCACAGTGATCCAACTTTTCTTTCAGAAAAAGGGAAAAATACCATGTAAAAATACACTGTTTTAAGCAAAATCTCTGGTGCCACAATTATTGGCACCATTAGAAATAATTTGTGCCTTCCCCTTTTGCCAACAGAATAACTCTTTTATAACATCTCAAGTTTTGAGGGGGGAAAAAACAGGTCTTTGAGTTACCATTTTGCCAAATTTTGCTAGCTCAGTGGTGTTCAAACCTCAAAGTACCTCCTAGCCCTGTCATCAATTTCTGCAAAGTCTTGGCAGTAAGCTGTTTGTTTTATAATGCTAGGGAAGGCAAGGCAAATTTATTCGTATAGCACACTTTCAGTAACAAGGCAATTCAATATGCTATAGGTGATTAGGGCGAAAATAAAACCAACACTAAAACTAAACAATATCAAAGACATAAACAACATTAAAAACATACCGTTATGACATTCCAGCTCTTTTTAAGCTCGAAACATGAGTTTTTAGCTTTGATTTGAAAGAAATGAGTGTGTGTCATGCTGCCCTGTTCACTCCCCCTCCTCATCATCGTCCTCACCTGTGTCTCCAATCATCCACACCTGATCCTCCTTCCCTCATAACCCGTCACTTCCCCTTACTCAGCGCCG
Source organism: Valencia hispanica (assembly GCA_963556495.2). Classification (NCBI taxonomy): domain Eukaryota; kingdom Metazoa; phylum Chordata; class Actinopteri; order Cyprinodontiformes; family Valenciidae; genus Valencia; species Valencia hispanica. Next base: position 7,131,117 of record OY747710.1, read on the forward strand.
GATTATTGACAACAGTCAACCTCTCCATGGTGTTTCCCTGCTGTCTCCTTCCTGCTCGATGTCCTGTCTCTCCGTTCCTGTCATCACCATCAGAACCATCATCTTCATCATCATCATTCCACCAGCAGAACTTTAATAAACAGCCTTTGCACTTTATCTGCTTCTGCGATTCTGTCCATTCATTCCACCGCACACCTCCTGACAGAGTGTCAGCAGCTTCGCAGTTGTCTGGAAGTTTGTTCCAGATAAGAGGAGCATAGAAACTGAAACCAGCTTCTCCATGTTTGGTTCTAATTCAAGGGATGATTAGTAGACTAGAGTTGGAAGATCTGAATTGTCTGAGGGGTTGTTATAGTGACAGATCAACATACTTTGGTGCTAATGATTTATAAAGCAGTAACACTATTTTGAGGTCTTTTCTGAGCTACAGGGACCCAGTGTAAGGACTTTAGAATAAGGGTGATGTGCTTTACTTTCCTGGTTCTAGTCAGGAGATGAGCAACAGTGTCAGACTGACTTTTTAGACAGACCTGTGAAGACACTGTTGCAGTGATCAATCTGACTAAAGACAAATGCATGGAAAAGGTCCTGTTGTGACATGAGTCCTTTAATCCTATACAGTGGCTTGCAAAAGTATTCGGCCCCCTTGAACTTTTCCACATTTTGTCACATTACAGCCACAAACATGAATCAGTTTTATTGGAATTCCACGAGAAAGACTAAAACAAAGTGGTGTACACGTGAGAAGTGGAACGAAAATCATACATGATACCAAACATTTTTTACAAATAACTGAAAAGTGGGGTGTGTGTAATTATTCTGTCCCCTGAGTCAATACTTTGTAGAACCACCTTTTGCTGCACTTACAGCTGCCAGTCTTTTAGGGTATGTCTCTACCAGCTTTGCTCATCTAGAGACTGAAATTCTTGCCCATTCTTCTTTGCAAAACAGCTCCAGCTCAGTCAGATTAGATGGACAGCATTTGTGAACAGCAGTTTTCAGATCTTGCTACAGATTCTCGATTGGATTTAGATCTGGACTTTGACTGGGCCATTCTAACACATGGATATGTTTTGTTTTAAACCATTCCATTGTTGCCCTGGCTTTATGTTTAGGGTCGTTGTCCTGCTGGAAGGTGAACCTCCGCCCCAGTCTCAAGTCTTTTGCAGACTCCAAGAGGTTTTCTTCCAAGATTGCCCTGTATTTGGCTCCATCCATCTTCCCATCAACTCTGACCAGCTTCCCTGTCCCTGCTGAAAAGAAGCACCCCCAGAGCATGATGCTGCCACCACCATATTTGACAGTGGGGATGGTGTGTTCAGAGTGATGTGCAGTGTTAGTTTTCCGCCACACATAGCGTTTTGCATTTTGGTCTCATCTGACCAGAGCACCTTCTTCCACATGTTTGCTGTGTCCCCCACATGGTTTGTGGCAAACTGCAAACGGGACTTCTTATGGTTTTCTTTTAACAATGGCTTTCTTCTTGCCACTCTTCCATAAAGGCCAACTTTGTGTAGTGCACCACTAATAGTTGTCCTATGGACAGATTCCCCCACCTGAGCTGTAGATCTCTGCAGCTCGTCCAGAGTCACCATGAGCCTCTTGGCTGCTTTTCTGATCAGCGCTCTCCTTGTTCGGCCTGTGAGTTTAGGTGGACGGCCTTGTCTTGGTTGGTTTACAGTCGTGCCATACTCCTTCCATTTCTGAATGATCGCTTGAACAGTGCTCCGTGGGATGTTCAAGGCCTGGGAAATCTTTTTGTAGCCTAAGCCTGCTTTAAATTTCTCAATAACTTTATCCCTTACCTGTCTGGTGTGTTCTTTGGACTTCATGGTGTTGTTGCTCCCAACATTCTCTTAGACAACCTCTGAGGCCGTCACAGGGCAGCTGTATTTGTACTGACATTAGATTACACACAGGTGCCTCTATTTAGTCATTAGCACTCATCAGGCAATGTCTATGGGCAACTGACTGCACTCAGACCAAAGGGGGCTGAATAATTACGCACACCCCACTTTTCAGTTATTCATTTGTAAAAACTGTTTGGAATCATGTATGATTTTCGTTCCACTTCTCACGTGTACACCACTTTGTATTGGTCTTTCACGTGGAATTCCAATAAAATTGATTCATATTTGTGGCTGTAATGTGACAAAATGTGGAAAAGTTCAAGGGGGCCGAATACTTTTGCAAGCCACTGTAAATGTTTAGATGATAGAAGACTGACCTTTTGATTACCTTTTGATTGCCTTTATGTGACTCTGGAGATTCAGGTCTGAGTCCATCACTACGCTTAGATTTCGGCCTGATCTAAAGCATGTAAGACTGACTTTGGACACCACTGTTGGTCCTCTCTTCAGCTAATCCCATTGGTTTTTTCCAAGTGATTTAGGTTTTAGGAGAGAAAGGGCCATGAAAGTTTCATTTTGTGGCCATTGAACACCTTCTGTGTTGGTTTGGCTGAATATTTTGGATCACTATTATGCTAAAAGACCAAAAGAGAAGTCGAAATAATCGTCGCTGTATGTAATGTCCGTGAACTGTATGACCCGTCTTCGTCTATTTACAAAGACAGGAAGAGATCGGATCTGATTTGGAGGAAGATATCGGAGGATATTGGAGTGCCAGGTAAGCAGTTAAACATAGAAAAAAATATTTTTTCTTTTAACTTTCTTGTTATGTTAGCTAACGCTATGCTAGCTAACGCACACTTCACACACTTCTCCACAACTTCGGGGTTGACTTCCAGTCTGCGGTGAAACATTCTCCACTGTGCAGACCAGATCCCGAATGCATCTTCCACCACCAGCTGGGCCCGGGAGAGCCGGTAGTTGAAGACGCGCTGCTGATCCGACAAGATCCGCCATGTTGTAAACAACTAGCAACAGACAAATCCACGCCCGCACGCTGACGTAATGACGTGACACGCTGATGCCCCGACGCGCCGACGCAGACCACAAGTGTGCAAGCAGCTGGGTTTTAATTTTAAAGCGTCGACTTTCGTCCGTTTGAGCGATTTGACGCCTGGACGCGCTGACCGGTGTGAACGCGGCTTAAGCCTATAGAAGCATAACTACAGAGATAACTAAGGATGACCTGAGCCACTTTAACTGTAAGCTCTCATGTTGGAGCTTCTTGACCCACATGCAGTCACCACTAGATAGACCAGTTGTAAAAGTTGTAAGGTTTTTATTTAAACAATGATTGAGGGGATGATGAAGGATGTGGGAATCGGAAACACTACACAGGGAAATGGAGGTGAGAAGAACTGCAGAAGAAGTCGTCCAAAGGTGAGGTTAAATCCTGAGGAAATTGTAATTGTTTGAATGAACTCAGATGATGCTTACTTGGTAGACAGTAGGGTTAACGGTAGGGAGAGAGAGCGAGGAGTCTGGGATGTCTGTTGGGAGCTTCCTGCTGAGTTCCTGGGGATATGGAGATTGTGGAGTCAGAGAGTGAGGACGGAGCACAAAGAGAGGGAAGGCAGAGCATGGAGATGGAGCATAGATCACAGAGGAGGTTGGGGCTTGAACGCAGTCAGACGTGGAAAGATACCAGGGCTTCCTGAGAAGCTGGAGATCAGGTTACGACGAGGAACACCTTGGAAGGAGCACAGAAAGAGGTAAGCAGGTTTGTCAGTAGGAACATACGATACTGGAGCTCACAAGGAGGACTTGAGGCTTTATCAGATGGTTCAACATTCAGGCACTGAAGATCTGACAGCCAGCTCGTTATATCCTCATCCAGTGATGAGCTCACTGAGTTGTACCTGCGCAGGTGCAGCAGGCTGGCTCCAACCCCCACCCCCCGCTTGATGGACAGGTCACGGATTTAGCCAGGACCTCTGGTGGAAATCTCCCGAAATGGTGGAAAAATGAGCAGGAAGCAGACAGACAACACTGACACAGACAAACACCCCAGACTCCTAACACAAGCTTTATGAAAAAGGAAAGTTTTAAGCCTGGCCTTAAAAGTAAACAGAGTGTCTGCCTCACGGACTAAAACTGGGAGCTGGTTCCACAGGAGAGGAGCCTAAATATTAATCATAACAGGAGGCTCAAGATGTTTTGCATGGGACTGTAATTGAAAATTATTTTTTCTGTTTTATGTGTTTTGATTGTATCATAGTAGTTTTAATTCAATTCAATTCAGTTTATTTATATAGCACCAATTCACAACAGATGTCAACTCAAGGCACTTAACAAGAAGTCATTTCAATACATTTATACAAACATTCCAATCAGTTAAAAAGTTTCCTATTTAAGGAATCCCAGCAGATTGCGTCAGTCATTGGCGTGAGGTTGGGCAGACTTTCCAACCACAGCAATCCTTCAGCAATCCCTCATACTGAGCAAGCATGTAGCGACGGTGGAGAGGAAAAACTCCCCTTTAACAGGAAGAAACCTCCAACAGAACCAGGCTCAGTAGGAGCGGCCATCTGCCACGACCGTCTGGGGGTTTGAGAAGACAGAGCAGAAACACAGAAGGAACAGAAGATCTGATATAAGAGAACTTTCTATGTTACAGAAAGTAAAAAGTTGATAACAGGACACAGTGGATGTTTAGTTACTGGGAGCATCATCCCAGTCGATGCCCTGTGTTCTTTTACTGTGCTAAACCCACACATTTAGAAAAGAACCAGACTTCAGCATCCTGACTGGTCCAAAAAGTGATGCAGAAAAAAAAGAAAAGAAAACAATAATGATCCTATAACCCGAACTAGTAAAACATGTCAGAAATGCGCCATTTTAGATTTATAAAGATTTGGTTCTCGCAATGACTCAGGTCTATTATATGTTGAAAAAGTTTAGTTTACTCTTAATTAAAAAAAAGGTGAACTCTAGCTTGTTTTTTCCAATAAAATTCTTAACCAAATATATATATATATATTTGCTGATTTAATAAAAAAAAAAAAGACTTTATAGTTGAAGCGTGTAATTGGATAAACTTCTCCCTTCTGGTTCGTAAAGGTTTATATTTAGCATGAGCTGAAGCTCTGAAATGAGCCATGTTTTCCGTCTCCTGTATGGTAGGATAAAAGACAGACGACAGTTACTTAAACCCATAGGCAGCGTGAGCTGTTTTCCCGTTTCCTGCTCCAGTCTTAAAGCTTGCTATTGGAAGGAAAGAGACATAAACATTCACGACTTTCCACCAAAGACACTGCTTAACTTCGGGCTCAGTGATAAAAAAAAAAAGCAAGAAAATTGACAGCTGTAAGGTTGATTGTACCAAAGAATATAAAATGGCCCTTGCACTGTTGGATATGTTTCTAAGTCTTTTATTGCTTTGTCACTTTTTCTTACATCTCTATTTCTTTGATATTTTTGCTTGCATTTACCATAATTTCAGAGCTTTCACACCCAGGTGTTTCTAGTTATTCTAGGTGAACAGACCTCTTCTCAGTTTGAAGCCAGGCAAAGTTATGATGTAAAATGAGAATCCTGCAGGACTTTAGCTCCTGTCGTTTCTCGCTGCTTTCACATTTGTTACTCTAAACTTGGGATTAAAATTGGATTTCTTTTATGTTTATGTGGACTGTTGTTTTGGGTATATTAGATGTCTCAATGAAGACTAGACAAACAAAAAAAACATTTAAAGATGTTACAAATATACACTACCGTTCAAAAGTTTGGGGTCACATTGAAATGTCCTTATTTTTGAAGGAAAAGCACTGTACTTTTCAATGAAGATAACTTTAAACTAGTCTTAACTTTAAAGAAATACACTCTATACATTGCTAATGTGGAAAATGACTATTCTAGCTGCAAATGGCTGGTTTTTGGTGCAATATCTACATAGGTGTATAGAGGCCCATTTCCAGCAACTATCACTCCAGTGTTCTAATGGTACAATGTGTTTGCTCATTGGCTCAGAAGGCTAATTGATGATTAGAAAACCCTTGTGCAATCATGTTCACACATCTGAAAACAGTTTAGCTCGGTACAGAAGCTACAAAACTGACCTTCCTTTGAGCAGATTGAGTTTCTGGAGCATCACATTTGTGGGGTCAATTAAACGCTCAAAATGGCCAGAAAAAGAGAACTTTCATCTGAAACTCGACAGTCTATTCTTGTTCTTAGAAATGAAGGCTATTCCATGCGAGAAATTGCTAAGAAATTGAAGATTTCCTACAACGGTGTGTACTACTCCCTTCAGAGGACAGCACAAACAGGCTCTAACCAGAGTAGAAAAAGAAGTGGGAGGCCGCGTTTCACAACTGAGCAAGAAGATAAGTACATTAGAGTCTCTAGTTTGAGAAACAGACGCCTCACAGGTCCCCAACTGGCATCTTCATTAAATAGTACCCGCAAAACACCAGTGTCAACATCTACAGTGAAGAGGCGGCTGCGGGATTCTGGGCTTCAGGGCAGAGTGGCAAAGAAAAAGCCATATCTGAGACTGGCCAATAAAAGAAAAAGATTAAGATGGGCAAAAGAACACAGACATTGGACAGAGGAAGACTGGAAAAAAGTGTTGTGGACGGATGAATCCAAGTTTGAGGTGTTTGGATCACAAAGAAGAACGTTTGTGAGACGCAGAACAACTGAAAAGATGCTGGAAGAATGCCTGACGCCATCTGTTAAGCATGGTGGAGGTAATGTGATCGTCTGGGGTTGCTTTGGTGCTGGTAAGGTGGGAGATTTGTACAGGGTAAAAGGGATTCTGAATAAGGAAGGCTATCACTCCATTTTGCAACGCCATGCCATACCCAGTGGACAGCGCTTGATTGGAGCCAATTTCATCCTACAACAGGACAATGACCCAAAACACACCTCCAAATTGTGCAAGAACTATTTAGAGAAGAAGCAGGCAGCTGGTATTCTATCGGTAATGGAGTGGCCAGCGCAGTCACCAGATTTGAACCCCATTGAGCTGTTGTGGGAGCAGCTTGACCGTATGGTACGCAAGAAGTGCCCATCCAACCAATCTAAATTGTGGGAGCTGCTTCTAGAAGCGTGGGGTGCAATTTCTCCAGATTACCTCAACAAATTAACAGCTAGAATGCCAAAGGTCTGCAATGCTGTAATTGCTGCAAATGAAGGATTCTTTGACGAAAGCAAAGTTTGATGTAAAAAAAATCTTATTTCAAATACAAATCATTATTTCTAACCTTGTCAATGTCTTGACTCTATTTTCTATTCATTTCACAACGTATGGTGGTGAATAAGTGTGACTTTTCATGGAAAACACAAAATTGTTTGGGTGACCCCAAACTTTTGAACGGTAGTGTAGCTGCATCAGATGTCCGCTGATCATCCTTAAAATATTTCTACATCTTGATTGAAGCCCACCTCTGGAAAATTCAGTTGATTAAACATTTTCAATGATACACGTCTATAGAAGATTACACAACTGACAGTGTGTATCAGAGCAGAAAACAATTAATTCAAAAGAAAATTATTGTCTAAAGGCACAGGTGAAGCACACAAAAAGCCCTGATGGAAGCCAACTTCTGCCCAATGTGTGAATCCTAGATCTGGCTGCCTGACCAAGCCGAGTCATAAGGGAAAAAGGACCTTGGCCAAACTAGCAATGACCGAAGATCCAGTAAATCTAATAGTTTAGGTGGAGCTTCTGTATTTCCTTGTGGAGATAAGAGGACCATCCAGAAGGTCAGTCAATGTGACTGACAATGTGTCCAGATGGACATTTATGGTGCCATTGGGCGAGAGGTGGAGTACACCCTGAACAGGTCGCCAGTCCATCACAGGGCAACACAGAGACACACAGGACAAACAACCATGCATGCACACTAATACCTGAGGGCAATTTAGAGGGACCAAATAACCTAACAGCCATGTTTCTGGACTGTGGGAGTGTCAGAGCACCCAAGGATATCCCATTCAAGCATCAAGAAAACAAAAGGACTCAATGCAGAAAGACCCCAGACTGGGATTCAAAACCAGACCATTTTTGTTGCAAGGCCCGCTTTGAGAAATTTTTATCACAAAGCGCTATATAAACTGTAAAACGATTCTTAATAAGTGAGGCCTGGATGCTTTAATTGCTAATGCAAAACATTTTGTATTACCTTCATGTATGAAATATATAAACTACTGCTCAGCTACAGATTAGATATATAACTTCAGGTAATGAAGTTTAGTGTTAAGATTCATAGCAATTTCTTTAAATTTAATGATTAAACAAGTTTTATTATAATGAGTCAGTCAAATTATAAAAAACCAAAGCTGTAACTTAAATGCAGACTGGACATTAAATAAATAAATAATTGTATCAAGAGTCCCTGACAAAACTTAGCTCCTATGTCAGCTAGATTCCCGACGAGAAGGACAGCCATGACAGCAGCCTATTTTAGTGTGCAGGGATTGCAAAACTATATTAATGAGGATCCCCGGTATTCGTGGGGTTAGGGAGCAACAAAGCCGCCCACAAATAGCAGAAATAACAGAAATAATTGAGACCTCCTCGAAAAACGTTTATAACGGTCTATTTTAATAGTTCAAAGACCAAATATACCTTAATATGCATTACCACACACACTGAAACATATTCGCACTACCACAGAAGCTAACATCTGCACAGTGTACACCACTTGGTGGCGTACAAGAAAACAATAAATCATTCTGCCTTTAGGAAATATAGCACTAACTGTAAGGGAGAATAGCTTAATATGAAATGACATGAGCAGATGAGGACATCTTCCTTTGCTAAACTATTTCATCCAGACGATCTTTGTCTTTATAATTCCTCTGCCTACTAATACCACATTGTGATCTTGACTGCCTTTATCTTAGTCTCTGATTACTCCAGTTGGCAACAAGTCTGATTCCTAATTCAGAATTTAAAAACCTTTGTGGCTTCGCTCCCGTAAAAGCGTCATTGCAAACAAGAAGGATCATCATACTGGGACTCAGTATTGGTCCATGCCTTAAAGGTCCTTTTGATGAGATGCCAAAGAAATAGCTGGAGTGACCAATGCTTTCTCAGGATTTAAGGAGCAAATTGTTGCTGAGCACTGTCGGTCAGCTTGCTAAAAGAAGGCTGCAAGAATTTTCACTCGCTAACAGGGACGAATTTGGCTGATTTTGTGGGGGTATTAAGATAAAAAACAAATAATCAGTGTACATTATTCTACCTGTGGTATAAATAATTGCTGATTTCTGTTTAAAAACGAAGCAATTGATTAGGTGACACATCCCTAATGTTTTAGTGTAAATATTGTGAAACACCGATTTCACCCCATGAATAGATATTAGTCAAAAGAAGTTTTTTATTTGTTTGCATGTTTAATTTTCATAATTAAAGTAATTTTAAATAATTGAAAATATAAAAAAAAGAGCCACAGAGCTTTACAGTTTAGATTAGAGCAGTGAGCATTTATATCATAATTTACACTTTTTGACATTTTGCACATAAATAACTTTGTAAACCAGTATGTAAACAGAGACAGGTATTTTAGGGGTTTTCCTCTAGAGTGAAAAAGCTCCGACCGGAGAAAGAGGAAAGATTTGGTCGAACATTTGAAACATTATGAAACAGAATATAATCATAACTTCAGGTTGTTGAAGTGCACCTGCTTCAGAAAATCACAGCTGCTGTAGTAACATTAAGCTTAAGGTCTTAATGCAGTTTTGACCAGTTTTACAGATACTGTACACAGTGTAAATGATACAAGCATCGGCACTGAAGGAATAAAGTAGGAGGAGGGGGGCCAGTGCATAAAAGAGGGCCGAGGTGCTTAGGTGTTCTTAACAAGGCAGCAGACGGATGGGGCTGTTTTTCAAAAATAAAACAACAATTAAGGACAGCAACGACAACATGAAAAAAATATATACAAAACAGGAGCGAACACTTCAACATCTGCACATCGTACATCTTCCCTTCTTCAGCATTTTCATTCTTTTAGTCCTTCTTCCCCTGTTTAGATTGCTTTGGAAACTAAAGCCAGGTGAACTTTGGTTTTTAGCATCTAGTGTAGCTCTCCAAAAATATTTCAAATCCCTGTTGGGTATGGACAGTATTTATTAAAGATAAGGAAGAACAGGGGATATGATGGCTAGTCAGCCTCCTGAGTCCGTTATGTGCTACATTTTAAGTGGGCTATGCCTCTTCTTTGGACCGCACGAAGAGCTGCTCTCCAGTTCAGTTTGGTTTTATTCTTCTTCAAGTAGAAAAAAAGGAATAAATAAAAAAACTCCCACTTTCAGCTGTCCCTTTGAACACACACGTGCACACGCACGCAGATACACACACGCACGCACGCACGCGCAGACACACACACATCATCATATCAAAACTGAGGTAACTGTTGTGAAAAAATATACAAAAAAACCCACCCTTTTTTGTTTCATTTAAATTAAGGATCCCTTAGAAAAGGTCATAGACACTTCAAGGAAGTGACTCAGAAAGGCTGAAATAAAGCTCTTCTTTGGAAACGAACTGATTTACTGTGTGTCGTAATCAGGCAAGTTTTTCTACTTTTTCACCTGCGACTTTTGATTTTGGTTTTTAAATAGGTATGCCCTAAAGAATGGACTAATATGGACAACAAAGGAGTGACTATTTATAGATAAATTGCCACAGGGAAAAACAAATGAAAACATCAATAGAAATAATTGTTTTCTTCCTATTACTCAGCAATCAATTCACTTATTGCTTTTGAAGACACAAAATTAAATGTATAACAATAAGTGATTTATCAAAAGCAAAAACGACAAAAATCATTGAAAAATAACAATGATAATAGAATTATATTAATTACATTAAAGAAAAAAAAATCCCTTTTAGGTGATTGTCTAGGAGTGATAAACGCTAAAACCACTAAGTAGTCATGGGACATTGTCTCTTGCAGCCCTGAGTATGTGAGTCCCTGATAGGTTGAAAGCATGGCGTGTTCATGGGGATCACAATAGATAATTATTTATTTACAGCTGTTGCTCTTGGCAACAAGTCAACTATGCAGTCCAAAATCTTTTTTTATGTGTCTTGCACATAAAAAGGTCTATTAAGCATGATCCTCTGACTCCTGCTTGACAGTAATGCTAGCAACAACTGGTGGGACAGGGGTGCTGCGGCGGATCTTGATGACTGACGTCTCGTTCGGAGACTCGAATGCACCGTAGCCTGCAGACAGAAGCTCGGTGGCAGTGCCGTTGTAACTGGGATGGAAGTTGGGGGACTTGAGGTCGGTCTCCCTCCACAGCATTCCCAGGATCTGCTTCTCCAGCATGGCGTCCATCTCCACCGACCCCTGCAGCTGCTCCAGTCGCTCGGCATGCTCACTGACATCGAAGCGCTCGATCTCTTCGTTGGTGCGGTGCACCTCCTCCAAGGCAGCTTGACTTGAAACATTCGGACTGCCAGGACCTGAGGTTGCAGCCAGGCAGTAACCCTTCAGATGTAGACGCAGGCTAACCAGGTGGATGTAGTGGCGGTGGCAGTGGGGGCACTTATGTGGACGTTCACGGGAGTGTAGGCGCTTGTGCAGCTTGAGGTGGACGAACTGGGTGAACTTAGCTGGGCAGAGCTTGCAGTGATAGGGCTTCTCCCCTGAGTGAAGGCGCAGGTGAGTCTTCAGGTTGCTGGTGCTGCTAAAGCGCTTGTGACAAACCTGGAACAGGAGATCACATTAAAAAGTGATTTAAGCAGCTTGTAACTACTGTGAGTTATTACAAATAAACTATCTAAGGTATCAGCTCTTTTAGAACATCTTTTCTCACCTGACATTCATGTGGTTTCTCCCCAGTGTGAACCAAGTAGTGTTTTTGCAGATGAGCGAGTTGAGTGAAGCCTTTGTTACAGGTTTGACATTTAAACGGCCTTTCTCCACTATGCACCCGAAGATGAACCTATCAGTAAAGAGGGAAAAAAATAGCAAATCTGCTTAGGTCTTTTCAGTTAATATCCCTGATTATTATGATGTAGAAACATCTGGGGAGACTCTTTGCTCCTTTAGGTACCATAAACCTGCTCGACTACCTACTCATTACACGATAAGCCTTTCAGAGTGCGGGAATGATAAGGTAATAAATAAGATTGGCAGACATGATGTTGGAATGCAATAACAGAGCAGATCCCAATCTTACCTTCAGGTTTGACAGCTGCCCAAAGGTCTTACTGCAAACGTTGCACTCGTACTTGATCTTGCCATTCTGCTTCTTCAGAGGGTAAGGCAACGCCTTGTAGCCCGCTGACCCTGCGCCACGCTTAACTTTTGTCAGATTAATAGCCTCTTCATCTGGGTGACGTTCACTAGTGTTTCCCATATGGGCTGAGGTAGGCTTGGTTGGCACCTGCTCGCTGGGAGGTGCTGTGGCGGCAGTTGGGGAGCCGCTGGAGGGAGCGTGAGCTGGTCCGTGTGGGCTAGGGTGCCCTGGAAAAGCGCTGTGAGCTCCTGCCTTTTCCCTTAAAGTAGCAGTTGAGAAGGCACTTCTTGGACCAGGCAGGAGATAGTCTCTGTGGGCAGAGATTGAGGAGGGGTGCACAGGCTCAGGAATTACAAGGCGCCTCCCCACATTGTCAGAAGGCAGGAGAGGCAAATGAGGGGGCAATAGGCTGCTGTACACAGGGTAGATCCTAGGAAATATCCCTCCAACGGTAGGGACACCACCACCAGGTAGAGGATAATGATGGGGTAGGAGGTAACGCGAGTACTGGGACCCAGGAGTGTAGAATGATGAGGGTAGTGGGGCAGATGGAGGGGAGTAACCAGGGTAATGGTAAAAAGAAGCCTGTGATAATGCTGGACCAGAAGGGCTACAATGAGGGCTGGTGTCTGGGCTGCTTCTTGCAGAGGGGCTTGGTGTGGCTGACGACTGTTTGCCAGGGGAATGAATCAAGGGGTAACCGAGCTGGCTGGGTTTGAGCATCTCCTCAGAGAGGTGGAAATGTGGTCTGAGGGCCGGGTAGAGGGCACGGGGGTACAGGGGCCGCTCCGGGCTATCAGCGCAACGTGGGCGGGTGGGAAGAGGGCGGCTGGGCTCCCTCTTAGGGGCAGAGGATGACGACGTGCTGTTGGTGCCACGCAGAATGGACAGGACACTGTGTTCCCTCTTGGGAGGACTGGGAGTCATTGAGACAGGAGACATGCTGGATATTTCAACTGGGCTGTCCTCTCTATCCACCTGCTGCTGCTTGACCTCCATAAGCGACTGCTCTGTAAAGACAAACCAAGAAATATTGAGTCATCAAATGGAGCCATGTTTAACATGCATTAAATTAAATCATATTTGTTACTAATTCACAACAAAACAAGACGTTTCTCTGGGATGATTGAACAGATCAGTGTTGAAAATGATTAAATCTAAATCTAAGGTATAAATAAAAAATTAGGATCAAATAGCAGGGTTTGGGGTTAGGGTTAAAGGAATTAGATGTGACTATATAATTGAATCAGATTGATTTTAATTTTTTAAAATTTATTCTATATTACTGGATATGAATTGGACCAGCTTTTAAAGTGCCTTAAGATAACATTTGATATGATTTGGGATTATATTAATCAACTGAACTGAAAGAAGGAACACCATAACTAACTCAGTGGACTAATTAGGGTGACAGAAGTGATGAATGAGGGTGAGGGGCAAAGTAAGGAGCAATCCACAGGAAGTGAGGCGTGACATCTGCCTCCAGGGCTTGTGTGTGTGTGTGTGTGTGGCATGTGATGCGTGTTTGCCTATAAAATCAAGATAAAATCAGAATGGTGGCAGACAGACAGACAGGGCTGATGGAGGGTTTCCTGCTGCAGATATCCTCAGAAAAAGCTTGGCCTCCACCTGCCCTCCCCAAAGCACACACAAACACGCCCCACACCATGTGACGAGGTACACACACACACGGAGGCGCCTGTAGACAAAGGCCTCTGTCTGATTTGTTGACCCTTCCTCTTCTGAACAACTTGCACACACTTCTGATCAAGCGCTTACTCTCCAGCTTCTCCTGGCCATTTGCTATTGTTTCCACGTCGAAGGGTAAATCAGAGAGCTACCTCCCTTTAGTCACTCACACCTACAGCCGCCTCCCCATGATGAAAGAGCGGATTAGCGAGGGGAGTTCACCAACACACATTCTGAAAGCCCCGGGATGTCAGTTAGCAGCACATCTCAGCTGCTAAATTGCCACAGACAAGCCTTAAAATGCAGCAGTCTATTATCCTAAAGCTCCTTTACTGCCCAGCTAACTCTTTATCACGAGGTCGCCCAGAGGGGACTGAATGTGTGTGTGTGCGTGTGCGCCTTTAAGAACGTGTGTGTGTGAGAGAAATGGAGGCTGTCAGAGAAAATCCCAAATGCAGCACTGGAGAAATTTACTCCACCCCCCCCCCCCCCCCCCCACCCCCCACGATTCACCTTTCCACTCACACACACTCAGCAAGTGACCCTTTCACCAGTAATAACGGCAGTGCGTAAACACTGGGGTTATCAGTTAGCCTTCCTCCTCCTCCTCTTCCTCCTACCTCCATCCCTCTTTCAGAAAACAAACAGGTCGGCCATCTTGGAGACATCAATCTGTCAACACGGCCCTTCTGCCAGGAAGTTCAAGTAGTCAGCCGAGTGGGTAGGAGGTGCGGCTCTACCAAACCCTCCTCTGTCTCCTCTCTGGTCTCTTTAAGTGGCGCGTATATATCAGGGTTATTGGCTGACACACACACAAGCTCGTTACATGTGAGCTTGCATGTGTTCGAGATGAAAAGGAGCGTGTAAATGTGTCGGCATGTCACCCTTATATCAGCGCGAGTGTGGGAAGAGAGACTGTTCTTTGAGTATCTTTGAAGATGCACACACAAGCGGATGACAGGTGCTTTCGAGTGCTAAAACGTAAAGAATGCAAGATGACGGCAGCAATAAGAGCGAGAGAAGTAGGGAGAGGAGAAAGTGAGGGAGTGAGACACCAATGCATGCTCAGTCATTTTACTCACACATACACACACGTCTGGTTTGGTAATGACTGTACTGGAAAGAGGCAATGCAAAGAGAATTGATGCAAGCAACAGTTGTTGTCTCTTCCCACCATTTAGGAATGTGATGCAGGATGTCATCTAATTTGGGCCAGAAACTCTGGCGTCCCCCTTAGGACAAGCGAGCCAAAGGCTAGAAAGAATTATTTAGCCATGTGTTCAAGAACATTAACTATTACCTATAAAGATTTATCGATCACCATTCAACATCAATGTGTTTTATACGGATTTTGAGTGGCTGACCAATGCATTTGTATTGAGCCATCCCCCCTGAGTCAGTATTTTGCAGAACAGTTGCCAGTCAGATGGAGAATGTCTCTACCAGCTTTGCACATCTAGGGACCGACATCTTTGTCCGTTCATCTTTGCAAAAGTAAACTCAAATTAGGTCAAGTGTCAGCAATTACGTGATAGATTCTCAATTCAATTTGTGTCTAGATTTTTACTGGACCATCATAATACCTTTGAAAAATTAACCTGTGGCCTTGTAACATGTCTCTGACGGCCTATTCTTCCAGGACTGCCTTGCATTTAGCTCCATCCATCATCCCCATAGCATGATACGGTCACCACCGTGCTTCATGGTGAGGATTTTGGTTTCAGCGGTTGCATGCATCGTTAGTTTCCACACAAAGCATTTTGGATGAACGCTAAATTGTCTCAGTGGATTTGCATTTGTGCTACACTCTTTATTTTCTGATGATGGATGGGCTGAGGGTATTGCTTTAATGCCTAATCCTAACCTAAACCTCTCCACAAGTTAATATTTATAATTTGGACACTGGCAGAATATATTTTCCTGTTTGGTGACCTCTTAAGGCTTAAGGCTTAAGGTTGGACTTGATTTTCTTCATCATTTTGTGTTGGGCTGCTACACTAACCCCTGTAGAATACATTAAAGTTTGTAGTTGTAACGTCTCAAAATGTACAGAATTGTTGATCTTAAGTGGTACAAATTCTTATGCAAGGGAATGTAATAAAAGGGGGAACCTGCAAAACATCTAAATCATAATAAAAATTTATTCAGACTATTCCAAATGACTTTTATTCATACCCAAGCCCCCATCTGCTGCCGACATTTGAACATGTAAGATTACATAGACATCCAGCATTAATGATTGGTTTGCACATTATTCATATACCGTATGTGCAATCACAGGGACTTATCTTGCCAGCTTTCTTCTCTCTTACCTTTTGCCCTTTAACTGAGTTTCGGTCTAACATTACTTAGTCAAAAAGATTGTGGTTTTCTTGATTTTACTCAGCCAGTGACATTATTTCTTACTTCGCTTGTAGAGCTAACCTCTTGCAAGCCACCGTAAAAGACGATTATTATACTCATTTTAGGAATGTATATATTCAGACGGCTGAGAAAGACAAAAGGCCTTGAAACTCAAAGCTCGAGCTCAGAAACAAGTGCAGCCAACAAAAATCCAGGTACAAATCCGTTTTAAAGTCAGCAGCAGGTCAGCAGAAGCCTGCGGGGGCTCAAATGACAGATGAGGCTAATTAAAGACGACTCATATAGTAAGTTCACATTGTGTTGAGATAAAGGAGGAGGGGGATCAGGGGATCCCTCCTGTTTCTGTCCCCCGGGTCATGCGCATTTTCCTCTGGGTTGTGGAGCCACTCTGGCTGGGTGTGCTGGTTCTTCTGCCACCTTAAGACTGCTATTAGCCTGCAGTCACACCTGGAAAGCTCTCAGGCTCTTGTTTCCCTCTGAGCTCCCTCACTCTTTGATCAACTCAGCCAAAGTGACTGACTGCAGTCAGCCTGCTGTGGCACCTATCTGAGTGTGGTGTGAATTTTTCTGTTGATATTTAAAATAAAATTTTAGAATTATGAAAAAAAACTTTTCCATTGTATGTTAGATATTTTTTTATGATTTTGTGAAAACAGACAAACTGCAAGCTGAGTTTCTTATAAAAATGGCCAATGAAGTCAAGCAAACACACTTTGTCTCTGCTGCTTTTATTGAGGCTAAGCAACGCTGTGTGTGCGTTTGAGAACCTTTATGTTAAAAGCGGGTCTTTAAACGTGTAAGACTGTGGCATTAGGGGCCATACACCCCTGAGTGTAATTACACTGTCACTGGCACACACACAAGAGTACAGCGATGGCACTAACAGAGATGAAAGGATGTTGGTCTTGTACTTTTGTGTGTGTGTTTAAGAGAGAGAGAGAGAGAGAGAGAGAGAGAGATAATGACAGACTAACGCTGAGAGAGGAAGGAGACATAGCTACGCTCAAAAACAGGCTTTAATAGCGGCGACAGGACACAGTCAAGACACACAGACATGCACCACTGATTGATTTAATGCTGGTAATGCAAGCTGGTCCCTCCTTTGGGCTTCTAATAAAACCTCAGGATCTCTAGAAAAACTTTTATATTTTAATGCACGCCAGAAATGCAATTATTTATCATCCAATGATTTTCCACAGCACTGCACATCAGCCTCATTGCTCATGAATACATGACAAAAAAAAGTTGTTGGACTCACTGAGTTTTTGCATCATCAGCTCCCCTGATGGTGGGTATCTCAGGCGGTGGGCGAAGTCGTGACAGTACCAGACGAGCAGCTCGGCGCCGGCCGGAACAGGCTTCACAGTGTAGAAATAAATCTCCATGCCGTTCTGACACGCCGCCAGGTTCTGCTCTGCAGCTGATTTGGCCGGGTTCACGTACCGCATCCAGTTGGAGCGGGTCTCATCCAGACCATCCACAAAGTGGTGAAACTCACGGTCCACGAAGATCTGGAATCAAAGAAAGATGAGATTTGAGATTTTTGTTAAGTTTTACAAGAAAAGTACAAGTTTTGCTTTCCTTTTATAATGCAAAAACTTGTAAAATTAACAAACCTTCTAAATCAAAATAGCAAAAAAAAGGAACAAAAAAGGCAGAAACTTGATTACATCAAAGGACATTTAACTAACAGGTAACCTACTCTAAACCTTGATGAAATGAGGCACAAACAGAGAAACTTCTAAATGAATGTAAAACCAGTAAAGCATTTTTTAAATATTAGTTCAAAGCAGCAATAATAAAAAAATAATAATAAAAAACCCTGAATCAAATCAAACACAATTAGACCCCATCTCTTGCAATAAATGTAACCAAATCCCCATTTCTTAACCCTTTTTCTTCTTCTCTTCATCTATCGCATCTTACCATCTCTCTCAGTCTTCATCACCCTCCGAGAGGCAAAAAAAAAAAAGACAGACAGAAAGTCTATCACGGAGGAGGAGATCCTCTTTTATATTGAAAAGGGAAAGGAAGGATCTACTCATTTTTAACCTACCACCCTCCCCCTTCCTCCCTGTGTGTTTCTTTTTCATTCTCCCCCCCTATCTCTGCCTCTCGCTTCCCTCGTCTCGCTGCATGTGAGAAAGTGAGATATGAGCATGAATGGAACCTTAATGACTGAAGTTTGTGCTTGTGGTAACACTTTTTCTTTTTGAGCGAGTCAAACCCACTACTCAGACACACACACACGCACGCACACACTTGCAGTGTGTAGGTAGAACAACCATGTAGGTGGTTCGTGAGCGTGTCTTGTCTCAGTGTCAGTTACCGGTAGTGATGGAGCGTGTTTTAACTGTGTATGAGTGCGTGTGGATTTACAGGAACCTTAGTGTGACATGTTATTTGTGTGAGGGTGACATCACATCCCCACACACACACTAAGAGAAAAAAAGCAAGCCCTGTTTCCTGTTTGACTGATGGGTTTTGAAGCGAGAGAGACGTCACAGGATGGGGTCCCTCCGGCTTCTGAGGAAATGTGAGCGTTTTCAACCGGCGCACTCACCCTCCAGAAGTACTTCCTGTTGGTGTCTTTCGGGACACTGTCGGCCGTGTAGATCTCGCCCACCAGGGGACCGAAGCGGGTTCCTTTGGGGATGTACTCCCTGCTGCACACCCCGACCACCTGCACGGCGACACACATTGACACAGGCAGGTGAGATACGGTAAAGTTCACGTCTGCTTTTGCAAACTGTTGCGCACATCCATCATTGACAAGTCTCATTAAGTCTTATTTTAGATCCAGAAATGCACAATCAACCGGCTGTCAGCAGAGGAGATGATTAATGAATGATGCGCACGCTTCACATCACTTCAAGCTCGCATGTTCGGTTGAGGAATAGCCAAAAAAAAAATTCTTTCTTTTTCAGATCTCCTTCTCTTGTCGCACCTCCAGTGGTCACCACATCAAACCCAAATCACTGCCACTTCAGACACTTCAGGGGAAAACACTCAAACGAAACAAAAAAACAAGTCCTTTCTTTTATCTTTTTTTCTTTTGCTTCATGGTCTGATTGAATCAAAGAACAAGGTGAGAAAAAGAAGCGGAAGAAGAGAATCGCGAGAGGATTAGGTGGCGACTACATGCTAGGCTCCAGCCATGGATGGAAGAGAAACACACACTCAGTCGCATTTCTTTTTCTAAACAGCTAAACCCACACAAACCCGAGTCTTTCCCAAACCCCTTGTTCTCCTTGTGACGTGGGAAATCCCCTTTTCCTCTTTTCCCTTCACAGGACCAGACACGAGGCTGTGCTAATGTGTCCACGCAAAAAAACGTTGCTTCTGTCTTCACTTGCTTGTTTTACAAATGTAGTTTTCGCCTGCTGTCTTTGGCGCAATATGCAATTGTCTTTCATCAGCTTTTCCCTTCTTCCTCTCTTGGTCAAACTAAATATTAGCTGATACTGTATCAGCTCGTAAGCAAAACACACTCCTCTTACCTCAGTTCCCCATTGATAAGAGCCTGATGAGAAAATCTATGTGATCACACCGTTTCACTGATAAATTCACAGTACCAAAATCGACTAAGCTGAAACCTTTTGACCTGCAGTCGTGCACATTTTTTCACCTGTAAAGGCCGTGGAAAATCCCCCAAAAATGCATTAAAAAAAAAAAAGCTTTCCGTTCAATTCGCTTGCTTTTGAAACATAATTATGATGCAAATGAGCACAGCTTATTGAACCCATAACATCCGAGTGCAAATTTTAACTAAAAATGTGAATGCCAATCACTTAGTTTTTTTCATTTTAACAAATTACAGGTGTGATTCAAGTTACCCAACCTCACTTTCAACCCTCAACTGTCTGAATTTTTGACTGGTCAAACAAAAAAAGAGAAAGAAGTAGCCAACGAAGTGTTATTTTGCATTCCAATAGATGGCCATGGTGGCTGACTGTTAGTTGAGGAAGATGCAGAGAGGGGTCACTTTTATTTTTTCAATTTAATTTCAACACCAGGTTCACAGGATCGTAATGTGCTGTAACTTAGTCAGCAAACTTAAAAGGAGGTATTAAAAAAGTCTGAGGTGTTAGTTAAGGTGCTGTACAGTGCCCCCTAGCTGCCGAGTGTTTCAATGTGGAGGGAATTTTATGGCACATGACAGCATTGAGGAATAAATCACTGGGATCTTCTCAGCTGACATGAGTTTCAAACGGACAGATTTAAACTGATGAAATGTGTTTTGTGTAAATTCTGCTTCCTTCACTTTTTATCCCGCTTCCACGCATTCCTTTGTGTGTGTGTGAACATTTACAACCCCCTGCTCTCTATTTCATGACCCACATCTGAGTCACACTCACGTTAACGTACAGATGGCTTTCTCTGCCCGGACCTGTGTGAAAAGTTGAGACTGGGGAGAAAGTTTCCCTGTCTGCCGGCGAAGGCCCGTGTAAGTGACTGTGTGGGAGTCTGACCTCCTTGGTGCCTGCCAGGTGTTTGAGGACCAGGTTTCTGGGCAGCGACGCCTCCGCTCTCGTCGTCGTCATCGCGTCGTCACCGTCTGGCCCCGCCTCCCACGCCGTGTCTTTGACGATGTATGTGCACTTCTCCTCGAACTCTGCCTCTGTCCAATGTGTCATGTCCGCCTCCTCCATCTCCATGTCCATGTCCACGTCGGTGTCAGTCATCGTCTCTGCTCCGTCCGAACCCGTGCTGGTAGCTGTGGAGGCCATCTTTTGGTTTGTGTCGTCCTGCTCCATAGTGTGCGCCCCCTCACTGGTCAACATGGCCGAGCTATGAGAGGTCGCCTGGATCGGGTAAGAAAGGGGAAGATCTTTCATCATCTCTTTTTCATAAAAGTTCTAAGCTCATGAATTAAAAAAAATTACATCTCGAAGTGAGAGGAAATGGAAAGCAAAGCGAAGAGGAAAAACAAGACACAACCATGACAAGCTGAAAAATACAAAACATACGGTAAGAAACCTAAGAAAATAAGTACAAAAATGGCACATGGTAGAAAAAAATAAGATAAGGAGATGAAAAGATGAGGAAAGAACTGATAAGGAATGAAAAGGAGGGAAGAAAGTCAAACATCTAAAATGAAAGATGATATAACAGTGTGATGAGGAGAGACAAAGAGTGGAGAGGAAGATCTGTGATTATGATGTTTGGTGACTCAGTGGGGGGGGGGGGGGGTCTGAGTAATGCTGCAGTCACACAAAGACATATGCACACACGCACACACACACACGCACACACACACACAAAAGTGAAAAAGCACACAAAGGATCAGGCTGTAAGCATGTTGTCTGCCGGTTAGACTACATAACGTAATTATTTTGGGAGGCGATTCATTCATGCATTAACTTGCATAACCCGAATCGTTATATTTATGTACATTTGTCTGCTTCTGTTATCTGATGATTGTTTTACATTTTTTTGTGTGTCACCTCTTTCTCCCTATGACATAAAACTACTAGATGAGAAGAAGATTGGCCTCAAACACAATAAAAAAACAAAATGTAGCAAAAGGATCAGTAAAAGACTCAACTTGGGAATTAATATTAAGTATATAAAGATTTTGTGCTATTTCTGTAAGTTTTACATTTATCTTCAGTTATAATAATACCGAAAAATTAAATATTTCCTTCGACATGCTGAGTTTTTTCAACCTTCCAACTGTCACTATTAATTTGTTGGACAGTTTTCAAGACAAACTAAAATATGGGTCAAAAAAATGTGTTTATCAGCAATTTCTCTTGTCTTTTCACTTCTCTATATTATGACTCTTTTTTCCTCACTTTACAAAGAATTTTTTTTACTTCCCTTTTATCTGTTACGCCTTATTTAACTATAATATTTCTCAAAAGCATCCTGAATTTACTAACACATCACAAACGTAATATTTCCCATATTCCCCCCCCCCCCCTGTATTTCCCAGGGGTTAAAGATGGAGGAAGGAAATGCTGTCTGTGTCTGAATGGATCTAAAATTGGAAGCAGAGTGCAAAAGCAGCGGAACCGGCAAATCATCCCAACTCCCGGCGTGTGTGTTCTTGTCCGAATGTGTGTGTGTGTGTTGGTAATGGACAAGAGGGGAGTGATGAGGAAGGGAGCGTCAAAAAAAAACAAAACTTTTCCATTTGGGGGGCCACAGCAGCACAAACAAAACTTCAAACACGATCCCACCCAAGACAATCCCACACACACACACAGGAGTACACTTCCACACAGGGGACAACATGCTGCTTGTCCCACGCTGAAGAGCGGAAAGCAGCAGAGCTTCGTTGACCCCACTTTTAGCTCTGCGGAATTATCTGAAGCCACAAGAAAGAAAATTGTTTCACATGCAAGTGGCTCCAGCTAAAGCGAACAGGGTTTTGATCCTCGAAAATAAAACGATTTTCTGATTGAAAAAGGATTTTAAAAGGTAAGTTTGCTTTTAAATAGGATATTTTTCAGACCACATGAAAGACAAAAACATCCTGGTTTCAGAGAATGTTCACCTTTCTTGGAAAACTAACCTCCCATGCTCAAGAGTCGCATAAATAAATCTGGTTAAAGTTAATTTAAGTTGCTCTAAACATTAAATATGAACAGAGCGAATGTTTAAATACAATCAAATCCAACAAAAACCCCAGATGATTTGCTTTGTAAAACTAAATAATTCCCAGTGAAAAGTCCTTTCTTCCAAACAGCAGATGCAAACTCCCAGAACAAGAAGTTTCCGCTTTTATTTGCCATTGAAATGAATCAAATCAAAACAGTGATCACGTATGAAAATGGCTTTTTTAATATCTGCTCTCAGCAAAACTCCGAACCCTGCCTTTGCATAACAGCTGCAGTATTGAAAACTAATAGTGAAACCAAGAACCAAGAAACAATTCATCTCTCGTGTATTTAGACCAACTGAAGACATTTAAAAGCTGAGCCTGCAGAAAGTCAGAGGGATTTCAAATTTAAATTAACTTTAACAAGAATAAATCGATTGTTTTCAATTAGAAATTTGAAAACATTTTATTTTGTAATCAATCAATGTTCCTACAAAATTAGAAACTCTCCTGGGAAATAAATACTTGTTTTTGTGAGAAATAAATAAAGGAAATTCATAAAAGTAAGTAGAAAATGCTTGAATTTAACACAACCCCATTAATAGAGTCATAAAATACTCCAAAGCAGCAGCTAAAGCCCCAAAAAACTTGAAGAAAATTGTCCAAAAAAGCAACAAAAAAAACTTACTTCAGAGCAGTAATCAACATCCGCAAAATTCCACTTTACATTAACTGTGAAAGTAGAGAAATGTAGAATAAAGTCTGATTTAATTGATCGTCTCTGTTTTTGGAGTTCACAACTTTTACTATAATTCACAAAGTGTTATGCGTAAAAATCAAATAAGTAAAAAAAAAGGTACGGTTTGCTATGTTGCTCTCTTAATCAGTTGTTTTTGTAAAATGATAAAAAAAAAGAGGCTGTTAGGAGTTACTCCGTACTCACCGTGTAACTTTGGTCCCATCCACACATAGGGACGACCACTGGGATCCTCTCTGGAAGTCTGCCTGTGAGGATAGAGAGTTTATGCGGGACAGGTGTAGTTCTCCCCTTCTGCCTTCCCACTCTGAGTGCTAATACTCCACACCGAGCTCTCAAGTGTCTTTGGGCAGGAGTGTGTGTGTGTGTGTGATCCACTTGGAGACCTGATATTAAATGCCTGACAACATCAACAATCTCTTAGACTAAGTCCTCTCCCCCTCTCTCTCTCACTCACTCGCTCGCTCACTGGAAGCCCCACCCACAAAGCACTTCTCACAGGGTTTCACCTGAGGCCATGAGCTATACACACAAAAACTCATGAGCACACACACACACACACACACACACACACTGCTAAAAACATAACTCTTATTTTTCCATCAAAATAAAGATTTCTGAACATGAGAAGCAGCGTGTGAGTGTGTGATTAGTTGTGTGCATGTGTGGAAATGTATTTTAGCAAGTTTAAATTGTAAACAACATGTATGCGCATACTTGTGCTTGTATGCATGTGTGTGTGTGTGTGTGTGTGTGTGTGAGCTATAAGGGAAGTGTTGAGTCACTGTCACAGGATGTCCCTCTCTTCCACAAGATAACACACACAAACGCACGCACACACACACACACACACACACAAATGCACCTCCTCTAGGGGGCAGAACTGATCTGCTTTGGTTTCTTCTGCAAAATGAAATTTAAAAGTACACTCACTCACTCTCCTGTATTGTTCTTTGCCTTTTCTCCGTCACTCTCTTTCGTATAGCGTTCTCTGCCTTTAGGTTTGTCCTTTCTTGTCTTCCTATTCTTTCTTTCATCCCCCAAAAATTCTGAAGGCCCCTTTTCTGTAAATTAATGAATGCATTTTCGAAAATAAAAGCTTAAGATCGATAAAACTCGGATATGCTTTTCTCTTACTGTATCAAGAAGTAAAAATGAAGACTGGCATGAGCTCTGAGGGGACCGGTGCAGGAATAGTGTCCAGTTTGCTTCAAGACTTTTATGACACGCACTTTAAAGATGTTCTGAGGGGAATTTTAAATAAAAGCATCTAAGATTTCCACAAGCTTTTAAAATTTCAAAGTTTCCATATACCTGCTTTTTTTGTTGTTGCCTATTTTAAAACCGACTTAAAGAGCATTTGGGTAGAGAGGATGGGGGTGGGAATTACCTTTTCCTGATCCTATAAACAGCCTTCTGCTTCCACTTCTAGTCCACAATCATAGCTAATACTAAGGAATTCTGCCTGTCTTACTAAGTTTTCCTCTTCCTTCTAAACTGGGTCACTATGTGACACATGTGATCGACGGGTATATTTTCAGGTCTTGATTAATCTCCACAACAACTATGTTTCTCCTTCTGGCTTACATTAACAAACGTTTTTCAGTCTTCCATTTATATGTCCATTGCGCTGCACCCAAAGGACAGTTACAGTACTATTTAACTTTTATATGTTGCACAATAAAACAATCAATTATTTGCAAATCGAGTTCGTTTGACCCAAACGTAAAAAAAAAAAAAAAAGGAGCCTCACCAATTGAAATCTTTTTTGCGTCAGTACAGAAAGAGAGCAAAATCCTCATCAAGACTTAAAAGTGAAAGAAAAACGCAAACTTTTTATAGTCCTCCAAGTGTCCTGTCACATAAATATATGCTAGGCCTTCATTATAAATCACAGTGCTTTGAAATCAGGAGACGGTTTTACAACTTATGACACTTTTCATTGTTAACAGACTTTGGCCCTGAATGCACGCAATGCGAGATGCGAGGTAACAAACAATACACAGTCTGGTCGAAATTACAAACATCTGTCATTTAATTTAAGTCAAATCCGTTCTCGAAAATTAGTCTTTATGACTCTGTTGATGTTGGTCCTAATATGCTTCATTTTGCAAGCACAAATACTTTCACAACATCATCTTAAATTAACTGGTTGTGTTGACAGCAATTTATCTGGTATTACAGCTCTGTTTTGAAATTAGGAATAAAAAAAAAAACTTTAAACTTTGATGTTTTTCGAGTAATCATCATGTTTTACAGTACTGGATATGGGGGCAATAATTCCTAATGATGCACAGTACCACAATTAGTTTAGTCATTTCGACTCTGCTACAGCTTTGAATGCATGTAACACCGAAGTGCTGCTGGTTTTAGTGCACTCCCAGTCAACTCAGACCTGCTCTAAATTGATTAATTCTCTCAAATTGCAAACCACTTTCAAGCATTAATTTTTATCTTTTACTTTAATATGAGGGATTGCTGAAGGATTGCTGTGGTTGCCAAGTCTGCATCAACGGGGCCCAACCTCACGCCAATGACTGACGCAATCTGCTGGGATTCCT
The DNA here is from genome assembly GCA_963556495.2 of Valencia hispanica. NCBI lineage: Eukaryota > Metazoa > Chordata > Actinopteri > Cyprinodontiformes > Valenciidae > Valencia > Valencia hispanica. The sequence continues at coordinate 7,157,145 of OY747710.1, forward strand.
TAAATAGGAAACTTTTTAACTGATTGGAATGTTTGTATAAATGTATTGAAATGACTTCTTGTTAAGTGCCTTGAGATGACATCTGTTGTGAATTGGCGCTATATAAATAAACTGAATTGAATTGAATATCTATTACTTTTTTATTTCAATGCAGGGTCTCACTCACTCACTCACTCACTCACTCACTCACTCACTCACTCACTCACTCACTCACTCACTCACTCACTCACTCACTCACAACAAAAGCTCTGTCTCTTACTAACACTGGAAATTCCCATCTAATTGTTCACCCTGTTTCCCTTAATTTAACTCCCACTCACCCACCTCCCTCATTCCCTCTTTTTTCCTCTTCATCTTCCCTTTGATTTTGCACATTGTATTTACAAAAATAATTTTCCAAACTCACGCTGCTTCTTCCATGACTTTTCTCTCAACCTTTTTTTGTCCCCTTGAAGAAAATAAATCACTCCAGAAACAGTCACTTGTTTGTCTTTGAGCATTTTGATGTTTGCTCACGAGGAGTTTATTCGTGCAGCAATAAAAGAGAAGAAACTGCTGTGGCGAGCACAGTTTGTTGGAAAGGAACAACAAAATAAATCCAACCTAACAGATTTTTTTCAAGATTCTTTGGTTTTGCTGTGGGAATGTGACATTAAGACCACAAATAACGTTCTACTCACTTCAACAAAGAAAATGCTGAAAAAAAACCTATTCAAATTTGCTGATTATTTTTTCCTTTGGTGCTTTAAAAAAAAAAAAACTCAAGACGAAAAGTAAAAAGTAACACGAAAGTAACACGATTACAGGGGCTTTTAGGACTGCTACGACATGTCCTTGCCCCTTGCAGCGGCGGCTTACAGCGGTGCTTTGTCGTAATGTAGTCCCAAGTCTAAATCGGCTCCTGCAATTCCTTTTTGTTACTTCTTACCGTTTATTTGCAGTCGATATGATTATTGAGTTCACCAGGAATAATTAGGATCATTATTGAGAAATTTAAATCCCTTTTGCACACAAAATGCTAGTTGCTCCCATTCACTTACATTGTTTATGCTAAGCTAATGCAAACGGACTGCTGCCAGATCAGGAAAATGATTGGGCTGGTTACAAAATGGTTTTCGCTTGCTTATCCAACTCTGGGGAATATGGCAACAGACTAAATTTTACTTAGGGGAGAAATATCCCTTTAATGGGAACTGATTCATGACTCCTTATTTTCCTGTAGACATCTATATTTAAACTTCCATCCCATTTTGGCTTTTGAACTAACAAGTCAGGCAGAACTCCTGTGAAACACCCAAGACACAACTTTGTAGAAAAAAACCCATATCTGGGTTTCTATTGCCTAAATGCACCCTCCAGCAATGATCGGTGACAGTAAAATGAGCAGTCGTCTGTTCGAGTTCTTTTCTTTTTCTTTAATAAAGAAAAAAAAAAAACGATCATCAGGACAAAAAACCCCCAAAACAACCAACAGGAAGACGACGAAAAGACAAGAGACACCGGACTCTTTCACTCCCTCTCAATGGGGACAGAGGGTCTGACCACATCACTCGCTGCCTACTGCTTCCTGCCAACGGACGACCCCTACACACACTCACACAAGCACACACAGAGCTGAAAATCTGTCCCACAGCTGTCGGACATGTTGATGCTAAGTATTTTCTCCTTGTGCCCAACAACCAGATGCAGAAGGTGACCAGAAAACTGAGAAATACATGAAAAACATGCAACCTTATGTGCAGCTTTAATTTTTTATTTTTTTGTAACTAATGATATTTTACAGAAATACTTTCATTGATTAGATATACGGCTAATAACTATAGAGAGTCATCAAACAGAATTAGATGATTTTTAGCTTAATTTTCAGTTATCACTGACAAGCTGGTTGAAAATTCAAAAACTGTGCCTCTTTCTGGTCAGTGCTAGGCCATGCTAAATATCACCAGCTTGTGCACTTACTCTGAAGTAGAAGCTGTTGCTTTAAACGAACACTCAATGTTAACTAGTTTTTGTATCAGTAAGATGTTTAAATAAGACGGATGTAATAAGCTACCTAAAAGGAAACCATTTTTCACATTAAAGGCTGTTAGAAAGCGATGGAGAGCAACACTTTTAGCAGATAGCATCAAAAATGCTCTGTTTATCATTTTGAGCTTTCCGTCTCTGTCACTAAACAGGCTGGACATCTTGGAAACCTGTTGTAAGGTTAAGGTAAGGGTCTACATTCTCTCTGAATTACAAAGTTTGTTTTTGTCATGCTAATTTCATAAAATGCTAATTTAAGAGGCTGAAGACAGTTTATAACCAACTCTGTAATTTTGTTGTTGTTTTCTTAAAATAAAAGGAAAATCCCATCCTACAGCGGCTGATCTTTCAAACATCAGCATGACATCTGTGCTCATAGTATAACCAGATAATAACCAATCACTGCACGGTGGAGCAGTTGGTTGCAAAGTTGCCTTGTAGCTAGAAGGTCGTGGGTTCGAATTCCAGCCTGGGGTCTTTCTGCATTGAGTTTGCATGTTCTTCCCGTGCATGAGTGGGTTCTCTCTGGGTACTCCAGCTTCCTCCCATAGTCCAAAAACATGACTGTTAGGTTAATTGGTCTTTCTAAATTGCCTTTAGGCACAGTGTTTGTGCATGGTTGTTTGTCCTGTGTGTCTCTATGCTACCCTGTGATGCACTGGTGACCTGTCCAGAGTGCACCATGCTTCTCGCCCAATAACCACTGGAGATAGATACTAGCTCCCCAATAACCCTGAACAGACAGGCAGGTAAAGACAGTGGATGGATGACCTGTCTGTCACAGCAGAAATTATACTAAAAACATTTTCAGTGCGGCGTCATCATCATCTTACATTATAGTCATTAAAATGAAGTCGGTATCAGGACTTTGCAGAATCCAGAGATTAGAAATCTGCCACAAATTTTTCATTTCTTTTTCCAACGTCAGTTATTTTGAGTACATGTGCTGATGTGCAAGTGGGCTGGAATGTCAAAACAGTTTGAAAAACAAGCAATTTTTTAGAGAAGGTCTAAACCTTACCAACCCTGCCGAATTTGTCCTAAAGGGTTTAAATTTTAAAAATATATTGCTATACTAAACATTTGTGTTAATTCTGAGGTGTCAACGGAATTTCTTTGGCTACCACAGTCTTTTTTAGGTTATCCACTGAGTAATCTGCTTCTTCGAAGATTGACTTCAAAAAAAGCTTTCCCACTTTCTCATTATACAACCACTGACTATAACTGAACAACCATCACTGTCTTTAGAAGCAGGCGCTCCTGGATGTCCCAGTCCAGCTCTGTAAAAAGGCCTGCTAACTCCGTCTAAGCAGCCAAATACATCCAGGTAATCTTGACGATGAAATGTTCCCAGAACACAAAATGTTGATGCCAAGAAGTTGGACAAATCTGAGGCAAAGCTGAAAGCAAACGTGACAGCAAGAAATGATAGGAACTCTCAGGAAACCTGAAGAAGGCGCTAGCCGTTAAGAGCAGCAGTAAGAACGGCAGCTGCGTTGATTATTCTGTGAAAAATCTGCAGCAAAAACACCCGAATGATGAACTTTCCTTTGGAGGGAGATGTTTGCTGAAGGAGGTGGAGCTGTTTCTGTCAGAACGGTCTAAGGAAGTAGTTGGAACCTTAATGTACCATGCACATATCCATCCTGCATGTGTAGCAGAAAGTGGAGACAGGAGAAAAACATTTGCATCACAGAACAGAACTGCTAACAAGATGGAGATCCAGTTGTCAGAGACTTATGCCAATAGTAAGGCCAGGTTTTACTCATCACCTCTCAAGCATGATCCACCTTTGATGTACATGTGTCCTAATTGAAAGGAAAGAGGTGGGTCAAAGTTCATGTGTTGGTGATAGTGTATGAGGTAGTGATGTTTCCCACAGATTTGAAAGCAATGTGTGGTGGTCGGGCGGGGGGGGCTAATAATAATTATTAACTTTTATTGTTAACTTAACTACTCATCTGGATTGAAGCAGCAAACATTCAGTGTAAGAGTAAAGAAACAACATAACATTATTGATGATACGTTTATTTAATTCATCGCTGCTACATGTAGTGTTCTGACCTTGACAATCCAACTAGGCTAGCCTACATTTTACCACAAACTTGCGACTATAGTTAACTTTCTAAAAAAGGCGCGATCGCTTGTTTGCTAAGGGTCGGGACCTACAGTAACATCAACACACTGAAACTATTGTATTCAGTGTTGCCAACTGTCTCCGACAGAAAGTAGCTGAAGTTGCCCCGGAAAGTCGCTAGATGTCGCCAGATGACGTGATACGCTAATTTGCATAATGATGACGTCATCACGTGATGAAGAATGAAACAGAAAGGAGGAAATAATTATATTTAGATTAGGATTACAGTGTTAAACAATACATTGTTTAAACAGGGGAAAACATGCTACGGGGAAATGTGACTTTTGTCATCAAGAAGAGATGGTGGAACATGTTCTGTTATTTTGCCTGAAGTATATTGTTGATAAAAACTGGTACAAAATTTACAAGATATCAAATTGCAACTGGACATCAAAGACCTTTTAAACCAAATTTAAAGTTCTGGAAAAAAATGTTTTTGTTGAGATATCTTAAGAAGACGAAATTAATACAGAGAATATAGTTGTTTGTTTTTTAGTACTTTGTAAAAAAAATAAGTAGGGCATATTTAGCATGCATCAAATGTTTCTTGCCAACCGCCATAAGTTTTTTTTTGTCATATGTTTTAAATGTCCTACGTTTTTTAACTCACCATACATTTCGAACTTCCTTTGAATGCACCACAGTTGTGCGATGCAGCTTAGTACAGACAAGCTTGAAAGATCGGTCTTATATACATGCAGATTTCTTTTTTAATTTTGAATTAACATTAAGTATTAAACAACTTTGTTTGTGAGTGGATGAAATGAACCGAAAAAGGTTTGATTGGTCATTGGACATAGTCTGATCATGCAGCTACACATGCGCAGATCATTCCCTTTGCAAAGGAGCAAGCTGGGTCTCTAAACTGCAGGAAATATCGGCGACAAAGTTTCACAGAAAGTAGCTAAGTGTGGTCAGAAATGTCGCTATATTTGTCACTATGCTCTTTTTGGAAAAAAAAAAAGTCGTTAAGGGGGTCTGAAAAGTCAATAGAAAAAACGACAAAGTTGCTAAGTTGGCAACTTTGATTGTATTCTGAATATTAAATATTTTATAGCACTTGTTAATCTGAGATTCACGAGATACCAACCTTTCGCCAGCCGTCTTCTCTGGACCAAATAGGAGCTGTGGATCCACAGGTTATCCAGACAGACGTGGTCATAGACTGTATATTACTGGACGACGCCTCGGTGACGTCACCCATTGGTTTCTGAAGAGCAAAAATGAAGCCAAATGGGCTGTTCCCACCGCCGCCATCTTGTCTGTGTCACGCATTTCGTCACTCCCAGAAAATACAAAAATGGGCAAAGAGGTGAAGCTGAGAGTGGCGCTGTGAGGGCGGGGGCGGATGATTGACACTCTGAGCCGATGTAGCCAGGAGCTAGTCCTGGAGCTAACTGAAGCTAACGGAAGCTAACGGAGGTTAGCGGGCGCATTTAGCCTGAAAGCCACAGTAGAGTAGAGCAACTCTGCTACCCTCCTCCATCCAGGCTGTAAATACAATATTAAATCGGTAAGTTAACATTTAAATGGAAATAATTTATTCAAATGTAATGATCATTAACTTAATGCAAGTTTTCAATAATATTTTTAACTTAGTTATTAATAGTGAATGAGATCTACTTAGTCTATGCATGAGATACATGATCAAGCTAAGTTAGTTAGGATAGTTCACATATTTATATTAATACTTGTTTGTATTTACCCTAAATGTTAGTGATTGTACTACCATGTAGGATCTCCCAGTTAAAAAAAAAACGGTTCCCACAGCTATTGTAGATTTAACAGCTAATATGAATAATTTCAATTCTGCAATGTATGAATTTTACTAATCATTTATTGAGGTCTGGGAAGGGATAAGTTGCACTTTTAGTAAGACACTTGTGTTTCTTTTTATAGATTTTGTTTACCAGGTCACAATGGCTGCATGCCTGTCCTCCACAACAGCCAAACAAAGCAGAAAATGTAAGTACCTGTCTCCATCGCTTCATGTAGAATTTTAATAGTATTATACTTTCAACCGATAAGCCACACCTGTGCAACTGCCATTCATTATGCTAGTTTTTTTCTCCATAGCCATTTGGATCATTGGAGACAGCTATGTCTGACATAGTTCTGAGAGAGCTGAAGAAACCATCGGAGGAAACCTCGGCCTCCCAGACGTCTGTAGCTCCTGGTTTGGCTAGGGGGGCTGAGGTGGAAAGGAGGAAGAGCAGCTCTAGATGTCCTCATCATCAGCTGTTGTGGAGATGACATGGGGATGGTCAGCAGTGTCCAGTTGGTGAACATGATGAAGGAGGACCGGCACCAGCTTTACCTTCTCCACCCTCAGATGTCCATCTTCTCCTCCATCACCCAAAGGCGTTGATAGAGGGCGGGTGTAAACCCAGCAAAAATGGAAAAAGCCAGCAGGTTTGTCAACAGTGTTATGGCTTCTTTTATTCCTAGCTTAAATGCTGCCATCTTTACGCATCCTCACATTAGACATGACAGTCCTTTTGAACAATTGATGTTAAAGCAAAAAGTATAAATATAATCCTGATTGTTATGTCTAATGTGTTGTTGGTGTAGTTTTTTTATTTCAACAATTACATCTGTTGCCATGACACTGTTGACAACTCTGCCCCCCCAACCCCATTTTACTTACATAAGTCTCTTTTGCTTTCTGGCCCCCCTTGTTTTTTTATCTGTGTCCTTTTCTTTTATAGAATCTTGTGTTTAAAAAAATAAATGTTTTATTCTCTATAATGACTGAAAATTCTTTAAACAGTATATAACAAGGGAAAAAATAAAACAAAGTAATTAATCAGCCAACTCCATTTTTAAATTTGATAAATTCCTTCAACATCTCAATATTAAAATAAACCTTGGTGTCTGCAATATTTGAAAGCCAAATCATACTTCTTATGCGGCTACAAAACTATGATTTTTTTTCCTGAAATGGAAACAATATCTGTGTGAAAGAAAAACAGTCTTCATTCATTTGTTGTTTATTTAATCAAAAACAAAAAACGGACAGCACCTAACGATATGAAAGAAGTGGCATTAAAGATGATGCACATATAATGTTAAGTACTTCTCCTTATAATCTTCCTGTAGTTTTAGGCGATTGATATAATCTGTAAGAAAAAAACCCCAATGTATATTGAAAACGTAAAATTTCAACATTGCCCGTCTTAGTTGGAAACCCACTCACCACAACAAGACAAACGTGCTGTAAACAAATGAACACACAGAGATAACACGTATGGGTGTATGTATAAAAGTACAACAATGAAGGTGAATCCCATATGACAGCATATCAGAAATGGTTAATCCCTTAACTGACAACTCTTATTAATTTTTAAAAAGTAAAAAACCTCTGACAACAAAATATGAAATATATCTGGAGTTAGTTGGGAAAAAAAGGATTTTTTTTTTGTAAACAAATGGGCCTCTAAGATAAGGCTGCTTGGTTGACGGGGAAGGCCTTCAGCCTGGGACTCATGTTAATACTTTGGCCGTTTCCTTTCTCTGAACTTGAACATCAGTTCTATCCGCAAACTTTATTAGTGTTTAGATATAAATCGTGCACTAATTGGACAAAAATGGCTTGCTGTGGTACTGATTGCACTAACAGACCGTCCAAGAAGTCTGCTCCATTTTTTTCGGCGAGTAAAATAATATTTCTGTACATTTTTTTGTAGATGAAGCTCCTGCAGCTGAGCTCCTTAATTAGCAAAGTATATATATATATATATATATATATATATATATATATATATATATATATATATATATATTTAGGCCTATATGTGTGTGTGTGTGTCTTGACCGCGAAGCGATCAATATGTTATTTTGACGGTGAAATGAGCACAACTGAATAAATTTGTCAAATAAAATCATGAAGCCCTGTTTGCCCATAGCTTTTACTAAAACTATGTGAAGTTTGAATAAATCGACATGTAAAGTAAATAAGAAATGTGATCATTTCAACCCATGTTCGACCAAGCAGCCTTATCTTAAATGCACAACATCTTAACCTGTTCAGTTTGTAGCTTCCCAGCGTGGTTAACTAGCTACTTTGCTAATTAAGGAGCTCAGCTGCAGGAGCTTCATCTACAAAAAAATTTACAGAAATATTATTTTACTTACCGAAAAAAATGGAGCAGAGACTTCTTGGACGGTCTGTTAGTGCAATCAGTACCACAGCAAGCCATTTTTGTCCAATTAGTGCACGATTTATATCTAAACACTAATAAAGTTTGCGGATAGAACTGATGTTCAAGTTCAGAGAAAGGAAACGGCCAAAGTATTAACATGAGTCCCAGGCTGAAGGCCTTCCCCGGAGCAACCAGGGGGGGTAAGCAGTCTATGGCGGCAAGCTGCTAGCCACCGTTAGCCACCAGCCTTAGCGCTGAGGGCTCATCCGAGACATGTCAATCAAAAGGACACGCCCATAATTATTCATAATTTCAAGATTAAATTATGTTAAACGGATGAGTTAGAAAAAAGATCACCCCCCTCAGAGTTGTCATGACGATAAATCTGACCTAATAAACCTAAAATGGTTTTTTGAACCAGGCTGTAAACAGGTTTATTTCTGCTGTGATTGGCCCTTTTTAACATGGGAGTCAATGGGAAATTGCTCCTTTCTGGAGCCAGCCCCCAGCGGATGAGGGGTGAACTGCAATTTTTGTTACTTCCGGGATGGCCTCAATTCTGAGCGGCGGAGTTTGCCCCTTGGACATGGTGTGCACGGATGGGAGAGGCTGTGTGTGTGTGTGTGTGTGTGTGTGTGTGTGTGTGTGCGCGCGCGCGCGCACGCGTGTGAGAGAGAGAGAGACAGAGACGAAGAGAGAGCAGGGAAAGGAAATGCAGCGGAACCCTATGAGCTGAACGAATACTCTGCGTGTTTTAAATAGCAAAAAAGAAAGACGAAATGCAATATGTGACATTCGGTGTTGATTTTATTAATTTTTTTGGTCGGTGTTGAATCTGTGGTGCACCGCGTATTTCCACGTATAAGCTCACACGGATGTGGCACTGACCTACCTCTGTTGTGTGAGGTGGCAACAAACTTGATAAGAGCCCAATAGTATAATAATCATGTTTGCCATTTATTATTATGTATTACCCATGTCATTTCCTTTTTTCCTTCCTTTGTGAGGATCTTCATAGCTGCGGGGTATCCCCATTTAGAAAGGTGGAGTGTCTTTAAGGTGGGCTTCACCTCAGTGCACACAAACAACTCAAGTCAAAGTAAAATGTCCCTTTTTGTGTCCCAGAGGTCCTGCCTGCAGGCCTTCGGGAGAGAGAAAGAGGGGACAAAAAGGAAGCAAAGACCTCCTGGGTCTGTTAGTTTAACGGTGGGCCTCTATCACACACACAGAGTGAGACAAACACGCAACTTGAGGACACACACACACGCACACACACACACACACACACACACACACACACACACACACACACACACACACACACACACACACACACACACACACACACACACACACTTCTTACATAAACTCTACTTGCAAGTTAAAAATTTAGATTTCCTTTGAAATTTTCAGTCTATCGTACTATCAAAACACAAGCAACGAAGGAGAGTTAAAGGTAGATAATAGATACTATTCACTTATTCACTTACTAAAACATTTGTAAGGTTCAGAACTTCCAGCTCTGAAAATCATGTAAAAGATCATCACTGAAAACAACCGTAAAGAAATATAACATCTTTTAAGCATGGAGACATAACTCTTGTATTTAATATTTACCAATAAAAAGGGAAGTAAAACAATATTTGGTTGAGAATCAAATCATAAAACAAAGTTAGACAAGAAGCTTGCACACGTCAGCCAAATAAAGGACAAACAGAAGTGAAGACTTTATTTGCAGACCCAAGCCAAGATCTCATCCCTATCCATCCATTTTCTTTACCCTCTTAGTCGTCACTAGGTCACAGGATTTTGGTACCTATCTCCAGTGGCATGTTTACATAAGGGAAATATAGAATGGCCAATAAACCTAAGATTCATGTCTGTGGGCTGTGGGTGGAAGGCTGAGTACCTTGAGAGAAACCAGCAATGCAAAGAGAGAATATGCAGAAGCTCTGGGCAAGATTTTAACCAAGGATCTTCTTGCTGCAAGGTGACAATGCTAACAACTGGGCTGCTGTGCAGCCCAACTTCAGAACTGTGGAAATATAATCATCTCTTGGTCTTGTTGTGGGCCGTTTTACCCAAATATTTAAAAGCATGATTTAGATGCCTTTTTAACAAAGGCATCATGGTGGGCTGAACTCCACGTCTTGTGTTGTACCTCTGAGCCACCAGGGGAGGTGACCAAGTTCCCTAGCAGATTTCATGTGGAAGGGTGTAACTTTGTGATTTGATGGTGTGACATAGCATTTACAGACTGTCCATGCAACCAGTTGCTCAGCCTACTTAAGGTAAGAACACACCAGGACTTCCGGAAGAAGTCACTTGAATCTATTTTCATGCCATTACCACACATTGGACAGGTTACGCTGAGATGTGCAGAGATGGAGCAGATAACTGGACTTCAGCTAACAAGTTTTTTTTCAATGGTGGTAATCCTTCCAAACAAGAGACAAACAAGTTTTATTTTAGCAAAACTGCTAAGGCATCACATGCTAATGATGTATTTAACCCTTCAGACTAGGAGACGTCCAATACACATTTTGTGCAAAATGGTCCATGCTACCTCTGGAGTTTTACTCCACTTCACTTTGCTTCTGTAATGCTTGATGTGTGAAGGCTCACATGTGCAGTGTGTCACCGGCTTGTTGAAGATGTTTTGTGACACATGCGTGGTTAATTCACCAAAGAGTTGAATATGCTTCTGATTTAAACTGTTTTATTTCCAGATTCTATGAAAAGAGAAAAGGGGCATGCTCAGAGGAACCACACTTCAGAGAGAGAGAGAGAGAGAGAGAGAGAAAGAGAGAGAGAGAGAGAGAGAGAGAGTTCAGCTTGATGCACCTCTCCTGACTGTTAAACACTTTCCTCTCTTTTTTTCTCTCTCTCCTCTCATGCCTTCCCATCTTCCCCCGTCCTCTGTTTTTCAGTCTCCTCCTGAGTCCCAAACATTTTAATTGCAGCCCACAGGCCATTTGAAGCCTCACCAATTCACTGTGAAGATATCAGCCATTGTCCACTTCCTTTGTGTCAGTGTGTGTTACTGTGACGGTTACACCATGGGCCTGTGCATGTTAGACCCTCTGTGTGTGTGGATTTAGGGAGTTAATCCCTGAATAGAGAAGCCATTTGGGAGAATTAGGCAGTTTAGACCTAGTCATGATCCCTTCTGCTGTCCGTGTGTCTGTGGGTTTCAGTGTGTGCAATGGCGTCTACGTGTGGCATGCATCAGGTCAAGGCCCTCAAAAAGAAGGGGTGGAGGTGCTTTAGGAAAGTAAGAGGGGGATTGAGGGGGTAGGGTGTGTGGTCATCAGTTCCTGTAATCTTACCAATCTGCTTGTGCTGTGTCCCACACACACGAACACAAATAGGCTCATCTTGACACTCTCAACAGATGGCCGTAGCAGAAAGGCCAAGGGTAAACTTGTGCAATGCCCAAACCAGACAAGCACCCTCTAAATGAAAGCCCCCGCCCTCCTCTTTGTCTATAGCTAATCACTTTGTCCTAAGCACGCAAGCAGAAGTCTTAATTAAATGGCAAGTAGACCGCACTCGTTAACAATGTTTGGATCCGATATCAATGAGGAATCATGCCTAGTTTCAGATAGCATTTACATCCACAACATTTGTATTTGACTAAAGGTACAACATCAGTGAAAAACATCAGAATATACCAATCTCTAATTAATTTGATAGAGCCAATTATTATGTATTAATATGCTCAGCCAATGCAGTTAATTTGATAGTCTGAAACTTGCATACACTCATTATTGCCATGAACAACACTCTTTTAATATTTTTATTTTACCATTCTGTTTGCATGACAAAATTGTAAAAGAACACAGGACCTCAACTTTTTTAAGGATAAGAATTGGATGCATAAATTTGAATTTGTCGGGGACTTTCCAAGTCGCACTGGGTTACATCACAGGCTTAAAATACACAGACTCCTACTAATCTTTGGGTAATTGCCCTTTGGCTTGTTGCATTTCAACTAAACACTTTTTGTAGCCAAATAACTAACATTCTGGCTAAACATTTGACAACTCCTCTTGATATAACTGGCTGCTTCCCTACTTTAGAACCAGGGGACACGTTAACTGAATATGTTCCGTATTTGATCGTTTTTTTTTTAGAACGGTAACGGAAAAATCTAAAGGCTTGTTCATAATTTTTACAGATTAATATTCACACCTCTGACCACTTGGTGCAAATGCGCAGATATTTTCAACTTTACGCACGGAGTCCAGGTAATGAATTCAATTAAAGAAAAGTTTCCCATAAGAGGATCTGAGCATCATCTCAGACCCAGACACCGTATTCAATGCATCTTGCTAACCGGGAGCTGACTGCACGTTGAAAAGTTACTAAGGCTTTGGAGCGCGACTGTAGCCGGTGCAAATGGTTAGATGCGCTCCAAAGAGCCCGGTGCATGCTGGTGAACTAAATCCCCACGAGAAGTCATCTGTCCGAGGCAAAAATCCAAAACCACATGACAATGACCTCTGAAGCAATCCCACAACCCCACTATTAGGGCGACTGTGGCTGAGGAGTTAGTAGTTCGTCTTGTAACCAGAGTTCGAGCCCCCGCTCCATCCATCTTAGTCGTTATGTCCTTTGGCAAGACACTTCACCCCCTTGCCCACTTGCCCACTGGCGGTGGTGGTCAGACGGCCCGGTGGCAACAGTGTTTGGCAGCCTCGCTTCTGTCAGTGCTTCTACAATTTAGCTTGCCATCACCAGTGTGTGAATGTGTGCGTGAATGTGTAAATGACTTAATGTAGTGTGAAGCGCTTTGGGGTATTCAGGGACTAAATAAAGCGCTACACAAGCACAGGCCATTTACCATTTACTATTTGATTATGCACAAATAGGTGTACATTTCAGTTCCATGGAGAGCAGGAGAAACTGTGCGTTCAGGCCACATTCATATTATAAGTGCTGTTCATGCCACATTCATATTTTAATTGCAATCGTTTAATTTCATTTTTTATATGTAGTTCACCTTTTGTATTGGATATTATTTAAATGAATAATAAAATAAATACTGTTAAGCTTGAAGGCACTGGTGTAAAACTCAAGTCTTCAAGGGCTGGTGTCTGGAATATTTTAGATGTTTCTCTGCTTCAGCACACCTGAATCAAACAACTAGGTAATTATTAGGACTCTGGAGAACTTAGCTACATGCTGAGTATGTAGTTTAGCCATTTGATTCAAATGTGTTCGACCAGGGACACATCTTAAAGTTGCAGAACTGGAGTTTAATACCCCTTCACCTTATTTAAGGTGTCTATTTATGACTGGGGGCCTCTTTCATGTTGGGCAGCCTCTCATTCCATGGCAAAGAAACTGGTGTTTTTACAGATCTGAGCCTGGTAGCTCCTGCGTTGTTCCAAAGCATAGCTCACCTTTTTAATTTTAATCTGAAGGTTGCAGTTTGCTTTACTCCAGACCATGACAAAGTCGTGACATTTGTATAACTTCTACTCATCTAAGGTTCTTTGAAGTGATAAACATAATTGATATTTTACGTTTGTCTGTAATATACTTATGTTGAATCGTGGTGGTGCAAAGTTAAGGCCTGCCTTTTAGAGGCGGTAAAAAAAGAGGCAAAAACAGCAGACACAAACAGCTTCATGTTTGATAAATCACACTGCACGTGGAACGCCTACTTATTAGGATGTTCTCCTCCCAATATTTTGCGCCTCTGACAGAAATGCCCGCATTGTAAATTCATCAAGGCCAAAAGCACTAAATGGGTTCCACACTTCTTTTTGCAGGTTTAATAGGCTCAGTCCTCCCTGGCCCTGCTTAGTAAATCACCTGCTGCATGTTTTTGCACCTGCTGTGAGGTTTGATAAATCAGGCCCTTAGTATCTCATGCAAGTTGGACAATATCACATTACATGCATACATACCTAACATATGGAAAAAATTGCAATTTGGTAACATCAGAGAATTAGTAGGGGCACTGCAGTTTAATTTCTACTGTATTATCCCATCGAGGACTAACTGGAAGCAGAGACACTTTTAATTTTTTTCCAGATAGGAAGGTAAGAAAGTAATGCTTGACTTGTTTGAAAAAAAATACATTATAAAATTCCTCTGTGGTAAACCTGATACCATGGATTTACATGTTTTCTTTACCCACATTAAATGCATGTAAAGTACCTGTGTTTTGGACTGGCCTTAGCTTGCCGATTAGTACAAATGCAATTTTCATATTTACCTGAAGTTTCTTACCTCTCTTCTGATAGAGCAGCAATTTCAGGAAAAGTGACTATTTAGCATTTAATCCCTGCTTTCCACCAGATGAGTAAGCAGCGCGTTGCATTTCATTACTAGCGAGCTCAGCAGTGCATCCCTTCCCATTGGGAACGTTTTAGACGTGTATCACTCGCGAACGCATTCCACCCAGCTGGTCACGGGAGATCACAAACTTACAGGAGAATTGCAATTGCGTAACTGAATAGGTAGTATGGAGAAAGAAATTAAATTATATGTTAAAAAGTATCATAAACTCACCATCTACTCCCAAAACTGCAGCTATATCTGTCCATGCCTTCTCCTTTCTCATGTTGTCCTCGTAAAAATTATCACTTGTATCACCTAAACTGGGTGATTCTCCCCTTCATGGATGAAATTCACGCCGTCCGTTATAAAAACCAACAAATTAGACCCACAGACTGACTGACTTCAACCCTGGTATCACAGGTAATGATGTTTTGTTTTGTTTTTTCATAGTTAAGCATTAGGAAATCTGCACTTGTCTTTTATTTTGAAAATTTCTGGATGCTTTACACTGCTCCCGTGTCTGATTTCCTGACTGGTCCGATATAAACTGCGAAGCTTGACGCATTTTAGAAGCGTAGATCGTAAAAAATAGACCCACCACGTAAATTTAGGAGAGAGCCATGACATGCTTCTGAGACACGTCCGATTTGCGCCGCTTCGCGCCCAGTGGAAACGGACCCATTGACTATAACGGCGGCTATCAGCTGCGTATTATGCTTCACAGACGTAATAAGCGTCCAATTAAGAAGGGTAAGTAGGGTTAAGAGTTTGGTTTTTCTCCTAAAGTCTCATCAAACTCATATCTAGATTTGGGAAAGAATATGCTTACTTCACATTGCATCACAATTTAAAATGAAAATTTAAACATTGCTTTTTTTATCATAACACTTATGCAGCTGGATTTAGCCCGTTTAAAAATAATTATTTATTAAGGTATATAAACATATACCTGTTATGTGAGTTTTTAGGGTGCTGTCATTGTGAGAGTAATTCTTTGGTGCTTTTCATCATTTTTGGTAAACTGAGCTAATCATCTCACAGTCACTGTAAATAATCCACCAACAGTCACAGTAGAGTGAATGATCTCATCTTTGCAAAGAGCTATTGCAGGTAAATTATGCCATTTTCCTGTACACTAAGTGCCAACAGCTCTGACGAAATCTGAAGCATGGAAGTTTGTATTATTTGTGCATAACCTGTGTCAGATACTGCAGCTGTTTCAGTTAGCTGGATAAAAGGTGTTTTGGTGACCTGCAAAAAAAACTTTCAGAGTAAAAAGTTGCTAGATTTAAATTCATGAAATGTTTTTCTTCCTTTTACCTTGCCTAAGTAGTCTGCCCATAAAGTCAGGCAAAATTTCAGTTAAACATCTGGAACAAATATCTTCGGTTCTTGTTGATAACATAAAAAGGAAGATAAGCACAAATAGAACAGCTGAGCAATAATTTTAGAAAGTTCAGAAAACGTGCAGGTACTAATGACTATGTTTGTCTATGTTTCTTATAATATTCCAGGATGATTACCAAGAAATCTGATTGTGTGCGTCTGTCTTGCTGCAACATGTGTCACTTTTGGTCAACAATGAGCCTCAGTCCTGAGACAATCTGAGGAACACTACTAAGAAACAAAAATAAATCAAGTTTTTATAAAGCACTTTAGTAGGAAAAAACAGGACTCCGAGGTTTTCCGCACTCACTCTCAGGTAGCCATTAAAACGTTACGGACATAAACATGCTCCAGCTATCTTCCAGTAAATAGCGAATACGTGCGATGATTCACCAAATGAAACAGCAACATGGAGATAACACGCACACACACACCTACACACACACACACACACACACACACACATACACACCCACACGCACACACACACACACACATATCACATCTGATGTCACACAACCCTGTCTCGGTAGTTTCCACTAAAATACGCCTGAGGGGAAACCACTATTATACACTTGGACTGTTGTTAAAAAAATCTAATTAATAGTGACTTCATTCTTGTTTGTGGTATTTTTTATCATGCACTCTATCACTATTACATTCCCACAGTATGTTTAACATTCCTAAATGATGTTTGTGGTCCTTTAAAAGCAGATTAATGTTGTGAGTTTGTCCTGTTTTGGTTTTTATTTGTAGCAATACAAACGATACCTTTTACCAAGAAATGTTATTATTAACAGGTGCTTCTTTGTCTTTTATCAGGTCAGCATTAGACAGAAGATGAAAATGCAAGGATGTTTGATGAAAAGATCTTAATTCCCAGAATATAACAAATCAATTTGGACATGAGGCTGGATGTGTGCTTGACCACCAGTTTTTCCTGAATTTGGCCCCCTACAGAGTACACAGCCAGGAATGTTTTTTTGTTTAGAAACTGAAATATCACATCCTCCTGTAAATAACTAACTTTACATTTAACGTTATCCGTTGTAATAATTGTCATTTTGTGTGTCTTTGATGAATGTAGCATCCTGCGTAAAATATAGCGCCACATGTGTCACATCAAACTTGAGCTACGGTGGACCCCTGCCTATTTGTATTCGCAGATTCACGTCTTTGCAGACTTTTCTCTGGAACGTAACTCCAAATTATTTGTGGAAAATTTGCCTATTTGTGGATTGTTTATGGTTGTTTTGTAGAGCATATGTATGATATTAAAAATCAAATGCAGGTTAGGAAGTTGAAATTCTTTGTTGCTGCTGATTGGCTCTACCCACAAGAGCAGAGATAAGACTGTAGCTATAAACTTCTGGGGTAGTGTTAAGATGGTTTCCACTGTGCATATTAATGCATATCAAGGTATATTTGGGGTTGGAGCTCTTAAATCAGCAGTTATAAACGTGTCAGAATTATTCGCCGATTTCAGCTATTTGCTGGTGGTTGTGATCCCTAACCCCTCCAGGAATACCAGGGGTTTACGGTATGAAAAGTGAATATTAAATGTAAACAGCTCCTTCCAGAAGAGCCTTTCAATATGCCATATTCTGCACACATTAGTGTATTTAATATACAGTTAATCCCAATATTAATCACACCCCTGGAAGATTTAGGTTTAAAGTAATCTTCTTTTACCAAAATGTTTCTTTTGAGTAGAAGTAGTTTAAAATGGCTCAGACAGACTTGAATATGACATAGAAACTGTGGAGGGAGCTAAAGATTCGGATACTGGCAAGGAGGCCTTTTTCAATATCAAAAACTTGGAGGTCATCTTCAAAGATAAATGATCAAAAATACCAGTGGAAACATTATATAAGCTGCACAGCAATTATAAGAAGGGTTGTGTTGCTGTGATTTTTTTTTGAGAAGGGTAGAAATCACATTTAATCTGGAATTAACTTATCTTGTTATTTGTAAAATAATTGTAAAAGACCCTGGGGTAGATGTATAGTAAACATTTCAGTTCTGCTTAGCTGTACACAATGCCCCTTTGGTTCCACGATACTGGCAGCATGTTGTGTCAGCACATATTGTTGCAGATGTACCCAGCTCCACGGATGTATTGCTAACAACCACACAAGCCATAAGATGGGGTGCATGTTTGTTGGTTTTTTGCAGAACTGTCTTCTGAAATTAACTTTTTGGGCTGTAGGAGGATAGAAATACCTGACTTGCACCCAGACCATGAGTGTAGGACTAAATGTTTTGATTACTAGAAAAATAACTTTGATGCAAAAATGACATTGTTTTGAAGACATAACACAATATGAGCCTAAGCAGTTTCTGGCAATATCTGTAATTTCTTCAACTGAACAACCTATGGTGGATGCAATTTTCACAAGAGTACAGCAAAGACGAATGGAGAAACTGAGTAGATATTTTTATTTTATTTCAAAAACCTGCGGTATTTTCTGGAGCTATTTTTTTGCAGTTCTTTGTTTATCCAGATCTCATCAACATGGGGAAAGACAAGAGGCAGGCTGGTTTTAACTTTTTCTCTCCTAGTGTTGGTTTGATAGAGACTGGGATGTGGGGAACAAGAGGTAAAGAAAAATCCATTTGGTTAGTTACAGATGCAGCTTAGTAAATCTCCATCGAGCAGTTGTAAGTAAGGCTTCCTAAAACGCAAACATTCAATACACAACCACTAACCTTTAACGCCATCACATTAAATTAATTAGGATTCACACCTTTAATAGTAACTGCCCATTTAACACTTTCACTAATGTGATCACCCTGAATACACACAGTGTGTTTTAAATGTTTTGCAGCATTTGTGGTGGAGGAAGGAAATCTGTTGACACATCAGTGTCACTGCATTTCCTTCCCCCCAAAGCGTGGAAAGACATACAAAAGGTCGGCTTTTTGATTACCTTCTCCTCTGGATGAAGCTCTCTAATTTCAGGGAAGATCCTCTAAGAGAAACTGAGGCTTTATTCAGCTCAATATGAAGAGCAAAATCAAATTTTTTGGTTGGATACCTATTTTTTGTTACTATTAACAAGTACAAGAAAAACTGTTAAATTTAAATGAAAACAATTAAAACTGTACATGAACTGAAACAGCACAACTATTTTATTTAAAATAGTGAATTGAACAATTTCAGTTTTCCAAGTATATGTTGATGTATTCAGTTATGTTACTTGTTTAAATTCCACTTTGTGTGCTTTTGACAGCTGATGAGACTTCTTATGTTAAAGATAACATGTTTTGCTTTAAGGAACAGTTCACTAGCACAACAGTTTAGGTCTGACTTTGTTTGTGTTCTGCTAAAATATTGAAATTCAATTCAATGATTTAAATAGCACGTATTTGGAACAAAAATCATCTCAAGGAGCTTTGCAAGACATTTAGATATCCAATATTTAAATAAATATTTATTCAAGGTTTTAAAAGTGTGATCTGAACTACAGACAGCAAAGATTAACATTGGCACTAAGGTTGTTCTGATCCAGTTTTTTGTCCCCGACAACAATCTCGATTAAATATTGGGTTTAAATAGGATGTCACTTCTAGTTATTAATGCAGAATATATCACAATATTAATTCACTCTACTGTGGACTATTCTACACTATTTACTCTCAAATCAGTGCTTGATCTGCAATGAATTGAGTGATTAGCTGCTTATGAGTACTACAGTATGTTTTAATAGGGAAGGCAAGGCAAATTTATTTGTATCTAGAACACTTTCAACAAGGTAATTCAAGGTGCTTTACATGATTAGGGGAGAACAACAGTAAAAGCATAAAACATATCACACATTTAAGCATATAACATTCCAGCTATTATTAATAGCTTACTTAAAGGCAGCACTAAACAGATGAGTTTTTAGCTTTGATTTAAAGAAACTCAGTGTTTCAGCTCCCTTTGCCCTTGATATATTTGGTGATTATTGTTTCATAATGTTTGGTAAAATCATTAAAGTATAATTAAGTTATTTCGAAGCAACCTTTTCAACAAAACCATGTTCCTTAGATAAAAATATGAATAAACCTTTTCACAGTAGCTAGATAATTCATCATCTTAGGTCTATGTTTGCAATGAAACCATAGCAGAAAGACATTAACAAGGATTATGTGAGCGTCTGTTTATTCATTGCATCATACTGTCATAACAGCATTCAGCAACATTATTATGATTAGTATGATTTCCTAATACTGTGCATCCTAACTCTTGTTTTAGTTTAATATTAATTGTAAATTTTAAACTAATCATTTAGATGTAAGACAACTCAACTGTTCTGTAATGTAAATTGTTATTTGATCACATGTTTCTGGAGTCTACAGCAGGTCATTCCCTCAACTGATAAGACTTAATTACATTATTTGTGCTACAAGCAGCTCTTCAATTGGTGTTAATTGAAAAATCAATAAATGGATGCATGTAAGGGCAGCAGGCAGCAGCTTGTACTTGTCCCTGTACTTGTTTGGGTTAATCAAACACAAGATCTTTAACTGTGGATGTGCCATCTGTTTGTTTTCATGTCATTTTATTTGACTTTCTTGCTTCACGCTGTTTCAGTGTGGTCTTTTTTTTTTGGTTTGTGTGCTTTTAGTGTTCATGGGTCCGTGTCCAGATTGAGTGACCACTCATTAGAAGGTTAAATGGGAGCCGTTGTCTGAATGCTGTGCTGATTAAGCTGAACTGGTCAGGGGCTAGTGGGCACCTGCCATAACCCGGCCTGATCTCATCAATCACATACTGACCTGGCCGCTGTCTGGTCCCCTGGTCTTTGCTGAGGCCTGGAGGCCTCAATGCTAGCCCTTATCCCGGAACTGCGAACACCATTATCCCTTGGACCTGGAGCCACAGTGACCCATTGAGGCCCCCTCTTCTATGTAACCCTGGCCACAACCCTCACTCTGACCTTTTGGGATGACCGCTGCAGTAACCCTAAGAAATTAAGAGAAATGTAGGAATCTCTTCAGAGATCAAAATTTGACTATAAAGTCCTACTAATATGACAGAATCATTGTATCATCCAATACCCAGAAAAGGGATTTCCATTGTAAAACCTTAACTGGACTACATACTATAATGTTGATCTAGATGATAATTCATTGAGAGTGGAACCTCTTCCAGCTCTGAACTTAGGCACAGTAGATAACTTTTTATCACTGATGTCATGAGCAAATCCTCGGTGTTCAGATGCCTTACAAAGTTTCTGAGAGACCCTAAAACTGTCTGCAGCTCAAAGAAAATCAAATCAACCTAGTCTAAAACCTTTAAAATCTGAAGAGCCTCTGACAATCCTAGAACAAAACTTTTAATGGAGTTCTTCAGGAATAAATTGCAGATATTTGTAATGCATCTAACACCCTACACGCTTACATCTTCAAAATCAAAAATAATAATTTTCAGTAAGCAATGGTCTACAGCTATAAGTATGGATACAATAACAACAACAAAAATCTGTCTTTGTGGGTTATATAAGCACCCTGAGAGTAAGATTGCAAGGTTTAAAGCTCTGAAGCTCAAACATTGGAGTATGCCATATCTGTAGCTTCAGATGCTTTAATAACTACACCAATCATAATCTGTTCACTCCTTTAAAATAAGCCCTCAACCAGACTCCATGTTCACCATATTATCTGCTTAAAAAAATCAATAAAATAAATAATAGGAAGTCTGTGGAAGCCACCCCCCGCCGCCCAGCTTTAGATGGGAATCAGATTATCATCCCAATTAAACACACCAGATCTAAATTAAACCAACTCTCCAAGTGGTTTTTGTAATTAGGCCACACGATGTCAGAGGTCTTACCAGCATAGTGGCTAGTAGATACTATTTCTTTTCTGACTAATATTAGGTTATTATTGGATGTTTAAGCTTTTTAATAGCTATAAAACTTTTGCAAGAGCAGTTGCAGTTTCTGCAGGTGGCGTTTGAGTCTTGAGCAAAACATATTTAGTATTTATTTGAAAATTTGGAGGGGACGAAAGGAAGAGCCAAACTTGCATTCAATCAGGTAGCAATCACTTTTTGAGTATATAGGTGGACATCGAGTGAGGTCTGGAGGTGTTTCTCAATCTTGGTCCTACCAGACAGAAACAGTATAATAAGCTTAATTTAAAAATTACTTGCCGTAAAAATGTCTTAATCTGATCCCGGCGCACAGTTTGATATAATTGTTTACATAATTGTAAAATAACAAATTTGATGAGAAGAAACATTTTTCCAAATAATTTTTTTCAAAGTAAAGCAAATGAAACCAATACCTTCAGTAGATATTATAATGTATATATGTTAGACCAGGGTAAGGTACCCCCACTCGACCTCCAAATGGCACAACAGATGCAAAAATGATGAAGCTTGTGTACAAACAAGAGGTCTCACTTCAACATAAACTAAATGCGTGAGTCTTGTGCATTTTTGATTAACACAAGCGTTCAGTTTTATTCAGTAAAGTTACCCGCTGTTGGTAGAGTAGCCAGAAACTTTACTCAAGTAAGAGTAGCGATACTTCATTAGAATATCACTCAAGTAAAAGTAAAAGGTATAGTCTAGCAAAACTACTTTAAAATAACATTTTTTCCAAAGGTTACTCGAGTAAATGTAACTGAGTAAATGTAACTTGTTACTACCCACCTCTGCTGACAACAATCCAATATTTCTTTTTTGCATCCACCAGAAAGAATATTTTAAAATCTTAGATCTGGTGTAGTCCTTGCGACACACTACCCTGCATGTTTCAGATAGATGCCTGTTGAAAAAAAACGAAAAAGAAAAAATACAGTGATATGCCTGACTCAAACTACCTACTTTTTTATATCTAATAGAGGAATTTCAGAGGCAGTTTTGGGTGTGTATTTCTTTTTTTTTTTTTTTTACGTGTCCTGTTTTGCAGTTTGGAGCTCAGAATTGGTGTCTGAGTACCAAGTAGAAGCCCAACAGATTTACTTTCACAAGCGGAGCAGTACAGCTTTTGCTATAGTACTCCACTTGATATATGTGTGAAAAATCTTTATTATGAATTGCTGGGGGTTTTATTTCCTGATGTTATGGACACGGAGACGGAAAATTAGGGGAAGAAAGAAAGAAGATGAAGAAGAGAGGTAGGAAACAAAAAGTCAACAGAGAGGGTGAGTTGAAAATACAAGAGAGGAAGGGGAACAAAGAAAACACAGGAAAACATTGAAGTCTGCCTCCATACCCACAGGACGGCAGAGAGAGGGGAAAAAACAAAACAAAACACGAAAAAGGAACATTGACAAAACAAACCAAACATTGTGAACTAAGAACTAAACAACCACATCACACAAGAATGGATATAAAAATACAACAACAATGTCACAGAAAAACTCATGGTACCGATTAATCAAGCTCTAGTAATGATACCCTCAGCCCAAGAATATATCTGTAAACACCAGAGACCCCACATCTATGTGTGTGTGTGAGCATGCTGGTGCATAAAAGGTTTCTCCATAAGAGTGTTCGATAGCTGGTGTGAGCAGGCATCAATCCGTCTCCCAGGAATCGATGCAGACATGAAGGAGATCGGAGCCAAGACGTCCAAAGGACCCCCAGAGCCCCAGGCGGACCCAGGCGGGGCCAACCGCATCCCCCAAGAGAGGAGCAAAGGAGAACCCCAGGGGAACGTCCAGCGGCTACTATTCAGGGGCCCGGGGGCAGCAGTGACGAGCCCACGGGCCCCGCCGGCAACCAGCCGCGCCAGGGCGGGCCGGTCCATGGACCAGGAGAGCCGGGGCCCAGGGGCACCCTGCCCCCCAGCAGGGACCCAAAAAGGGACCGCCCGACGAGGGGCCCCCGGCACCGCAGGGGCCACGGCCGGCCGCCACGCACCACCACCACCCTGGGCCAATCCCCACCGCCAACATCCCAGTGCCCCACCCCTGCCCCACGTCGGGGCGCCCCACCGGTAGCTGCAGCGGATGGATAGCATCCCCAGGCCAAGCTCAGGCAGCACCTGGACACCAAGTTGTACCAGCTCCCGAGTCCTGATCCCGCACAACGCAGAGCGCCGAGAACAGGCATCCAACAAAGGCCAGGGCCAGTCCAACCCGCCAATGAACCGACCACGCAGGGCGCGCACAGAACAGGTGATCGAACGAGCAGAGACGCTGGATCCGTGTCCCGCCGAGCCACCGAGCAGGCACCACCCAACAATCCCAAACCTGGCACCCCTAAAAGAGGTGCCCCAACCAACCAAAGGAAGATATCGGCCCAGCGCATCGGCCGACCGACACACCGCTCCCCCCAGGCCCAGCCAGGCACGCACCAGGTCCGAACCGGATTGACCACCGACGCACCAGTAGGCAGGGGCATCCGTCACCGGCGGGGAGTGACGGAGGGGAAATAGGGCCCCCATTAAATGTAAGGCCTGAGGTGCACCAGGCGAGAGGGCAGCCCAAGACCCAACCTGACAGGCAGACAAAGACATACAGACACAGTCATACGTTCCCTCCCTCTTAAACACATACATTCTCACTAACTCACCAAGACACCCAAGAAATGACGCTTTAGCCTCACTCATACACCCCATACACACTTCATGCTCCCAGGTCCAGGTACCGATGCCCCAGTAGAGCCACCAGCCCCCCGAGATGGACCCCCTACCTTCTAGGACGGAGACAAGCAGACCGCCAAGGGCCCAACAGTGGCGAGACCAGGAGCAAACCCATGAACCGGGCGGCCGACCCACCAGGCCGACATCCACCATCCCTATTCCCTTGTGGAGCGACCACTGCTGCTCAATGGTCCGGCAGGCAACCAAAGCCAGCGCCCCACCCACCTGCCCTGAACGCCCACTACCCGGCCAGTCCACCCGCAGGTCCGAGCGAAGTCCACAAAGACCAAGACCCAGGAGCTAAGTCCAGTGCGAAAAAGGACTGATCAGGCCCAGAAATGCCACCCAGCCGCCACGACCAGCAGCCAGGCACCCCAACCAGCAAACAAGGCGAGACGCCATACAGGGACCGGCGATGACAATCGGCCAAGAGAACAAGAGAGAGGCGGCTGCACATGTCGGCCGGCCCCGACCCCCACAGGCAACAGAGACCCCACGTCGGCCGACCCCCGGCCAGGACCACAGCTAGGCGGTGGGGCGCCCCAGAGCCCCGAATCCCCAGGCCCACCCCAGACCCTACCCAGGCACAGCGCAACCCCCCTAAGGCACCGCATGCAGCCATCAGGAGTTACCACCCAAAGCCACCAAAGCCCAACCCCAGGTTGGGGCCACGACGTCCAGCGCCCAGTCCGCCCAGTGATCCCACCCCCAGGGATCCCCCCAGAAGCCTCCAACCCCAAAAACCCCCACATCAGCAATAATATCCTAAACGACAAAACCAAGTGCCCCCCACCCCTACTAGGTGATGGAGCCAATCAAAGGAGCCCAGAGAGATTGATCAGATATGGAGCCAGAGGCCGTCTCAAGACCAATATGGTCCAACAAGAGATTTCTATACTGATTACCATTAAGAGCCTTTTTATTTTTCCAGTTCAGGAGGATAGTTTTCTTAGCGATGCATAAAGCAATGTGAACCATTAGAACTGACTTTTTGTCCATGGTGACATCATTTAAATCTCCTAACAAGCAAACTGAGGGAGATGGTGGAATGTTACATTTCAGACACTTTGATAAGTCCTCACAAATCTGGCACCAAAATTTCTTAACGGGTGGACAAAACCAAAACGCATGAATATAAGTATCTGGTACATTGCTTGTGCATTGTAAGCAGGTATTAGATGACGTAAAAACCATCCTAAACATTCGTTGACCTGTATAGTGTACTCTATGAAGGATTTTGTATTGTATTAATTGCAAATTAGGATTTTTTGTTATTTTAAAGGTTCTTAAATATATCTGAGACCAGACGTTTTGGTCAAAGCTGGCTGATAAATCCACCTCCCATTTTGAAATAGGGATGGCTATTGATTCATCTAATGTAGATAAAGTTTTTTATATTTTAGAAAGCAATTTGGGGGGGTTGAGATTAAGAAAATCTAACACTCTTGCTGGGATTTGTAATTCAACTGTATTGAGCCTAAATTTACCTTTAATAATAGATTTAATTTGTTGATATTCTAAGAATTTGTTTTTATCAATTTCATATTGTGTAATTAATGTATTAAATGGGATAAAGTCTGTTCCTTCAAATATGTGTTCCAGGTATTCAATTCCATTGCACCTCCAGACTTGGAAACTTATCATACATTTATTTTGCAAGATGTCGGGGTTATTCCAGATGGGTGTACGTCTGCATGGGATTATTGCGGACTCTGTCATTTTTAGAAACTCCCACCATGCTGTCAGAGAGGAGCTGATATTTATGCTTTTAAAGCATTCATGTCGTTTTATATTTGAGCTAATAAATGGTAGGTCTGAATGTTTTATCTTATTGCATAGTGTCTGTTCTACGTCTATCCAGGACTCATCTAGGTAGCTATGTTTTAACCATCTTGAGATGTATTGGAGCCTGTTGGCTAAGAAATAATGATGGAAGTTTGGTAGATCTAGACCTCCTTTTTCTTCGGTCTTCTGCAGAGTTTTTAAGCTGATACGTGGGGGTTTATCTTTCCAAAGAAATGTAGAGACAGAGGAGTCCAGAGATCTAAACCAGTCTAGTGATGGTTTACTTGGGATCATTGAGAATAAGTAGTTGATTCTGGGCAAAACCATCATTTTTATTGAAGCAACCCTTCCCATAAGTGATATGGACAGGGATTTCCATTTTGCAAGATCATCTTCCACTTTTTTTAAAAGTGGGATGTAGTTTAGCTTTATTAAATCTGCCAGTCTTGGTGAGACATTGATACCTAAAAAAAGTAATATTCCCTGACTGCAGTTGTGTATTAGTTGGATTCTGGACAGAACAATTGATTGGAAGAACTGTAGATTTTAACCAATTTATAGAATAATCTGAAACGTTTGAGTAAGAGTTTATCAACCCGATTACCTGAGAGAAAGAGGTTTGTGAATGCTGGAGAAAAAGCAATACATCATCTGCATAAAGACTGATTTTATGTTCTATGTTATTGCATTTTATGCCTTTAATATTGTGAGTTTGCCTGATTGCTGCAGCTAGTGGTTCAATAAAAATAGCAAACAGGGAGGGAGAGAGAGGACATCCCTGCCTGGTACCTCTCTGAAGATAAAACCTAGATGATGTTTGGTTATTAGTCCTGATACATGCTGTTGGTGAACTGTATAATATTTTCAACCAGTTTATAAAAGAATTTCCAAAGCCAAATTTATGTAAGGTTGCAAATAAGAATTTCCAGTTAACTCTATCAAATGCTTTTTCTGCATCTAGAAATAATACATTAGTTTTAATGTTTTTACAGTAAGAAAAATCTATTAAATCTATTAATCTATGTGAATTTGTGGATGAATGTCTCCCTTTAATAAAACCAGTTTGATCAGGATGTATTATAAGAGGAGTTAATTTCTCAATCCTTTTTGCGAGGGCTTTGCAGATTATTTTAAGATCAACATTGATGAGGGATATGGGACGATAGCTGGAAGGAAACAAAGGGTCTTTAGCTGATTTTAGTAGAAGACTAATGTAAGCAGAATTCATATTTGGTGGAAGTCGGCCATTTTCCTTGGTTTCCTGCAGCATTCTGTGGAATGTTGGTGCCAGAATATTCCAGAATTCTTTATAGAACTCTGCTGGAAATCCATCTGGGCCTGGAGCCTTTTTATTGGGCATGATTTGGAGGGCCTCCTGGAGTTCAGCCGCTGTTAGTGGTGAATCCAGGGCCATCGCTTGACTTTCAGATAATTTAGGTAGTGATATGTTATCCAAAAATTGTTCAATTTCATGATCTGATGGGTTTATCTCTGGTGAGTATAAAGCCTTGTACAATTCTTTAAAGGTGTTGTTTATTCTTCCGGGATCATATACTGCATTCCCGGTCGGATCTTTAATAGCAGATATAGTTGTTTTTTCTTTATTAATTTTAAGCTGGTTAGCCAAAAATCTACTTGATTTATTACCTTGTTCAAAGTTTTCTATCCTAAGTCTTTGAATTAAGAACTGGGTCTGTTTATTAATAACTTCATTTAATTCTAGCTTTGCTTTACGGATTTTGCCTAGTCTCTCCTCATCTAGAGAAGCTTCTAATGAATTAATAGTTTCTTCTAATTCCTGAATACGTTTTTTTTTCTATTTTCTTTTTATTTGATGAGAATGAGATTATTTTATCTCTAATCACAGCTTTCCCTGCCTCCCAAAGAATGTATGGTGACGTACCATGTATATCATTATATTCCAAATAAGAAGCCCACTCTTTTTCAAAATATTTAATAAATTCTTTATCCTTAAGTAATGACATATTAAATCTCCAATTTTTGCTTTGAGGCGTTTCTATTTTATTTACTAAAGTTAAAGAAACAGGAGCATGATCGCTAACAGCTATAGGGTGTATCTCAGTGTCTGAAATGTCAGTCAACAGTGAGCTGCTGACTAACAAATAATCCAGTCGAGAATATGAATGGTGGACATTTGAGAAGAAAGTACATTTTTTGTCATTGAGGTGAAGAGATCGCCATGCATCGCGAAGTCCATAATCGCTCATGTACTGTTTGACTATACCTATAGATTTCCAGCTGCGCTGAGTCCCTGCTGTGCTGAGCCTGTCTATTTCTTCATTTAAACCAAAGTTGAGGTCGCCCCCAAGAAGAAGTGAGCAATCCATGTGTTCAAGGAGCACCGAGAAGAAGGAATGAAAGAATGAGGGGTCATCAACATCTGGACCATATATACTGAGAATACATAACTTTTGGTTATGTATAGGTAGTTTTACTATAATAAATCTACCCTCTGGATCTGTAACTGTATCTATTACTGTAAAATTAAAATTTTAGTTTATTAATATTGCTACTCCCCTTTATCTAGAGTTATAGCATGCAGAAAACACATTAGGAAACTCAGGGGATTTAAGATCAACTGCAGCTGAGGTAGATTTATGGGTTTCCTGTAATAAGACAACATCTGCCTTCAATCTTTTAAGCTGGTTAAAAATCTTAACTCTTTTCTCTCTGGTGCCAGCTCCATGAACATTCCATGTGACAATCCTTAGAGTAGCCATAGTTTTGAGACAAAAGTTGTAAAGTCCATATCACCATAGAAACAGATAAACAAAGGTGCATTAATAGTTTGTGCTTGGGGTTGCCTGATTGAAAATCCAGAAGCCGAGATATAAGAAAGAGAAAAATAGAAGAAAGTTGCGAAGGTGTGAAGGGTGAGAGAGAAAGAAATAGTTATATTATGAAAAAATTCTGTGTGTGTGTGAGTGATAAAAGAAGAAAAAAGGAGTGACAAAGACATTTGGTGATAGACATGTGAAGATGAGAAAAGAAAAAAGAGCCAGTATCCCAGTGCTTAGCCCTGGCCCCGCCCACATTGAGTAATGTAAACAACTTTACAGAGCTGTGCTAACATTAGATTATAGTTGACTGGTAAAACAACTCTTATCTGACCAGTGTTACATGACTAATAAAGCCAAGGAGTAAGCTGGGGGTCCCTGAATAGCTGCCCATTAACATACAGTTTATCTACTGCTACTGTAGTTCTAGTGCCTTCACTGATATATTTCTTTCTGATTGGGAACAAAACGCGCCTTCTATCCAGGATCTCCTTCGGATATTGATCATTAACGCTGTAATTCGTTCCCCGCAGCTCTCTGCCCTGGCCTCTGACCTGCTCTTTTTGCTTGTAATGCTCGAATTTAGCAACAATTGGTCGCAGCCGGCTGTTGTTAGGCTTCTTACCTCCGAGCCGGTGGACGCGGTGAAAAGTGATGTTTTTTACCGTGTCGCTTGGGAGCTTTAATTGATGTTGGAGAAAATCTCGGATGGTGGATTTAGCGTCGTCCTCAGCTTGTTCTGGGATCCCGGAAAAAAACAAGATTGTCCCGCATTCCCCTGGCCTGTACATCCAAGATGGTTTCTTTCATCCTCTTCCTTTCTCCGGACAGCTGCGTCATCCCCTCGGTGAGTTTCTTTACACTCTCCCTAAGAGTTTGGTTTTCTGCAGCGAGCGATGCTACCTGTTGTTGGCTGAACTCCAGGGATTCCCTTAGAGCTTGAAACTCTTTGTGGAGAACCTCAACCAGGGCCAGACGGGCGTCTAGGCTGGTTAGCTTCTTATCTATTGAGTCCAGGACATCACTGTAGCTTTTCTCTGGAGAGATGGTGGAGGCGCTGGCCTCAGAACGGGTGCGTTTCTGTGATGGAGTGCTTGTCGGCATAGCAGAGGTGGATTTCTGTGGCTTGCCCATAACAATGTTGTCAAAGCACTCGTCCAAGTAGCTTTCCAGGCTGTGCAAGGTTTCCTCATCCAGTTTGTTTTATGGAGAAATACAAAATAATGGTTATTATTATTAAACGTTTGCTATATTTGGCTCGAATGTTATGGTTTGTTTTTACCCGAGTTTGTTTGTTTTTACCAGTTTACAGCCATATTACTTACGCACAGCTCTCACGAGATCTCAGCAGCAGTTCCTGGATATCATCTTTTTGCTATTCCAACCTGGGTGTGTATTTCAATGTTTGTGCTTCCCATCAGACCATAAGGCTAGGTAACTGGTTCAGAGTTTAATGAGATCTGATAGGAATTCCTATCACTTTTTCATGATGAGCTTTACTGAAACTAATTTTATGTAGAAACACATCAAGCCCCCCCAAGATACCTCAGGATGAGACTGAAAGCAAACTAGTCTGCTTTAAAACAACAATCCACTGTATTTCAGATTGTTTCAATGTCCCTTTCAGAACAGTTGTAATACCCTCAATACAACAAATGCCTTATAACTATTTCAAATAAGGTTATTGGCTGGCAGTGATATGTATTATGTTCCTACAGCTTCTAAATGCTACTAAATGCAGCAAGAGAAAAGTGAGAGTTGTGCAAGTCGAATTAGACAGAGTGTTTATGGCATTTTCTCCCAGACAGAGAGGACTTTGGACTTTATTTCAAGACAAGTCAAGGCCCATATCAGCTGATTTATTTATTAATGTCATAATTGTAAGTGGTTGTAAATCTCTCCACTTTGAATTCTAACAACAGTTTAAGCAGCAGACACTCCCTTTGTTTGGATACCTAAACCACAAAGAATTAACCTGCCAAATAGCACACATAAAGAAGACACCCAGCATTAGCTATTGTGTTATAGTGCTTAACAAGGCAGGAGCAGTTTGACATTTTATTAGCATTTGAAGATAAAAAGACCTCAGACTAAGTCATTGTAGCTGTCGACTAGCAATAGCTAGTAAGTAGTCTGTTTTTCTTTGTTGTTGTTGTTTTTATTTTTTATTTTTTAGAATTGAGATTGTTTGTGGACTTATTTTGTCCACTGGTGGGTCTAGACTTATTTATTGTCCAGGTTATTTTGTGGACAAAACTATTACATTTTCAGCTGCTTTATTATTTATGTTATCATTTTTGACCTGTGCTCAAAAAATGTGCTAGATATCTCTAAAACAGCACAAACCAAAGGATCCTTATGGTTGTATCTATTGTTCATTTTGTCCTGAACAGCAGATCTTAACGGAAATTTGACCATTTGTGCTTTACATATCTAAAAATTGTGGAAACCATACCATATTTTGCATTTAAATTATGATACACAACTTTGTCAGACATAAATGTGCGATATATTTGTGTTGTCCAGCATAGCATAGCTAAAACAAAAACGCCACAGAAAATTGTTCAAGTAACACTATAAATAGATAATGTCAATGAGAGTATACTTTACTCTGTGGGATTTTGTTGCTTTTATATTAATGCTTCAAACTTGGTGAGATACCTACAGCGTCCACTAATTCAGTCGGTTATTTTAGGCATACACCTCTAAACTTCACTTATTTGTTTTCCTTGCACTTTGTCACTTTCCTCTCACAAGCATATTAGCTACAGAAATACATCATCAGAAACTCTATCACACATGTTGTAAAAATACCTCATAAACCCTGATGATCTCAGATAAATCTGACCAAGAAGGAGAAAGGAATCACACGGCAACAGTGCTACTCTGCATACTCAGTAACAAAACAGTGGTCTAGGCTACATACCGTCTTCTTTCTGGGTTATTTCTGACCCAAAAAACATGTTTCTATGTGACCTTAAATGTGTTTAATTTGAACTAACCTAGACTAACAGAAAGGATGGTTGTGGATATTGCAATTCCATTTCTGTTGGGGGATACTCGAGGGTGCTGGTCGTTTTTCCTCTTTCTTTTATAATTGTGCAGTTTTGGGCTCAGGTTTTTTGGGTGTGAAAAAAAGCTGTTTTGTACCGACTATTTGTCAATTTGTAACTAATTATATTTATTTTGTTTTTTTTTAGAATTTATAGTCATGGATCAGAACTAGCTGTAATTGAAAATCTTATAAACATGGATGTCCAATATTCATCAAAATATACAGCTACAAAAAGAAATAAACTGATGAGACAGGGGCAGACTGACTGGGAGTTGACTTACTAAGACTACATTCATACTGCAGATAAAAGTGGTCCAAATCCAGCATTTTTTGCACTGTGCAGAACAAAGCTAATAACATACATGTCAGACTAACACATTGAGATGCTACTTCTGGTAACTAAAACCCTCCACCTTAAAAAAATGAAACAACAGAAATACTGTCACATCAGTAGCCTACATAGCAACAATGTATAGCAGACACCGTTCAATGAGCTAGTCATAATGTTGTCTGCTTAATTATACAAGAACTGCAGAATTAATGCTCACATGCAGACATGTGATAAGCACAGTGTGCTGCACTTCAGACTGGAATAAAACTATGTTAAACCATAAAAAAATCTAATCTCATCAAAAACATAGAGTTAAGCATTTGACTACACAATGCACCCTGAATATATCGTCATGGCAGTATCATTACATGCAATATTCATCCAGCTAAGGACTGTTTGCAGTGCAATAATTGTTGGCTAATGTATTCTGAGTATTATGAACTTACAGTTTAGGTATTAGTGTAATATTTAGTCAGTTACATCAGCAGATGATTACACAGGACACAGATGGCATTGCCCAAAATGCTAAAGGTCACAGAGTGATTGAAGAAAAAGAGAGGAAAGATGAGAAAGAAAGGAATGAAGCCCTAATTAGGACCAACATCATAAACAGAAGAACTATAAGCAGTTTGTGTCTTTTTTTAAAGTTTGTGCTCTTACTTTTTACACCCCTGGCACTGAAAACTTACTTGGGTTTTTCACACCGGAAATCATCCCCCCCCAAAAACTTTTTTTTGTTGTTCTTAATTTTGCAAATTTGCTAAATTTTAGGTTCTAAATAAGTGATCTGTGAGGAACAATAGAACTTTCCTCTATGAAATTATGTAAAGTTGATGCATTTCTCCATGTACCCCTATACTCAAATGTTAAGTTTTAAAACCAGGAAACTGAGACATGATTAAATCTAAATACCAAGACAGAATCACAGCAAGTTTTGGCGCGTGGCTGCTGCCGTAGAGAGACGTTTGGCTTCAGCCCAGCTTCCCTGGCAGTCTGCCAAGCTAAACACATGCACACACGCGCACACTCGCACGTACGCACACACGCACGCACCGCTGTCAAAACACACTACCATTCACAAGTTAGCACTAAGCTCAGATAAAGGTTTCCCTCGATCTGGCTGGGTGGTTGTATGTGTGGACAGGGAGAGTGGAGAGAGGAGGTAAAGTTTAAGTACAGTCAGACAGGAGAGAGTAAACACTGATAACTCCCAGCTGGGTGTGTGTGCATGCATGTGTGTTTGTGTGTGTGTGTGTGTGTGTCTGTTGTCTGTGTATTCAAAAAGCCAGTGTGTGCACCACCACCCCCGACCCGCACACACTAAAACACTTCCGAGACCCCCAACCTTTCCATCAAAACCATCGTCCTACACACACTTCCACCACTTTGATGAGGTGAAGTAGTGTGTGTCTGCCTTTAGTATGTGGGAATGTGTGTATATATATATATATATATGTGCGTGCGTGTGTGTGTGTGTGTGTGTAAGAGAGAAAGAGACGCAGTGGCTGATCTGTTTTGTGTAAAGATCAGAAGATTCAGATCATGGGCTCAACGGAAGTGGAAGCCGCAGACTTTGAAGAAAATAGTGAGAGAGGAAGAGGAGGAGGTGGGGAATAAAGTGGAGTTTTAAACAGTAGCTGCATGAAGCAAAGGTATTTGTAAGTGATCAGTTCATTTCAAATCAGTGCACTTCCTGCAGGACTTCTTTGTTTCAGCTTACAACATTTTTTTATTCAGATTTTTCCCTAGTTAATATTCCCCACTGTTCTGAAAGATAGATGACTCATTGATGTGAAATGTAAATATTCACTGAGATGGACTCAGTTGTTAGTTTTAAATATACGTACTATTACATTAAAAGAAAGTCGACAACATGGGATTCCACAAACATAAAAAAAATGCTTCTATTTACCTTTAACTTGCTTCTGCTACCCCTCAATTTCCCTTCTGTGGCGCAATAAAGGATATTTCTATTCTAAATTATAGTTTTTGCTGTTAACGTTTAAAATGTTATTTGATGCCACTTTCTGAAAGGCTATCTTCAAATACTGTTTATAGTTTCTGAAAGTAACATGCACATTTGTATGACATTTAATTAACCTTAATTAACATAGAGATTTTTCCACAAACTATATATTGCTATATGTTGCTATATGTTGAGGTATAAGATCTTAACAAGTTAAGTGGAGTAACTGGTGAAAAGTGATTTTTAAAGGTCTCATTCAATTGTTTTTTCAATAAATTTGCTGTGGTCTACAGCATGAATAAACGCCTTTAAATGTAATAAATGCTCTGGTGCTCCTTTTTCATGAGGCTGAAGTGTGTCGGAAGAGTGGGTTCTAGGACACGTCAGGATCACAAGTTTAACTTACAAACCTTATTCATGAGGTGCAAACGTCTCGACTCTGATTCGCTAACAGGAATGAGACTCTTATGCTGCCTTCACACAAATAATTAACTTAACTTACGTCGCTAGCAGTGTTCCAATACAAATCCCAACAGTTTCTTCCTCAGCTCCCCTTTCTTTGGTAAAAAAAAATGCAACACTTATGTGCGATGTTCACAAAAAACCAACCGCGGCCCTGTTCTGCCATGCTGTGGAATTGTTAACAGTTAGCTTTGTTGTTAGCCTCGGCTTCTAGCTTCTACTAGCAGGGACATGTTCTGCTCTCTCCAGGCTGCAAAATCAACCTTCCCGTGGGCGGAGCCAAGGTGAGCAAGACCATTAATAATAGTTTTCCCTGTGACGTAGAAGGGACTGTCTTTACCTGACTCATTCATATTAAGATGAGATAAGATAAGAGATACTTTAATTGCCGTCTGTTTTCTTTCTGTGGCTAATGCAGTGAGGGTAGTAGAAATTTGTTCACTCAGCTCAGAGTGACCGATATACAAAGAACAGGTATTACAGTTAATGGGTATTACACGGTTTCTCAGTGAAGGAGACCTTTAATCATACATACAACTGTTTCAGGTGTTATTCACTGGCTTTTTCCTCATCAGTTATGTCTATGTCTCAACTAAAAACTTGCACTGGTTCAAAAACCCTATTTTTCCCTATTGGTAAGAATAAACAGTTATTAAAGTGTTTCAATTGGAAAAACAAAATCAGACCAGAACCGTTAAAGTATTTTCCAACAGTTTTAGTGCACAATATTCAAAGCAGGTGCTGAAAAATTATTGCTGCTAAAGCTGGTAGCACAAATGATAGATTTTTGCAACAATTTCAGGTTTCCTGCTTAGTTGAGCTTTTCTTGTGTCCAACAAATAAAGAAACAATGCAATATATGAGATTTGGTTTATTTGAGGATGTTTGGACATATGAAGAATTTATTTACTTGTTTGATTATTTGCTGGTTTGTAAAACATAACATTAAAATTTAGGTGTGCTATATTTTTTACAGAAAATGTACTGTAATTTTCAGACCAGCTAAATTTGAAAATAAAATAAATTTTGTACTTATATAGGGCGCACCTGAATATAAGCCCCATGTTTTCCTGTTCTGACATGAGATATTTACACAAAGACAGTACACGGAAGTTTATTTTTTTTTTATTACCACTGCCAGGAGGTAATGTTTTCGTGCCCGTCTGTCTGTCTGTTAGCAACATAACTCTAAAAGTTATGGACGGATTTTGATGAAATTTTCAGGAAATGTCCGCAATGGGACCAGGAACAACTGATTAAATTGTGGGGTTGATCCGACATGAAGGGCGTATACCCACCCAGCGACCAGCTGTGTTAACCTCCACT
This sequence comes from Valencia hispanica, assembly GCA_963556495.2. Classification (NCBI taxonomy): domain Eukaryota; kingdom Metazoa; phylum Chordata; class Actinopteri; order Cyprinodontiformes; family Valenciidae; genus Valencia; species Valencia hispanica. The sequence continues at coordinate 7,193,437 of OY747710.1, forward strand.
CCTCTCCCGTGTCAGAGAGCTCATAAGCGGCTCCCCTTGTGCAGCAGCCTGGAATCTCCACCCTGGAAGAGCACAGCCATGCTACTCATTAACAGACATTTTATAGGAAAAGTACAGACAATTAGAATAAGATAACTACATTGGGATAGAGGGGAATCAGTGGCCCTGGCGGAGGTCTGAGAGCTTTTCTAGGTTTTAGATTAAGAAGTGCTTTTTTTTTCAAGCTCTGCCTTAAAATCAGCAGCACCAACACAACACGACAGTAACATGGTTAGAAATTCAAAACATACTTTACCTACCAGAAAAGTCATTGGTTGTATCTTCCTCTTCCTCACTAAAGACACTGAAGTTGTCTTCTTCAGTGTTTTTATGTCCTCTGAAAGCTGTTGTCGTCTTTTTACACTGACTCTGTTCTTCCCGCTGCCTCCTCCGTCTCACCATCGATTCATTGATGTCAAGCTTACATGCAGTAGCTCTCCTTCTTTGACGGCCAGCTCGATTGACTTTAACTTAAAAGCTGCATCTCTTCCTGTGTTTTTCATGATGAGGATGTGTGCATGAAAACTACCAGTGGTGTCTTCTTTTCCCAATGTGTCTGTCTCACTTTTGCGCTTCCTGCTATAATGGCCCCCGGAGGCCGTCAGTCAGTAAAAATCTATAAACTAGCCACATTGTTGTAAAGGACGCAGGGCCCAAAGCGTGTGAAAAAAGTAGCGGCTTATAGTCTGAAAATTAGCTTGGATAATTCTGCGTTTAAAAGTAAACAGTTGCTTATACTAAGTCCCAGCTTGAATATTTGATTAAAAATTCATGTTCAAATAGGCCTAAAAATCTTGACGGTTTTGATGTGCAGCAAAGTAACACGCTACATTTCAACATGACCAGCATTGGTATTGTGATTTTGTCCCATAATTCACCAATGACATTCCAAATAATTTAGTATTCCTTTTCTCTTGACAGTAACATTTTGTTTCTGAAGGTCAGTTTCACTTTGCTACTGCAAAACAGGATTAACCAGGTTACTAAATCTACAGTACCATTATGACAGTTTCCAACAATATATCTGACTTGACACATGTAGCTGGTCTCACTCCAACTTAAGACGTTTCCAGGTTGTGCAACGTGCTAAAAAAGCTCAAATTAAAGCCTCTCATTTCAGTACGATTGGTAGAGTTTCTGTGCAGTTTCTGGCTCAGATAAGTACAAAAAAAAGGAAATCAAGAATGAAAAATGTTTGATACTTCAGATGTTTTTTTGATGTTCAGTTTTCTAAAAGAGTAAAATCAAATAATGCTTAATAAATGTATTTGCCAAATGCCAGAGGTGAAATGGTGCTATTTCACTCGGCAAACATGAGAAATCTATTTCAGCAGTATGTTTTGTGATTTGTGGAATAAGACTATGTAAGCAGTTCAAAATGCATACATTGTTCCCAGGTGTCCAGAGAACAATTCAAGAAGTTTAAGTTTGAAACAAAAAATAGTTAATCATGTAATAAATCTAGCAGAAAAAGCTATTCTCTTGCTTCCTAAATGTAGTGTTTTGCATTAAACATGATAAAATCTAATTAGCATTGTTTCAGCTGAGCTCTCCTGGGGCAGCTGAGAATATCTGAGCATAGACCGGTAAGCAGAGCAACTGTGCATTACATCACCAAGTTTTTAAAGTTCACAGTCTATTTCTTACTTGGACTGATTACAAAACTGTATCAAAGGCTGTGGATATTTTTCTTTTGTGATCTCTTAAGTCTGGATTTCCCCAAACAATTTAGGAGTTTTCAACTTTTTGCAATGAAAGTAAAAGGGAAAGAGACAGCATAGGCTGTTGCAGCTTCTGGCTGTGCCCGTCTGTGTTATGTGATGCAGAATTGTAGACGGTAGACCAACAACAGGTATTAAGGGATGGGTTTCGTCAGGGAGTTTGAAACAAACAGTTGGAATAGAAGAAAGGAAATAACAAAGCGGTAAAGGAGGTGTGAAGACAACAGTGCTGTTAGCTTAGGGTGAAGATTCAATTAATACACCTGAAAAGCACTCGGGGAGCACAGACCTCCGTCAAGTTACCTCAGTCCCCCCCACTGTTGTGATCTAACTCTAACTTTTTTAGATTCCGTAACCACGAAAGATACCTTTAGCAGCTGGATTCACACTGATATTAGTTGAATAGTTATTTACAAAAATCACTTTTTTGGTAATGGTTATTTTCCGATCACCCCCAAATTCTAATCACTTGTTCCTGTTTGCATTGCCGACATTTCCTGGAATTTTAATCAAAATCCACCGACAACCTTTTGAGTTATGGTGCTAACAGACAGACAAACAAACAAACCCTGGCAAAAACATAACCTCATTGGCAGATGTAAAGAATGAAGGGGCTGATTTTACATTGTGACTTATTGTAATAACAGCGAGTAAAAATTAACAACGGATTTTCATCACCTGGAGTTTTCTGAGAGGCTTATCTCAGATATTCTTGTTCTTTGCCCTAAAGTGGGATTTTTGGCTCCATGATGGTTGGCCCAATGACACACAACTCTGTCTGGCCTGTGGTTTCCTCTCAAGTGGTCAACGGACCTCCCTTGCAAAGCAGTTTACAGACGAGCACGTACACAGAAACGGAGACAAACACACACGCATGAAAACAGCTACACGCATGTGCACAGAAACACCAGAGATTCACTGATTGAAGCAAAAACACACACAGGATGAAAACATGGTGCTCAGGAACTAGCACAATCACACAAACACTCACACACACACACACACACTCAAACAGCTGTTTCCAACATGCTGAGGCGGTCTGGAAACCACTTCCTCTCAGCGGCTCAAACATATTTTATTCATTTACTGTTCGCTCAAACAGGCTGGCAGACCACTTTCACTGCACACACACACACATGCACTGTCTGCGAGTCGGACTGTGTGGAGCGACTGTGTACATAAAAGAAGGAAAACATGTTTTTTCCATGTTTGGATGGATTTTTACTGTGTTTATAAGAGACACATAGTCAATCTAGTGCTAGTACGTTTGAGGAAACATTTATGATGTGTTTGTATGTGTGTGTGTGTTTCCTTGTTTATCGGTGTGTAGCTTCACACTGATGAACAGTTAATATAATGTTCACAGTAAAATCAAGAGAAGTACGATTTTTAAATCTTCGAGATGCGACTGACACGAGGACACTAAAACATACGTGTTCAACAAACCCCTTCACGTCGAGGCTGGTGGCCGCTGTCTGCTCGACTCTCATTGGCCAGCACTCTGTAAATATTTAGAAGAAGTAGAAGGGTCCACCGTCCAGCCTGTCGCCATGGGAGACAGATTGCCTCTTATTCCTCAACCCCTCCCCAAATACACACACGCACACATACACAAAGACCTGCACACAGTTATCTCCGGTCTCTGAGACCTATAACCGCAGCCACCAAGTTGAACGGATCAATCACGCGCACAACACACACAAGCTGCAAAGTAGATATTGGACGAGGCGTTGATATCCCCCCCCCTTGTGCATACTCCTTTGCAACCTCTATATGACCTTTCACGTCACCTCAGAGTTAGTCCAACCAATCAGAGGCCACCCCTAACTTCCTCAGTCGGTCTTGTAGTCACATATAAGAAATAGCTGTTGTTTCAGATAAAATCATGGAGTTGTCAACATATCTCCAGCCAGAAGTATTTGTCCCCTTACAGATGTAATTTGCTTTTGCTTTTTTCTCACACTTAAATGTTTTGTATCATCAAACAATTTTAAGATCAAAGAAAACCTGAGTCAATATAAAATGCAGTTTTGTAATGATGATTTCAATCCGCAAGAGAAACAGCTATCCAAACTAACACTGCCCTATGTGAATATGAATTGTGCCCCAAAACATAATAACTAAACAGCTGCTATCCAGCACTTGTGATAACTTGAATTAAGTCTTTCACATGATGGAAGAATTTTAGGCCCACTCTTTAATGCATCAATATTTTAATTCCGAATTGGTTGGTTTCTGTGGATGAATAGCCTTTCTAAGGCAAGGCTACAGCATCTGAATTGGATTTAAGTATAGACTTTGACCAGGCCACGCTAAAACTGTATCTCATTTAAGCATTCACAGGTGGACCACTGGAAAACTGCTGAAACACTGATTTCCTTTCAATCAAAGCTAAAAACCTGTTTGCATAGAGCTGCCTTTGATCAATAATCACTGGAACATCGTTAATTCTGGTCTGGATTGCAGTTTTTCATGACCTCTTTATTTTGACAGTGTAATGTCTTTTTTTGTTTTCTCATTGTGTTATGTTTTTATGATGTTAAGCACTTTGAACTGCCTTGTTGCTGAAATGTGCTATACAAATCAACTTGACTTAATTATTTAAAATCCTAATTAAAAAAAAGACTCCGAGCAATTATATTTGTGACTGTAATGTCCCAAAACTCAAAAAAAATCTAAGGTGTATGAATCCTTCTGCAAATCAGTGTAAATCATTTATTCCATATTCCTAAACTTGGATTTTGAGAGTAATATGGAGATTGAGTTTTGCTCAAGGACACCAAAGGAATGTGCCTTTCAAATCACCATTTGTCCCGATTTGAACCAATCTACCACCGACCTGTGATTGACCCCTAACTAATAAAGCTTTAGTTTATTGCTTTCTGCTTTTCAAACGATGTGTTTAACAAACACCACGAGGATGAATCAATGGCCGTCCAATATATTCATTTAGCTTTAATTTCCCATTTTCAACTCCCCCATAGGTTCGTAATCTTTGTGAATGAAATTCACCACAGTGAAATCTCTCTCTTCTTTTTCTCACAGGGAGGTTGGAGCACAATATGTCTTCTACAACAAGTAAAATAGATTTTTAAAAAAAGAAAATTTAACAGTAGCTACACTGGTGATAAAAAAATGGTGCAGACATCTGAGTCAAGAGAAAGATTATTGTCCTAGAATGACAGAAAAAAACCAGGATAAACCCTGAAATTATTCTTACAATTGTGTATTATGAGCTTTGACCTTTAGCCTGTTGAATGTTTTCATTTTGTCATTATGGAACTGAAAACTAACAAAAACAAGAGAGAAACCACACCCTCACTGACTCCATTACCTTTCTACCTTCCGCTATGTTCTGACTCCGTCTTTCTTTCCTCTGTCAACCAGCCATACATCTTATGTTCTCCGCCACACACACAGACACACGCTTCCATTACTGCTTCATCATGCTGACCCCACATCAACCCCCTCAACGTCAGCTCTGACCCCATTCTACCCTTTCTCCTCTCATTCCTCTTCTCTTCTTCACCTTCTTCTGTCTCTTCACCTTTGCTTCTTCCTCTCTCCTAGCTCCACCCCTTTTCTGCCGTTTTTATTGATACTTCCCCGCTCCTCTTGTTCCCCCTTCAACACTTTTTTATTCTCCTCTTCCCCTCATTTTTTTCTGTCCTCTGTACCTCCGCATGAAAGAGTCATTGTGTGGTCATACTGAAGGACAGAGGGAGCAGGGAGGTAGGGCAACAGAAAGAGGGACTTCAAAGATGGATGTGAGGAAGGAGGAGAGGTATTGAAGGGGTGAACACATGAAAGAGGAAAAATGAGAAGGTGAAGAAAGTGGGAAAAAATAAATCATTTCTTTTGAGGAAAAACGGCCATCAGCTATGTTTAGATTGGAAAAACGAACTATACAAAAATGATTAAAATCTTTCTCTGATGGTTTTAGAAGTTTCTCAGTTACCCCTTTTTTAACGTTCTGCAAAATGAGCTGCGAGGTTAAACTTGCTTGTTGGCGTCTATAACAGTTTGATGTTACTTTTATGAGCTTGTCTGGGCATTCCTGGCCGCTGCTCCCTGAGTTTAACAGACTGCTAATTAGAGACACGGAAAAAGGACAGAGAGAAGGAAGAGAAGAAAGAAAGGACATGGGAAGGAGAAAGGGAACAGAGTACTTTGTTTGTGAAAAGGGCGGGTAGGAGAAGAGTGAGCTAATAGCTCCTATTAGCACATACTTTTAAAGAGTAACATGTTTTATAGACTGGCAGTACTTCATAATGTCTGAAGAGATGCAGAAAAGAGGTGATAGAGCAGAGTTGAAAAGCATGTTGAATATTTTCATGCAAGAACATCTAATTATGTGCATTCCAGCAAACCAAGCAATACAGTTGCTTGATTTCATGCACAGGCGTTGTACTTTATCAGCAGTATGTATATTGATGATTGACACCCATCAAACTCTGAGCCGATGTACCAGCGAGCTAACTGAGCTAACTGAGTCAACCCAGAGCTAACTGAAGCTAACGGGGGTTAGCGTGCACTTTTAGCCAAAAAAACGTGGTTGAGCGACTCTGCTACCCCTCTGCCTTTTAGGCAGATTCAATTATTTTGTCAAATAAATTCATGAAGCCTTGTTGGTTCATAACTTTCTCTAAAACTATGTGAATTTAAAATAATATAATCATTTCAACCCTTTTTTTTTTTTTTTTTACCAAGCAGCGTTATCTGAAATGCACAGCAGAAATATAATTTTAGAGTAGAGACCTCTTGAACGGTCTGTTACCACAGCAAGCCATCTTTGTCCAATAGGTGCATGCATGATTACCATCCGAACATTAATAAACAATGCGGACGCATCTGATGGTCAAGTTGAGAGAAATTTAATGGCCTAGACTTATTAAACCTAAAATGTTTTTTTCCCCAGGCTTTAAACATGTTTATTTCTGCTGTGAAGTTGGCATTTTTAACATGGGTGTCAATGGAAACTTGCTCCTTTCTGCAGCTAGCCCCTAGCCAGCCCCTAGGGGATGGCGGGGGAACTGCAACTTTTGTTACTTCCTTGTTGGCCTCACATTTGGCTGATGGAGTTTACCCCTTGCTCTTCACCCACAACAAAAAGAGGTGTGTGGAGATTTTTAGATCCTACAAAACTTCAACTCATTAGTTCATTCATCAGGCTGTAATATTATTACAGGTTGTCTAAATAAATATATCAAATTCATGTCAAGGTGACTTTATTAACATGCTACCCTTACATAGATTTGTTTCAAGAGGCAAGAGAATCTGACATTCATTAAAACACAAAAGAGTATAGAAAAGAAATTGGCTTTGCATACTTAAAATACTCAAAAAGAAAGGCCAGACTTGGATCTATAAAATTTCCAGAAGATCCAACAAGTGTTGGTAAAGTGATAAAGTAGGGTCCAAGTTTGCAAACTTCTCAATATAGTTTGCTGGAATTCCGGCCCATACCTCCTGAGAACTTGTGTAACTGAGTCAGATTAGTTATAAACCATGCTCACACACACCTTTCAGCTCTGTAGGTAATGTGGACCCCTGGTATTGCAAGGGTAAGGGACCACAGCTACCCGTAAAAAAAGCTAATAGAATAGTACTTGAGACTTGTCTAGAAATGCTTAAAATGTCTTATTTTATCAGTTCAAACACCAAATCTACCTTAATTTTCATTAACACACACAGTGGAAACTGTCTTGGCACTACCACAAAAACTAAAATCCACAGTCTTCTTTATCTCCCCTTTTCAGGGTACAGCCAATCAGTGCCAAGGACAACGGACACCACTCCTCGATTGGCTTCTTTACAAACATCAGCCAATAGTGTGTGAAGCAGCATTGCACTTAGGTATCGCAACTTCCCAAGCTGCATTGTCTTTGGTACATTTTAGATATGCTCTGCGGAAAATGTCTGCGAATAGTTTAATCGGTATTACTGGACCAGAAATAGGCTGGGGTCTACTATAATTTAGAAGTATGCCTATGATCCTTGTCCATTTGAAAGACACATTTGGGCTCAAGCTTTTACTTCCTGGCTGATGTTTCCACAAAAGTCATTTCCTTATGGATTCTGTTTTGTGAAGTGTACCGGTCACCAGCCTTCATTGTGAAACCATTGACATCAAACATGAGTTGCACTTCATAGCTCGCAAGCCCAAAGAAGATTTCTATTAAGTTTTTAAAACAGACGGAATGGTAGAAGAGCCGTTCCCTTGCATTCAGTGATCCTTTAAAATAAGTTGCTAAATATAAATCCAGATTTTCTCTTACCTTTCCTTCCCTTTGCTAACACTTGTATGATCTTCTGTCTTCAAGCATATCTTGATTGTGTTATAAAAACAAGGAAGGAAGAGAGTGAGCAAACAACCTGTTGGATAATTACAAGAGTAAATTTGACCGCCTGATGGAAATGAACAGATTGAGAAAACAAGTGGAGTTTCTTTTGGGAGCTTTTTGTCAAAAATAGCAAATAAATTGCAGTCAGTGTCTTTACTGGATCCTGTCATGAATTCAGCCATACCATTGGAACAAACTTTGATGAGCATTGAACAAAAGAGCACATCCTACGGAAGTCAATGTTCTGAGTAATCCCACCAACTACTTATTTTTGTTGGTGAGTTGTTGAACAATGGAATTGTAACTGTCTAAAAAAGCTAGATTTCGCAAGAAGGTATGGAAATCTTTTATGCATTTGTACAAAGTAACAATAAACCATTTGAAGTACAAAACAACCAAAACTTTGTATGGAATATTTTATATGTTTCGAAACATACTCATTAAACTCATAATAATGGTCCCTCTGTTGAGCTTACATCAGATTGAAACTTTTAAAATGCAGGTTGTAGTACAAAAATCATTAAACAGATCTGAAATGTGGGTGAATATATGTTTGATTTAAACGGAAAGCTATTCTTTCTGTTGGGATTCAAATGTTGATGCATTCTTGGCATGCAGAAAGGAATTACTATTATCGTTGTTGTTAATATTAATCTGGATACTCCATGAAGCAAGTAGATTTTGGTCTTTTTTTAACAAGGAGAGGTAGGGAATATAACTATTATTAGTTTAGTTTCATAGGCTTTATGTTGAAAATTTTGATTTGAAAAAGTGTTTTTTCTGATTCAAATTTGTTGTTTTGTAGTTATGATATTTATATGTATTAAATATTTCATTTTACTCTTTATATTACCAGAATTTGCACAAAACATTATATTTTTATCTGTCGGATGAAATCATTTTCAAAAAATCAACGGCGATGGAACTGATCTGATGTTCTAATCAGTTACTCTGTACTTGAGTAGCCTTTTTACAAGTACTTGAGTGATATCTTGGATGGCTATTTATACTCTTACTTTTAAAAATGTTGAAGCAGTGCTACTCTTGAGAACAATGTTTGTGCACTCTACCCACCTCTGGCTAAAAGTGATTTAAGAGACCCATTTATGAGTGCAGACTATGCTGAAGTACATTACCTTCGGAATGTTTATTATAAGGAAATCAAAAGTGTCACATGTTTGTCACATGGCGGGGCACAAGATTGAAATGAAATATTTATCTTGAACATTATTAGTGATACTTGAAGAGTTATTGCTGTCTCACCCTCCTCATGCAATCTCTAAAATGTAAATGACCAAATTATAATTTTATTGTTCTTTCATTGTGATGTTTCTGTTTAGTCATATATACCTTTTAATTGACCTCACTTCAGTTCAGTTTATTAAGTTTATTCACAGTGTCATTTTGAAGCAAAGAAAGCAAACAGATCCGGCCTACAAGCAAGAGAAACCTTTGCTTTCTTTGCTACTTGTATTCTGCGTCACTATTTATATTCGGTTAAATATTAAATACTAAGTATTAAGCATTTTAAAAGTAACACATGGAAAGCAGTAATTCTGAATAGACTATGTGTGTATCTTTAGGGCAAATTTTATTTATTTTTTTATTTTTTTATTTTTTCCGCTTCATGTGTTTTTCGGAAATCAAAAATTGCCAACTGATGAAAGAAAATTAAAAAGGCTTTCTGGACCTGAGTACTTGTTGGTATCAGCAGTCAGAGAAAGGGTTTAAACCCCCAACATGTTACCCAACAGAGTTTTAGTTACTTATTAACTCAGTGTCATTTATCAAACACCCTCCTGAGGAAACCTATCAACACCAGTAGCGTGCTGACACTAACTACTTCCACTTACTGTCTTCCGCTTCCTCCTGACCTGTCATCAGGTGTCTCCTCCCACCTCCTCCTCCTCCTCATCATCTTCTTTCACTCCATTTCCCATCAGACAGTCCTTATCTAACATCTGACCAATGATGAGCACAGATAAAGGTAACAGTCCACACTCTCACACTTTAAAAACAACAAATCACCTCTTCGTAACTCCTGAGCCTCAGGTCACTCACAGTGTTCACTGTTCTCTTTTCATGTAACTATTTGCACATACAGATTCCTGTGTGTTTTGTTTCTTTGGATGGAAGTTATTTTCCAAAGAAGAAAGCTGTGGCTGACATAAATTAGTGTTTTCCATGAATTGTAACATCCATGACGGCCAACATCTGCCATTTTAACTTTAGACCAGCCAATGACAAATTGTCAAACCTCAAACTTTAGTTTGTAGTAAAGTGTATTGCAAAAGTATTCATATCATTTGACCTATACTTTGTTATACTTCATAGAACCACCTGCAATTTACTGTCTTCTACCATATGTCTCCACCAGCTTAGCACAGACCAATATTTTTGCTCATCCCTTTTCAAAAAAGCTTATTCTCAGTCAGTTTACAAGTGAAAATTAATTTTAAAGTCTTGCAACAAGTTCTCAATTGGCTTTAAGTTTGGACTTTAACTGGTTAATTCGAACCTGAAATCTATTGTACTTTGATCTAAACTACTCCATTGTTACTCTGGCTGTATGTTTTTTTTAGCTGTCTTTCTGGAAGGTGAATCTACTAGAAGTCTTTTACAATATCTCCCAAGTTTTCTTTCAGAAAAACTTTAATTCATCTTCCTATTAATCTGAAAAGGTTCCCTGTCCCTGATGAAGAGAAGGATCCCCACAGCATGATGGTACAACCACCATGTTTCACAGCAAGGATGCATGTTCAGGTTGATGTGCAGTGTTAGTTGACTGTGGAACAGTGTTTTGTATATATGCCAGAACATTAAAATCCCAAACACCTTCTTCCACATGTTTGCAGTGTCCGTATGGCTTGCAGCAAAGTGTAAACAGGAGTTCTTATAAATTACTTTCAGCAATGGGTTTCTGCTTTCCACTTTTCCAAAATGGGCATAACTAAAAGTTGTGGTTTCTAAAGATTCTTTCACCTTCGCTGTTGATCTCTGCATCTCCTACAGAGCTACCACAGGCCTCTTGGCTTTTTTGAAGATCTCAAACTTGGGACTTTGCTTCATAACCTAACCCTACTTTACACTTCTCGAGGTCTAACATGTTTCTTATTCTTCTAGATGCTGTTTTTTTATTGATGTTCTTTCACAAACTTTTGAATCCTTGACCGATCAGCCGGATTTACACTGATAAATTACACACAGGTGGACTCCATAATTACTAATTAACTGACTTCTGAGGGTTGTTGGTTGCCCTGGATTTTATTTAGAGGCATCAGAGAAAAACAATCAGGATGCAGATGCATGTCTCATTTTTCAGATTTTTAAAATGAAAACCAAAACATTCCACTTCATAATTATACAGTATTATATGTTGCTCTTTAACATAAACAGCCAAAGAATTACAAGGTTGTGACAAAATGTAAAAGGCTCAATGGGTATGAATTGTATTGCAAAGCAATCCATGTGTGCCCATGTGCAGGTTCAGTAAAGCAAGAGCAATTCATGAAGTGGCAATTAGGAAATAGTTACTAGGAAACTTCCATAATAATTTAAAAATTTTAAAAAGTTTATGGTTAATGGGAAAATAGTTCATATTTGTTGAATAAACATTAAATTAGGAGTATCAACTTAGTGTCAAGTAGAGTCACTGCAACACGTTTGGAAATTTCACTTCTGCTAGCAGAAAATATGTTATGAGTCATTACAGTCAGTAAATTACAGTAAATTACTTGCTACACACAGTCTTTAAAGGATTTTTTTATTTCTCAAGCGTAAAGCAACATAAGTGTGTTTCTACCTTTGTGCGTGACAGGAATATTTTGTTACGATCTGATATGACTGAACGTCTCTTGTTAAGTAATGCAAGAGGTTAAGAGGGCGGAGAGGAAAGGAGAAATAGGGGTAGCTACATGGATTGTGTGTGTGTGTGTGTGTGTGTGTGTGTGAGAGAGTGTGTGTCTGTGAGATCCTCTGTAATTTGTCCAGGCTTTGCACTTAGCCTGTAATTACCCTTCTGGCATGCATGCACACACAAACCAAAGGATGCGTCTCATGATAGCCCATGTGACTGGGATATGTGCAATGCACCTCATATACCGCGCAAGTGACACACATACATACAGACAGACATACACACAGGTGACCGACTAGGTGTGTTCTAATTCTCTTAAGGGAAGTAGCTCATAGCTCTTGTGACATGCACACACCAATACTCTACAACCAGTTGTCATGTTAGTTGATGAGTGGACAACATACTGACACAGTGGAGCGACTGTTTTTCCCGGTTAATATTTACTTAGGGTTGCAGCTCACTTGATTGATGTAGTCTGGGACAAAAAGGGTGAAGGAGCAATGAATGACAACAAATGGATGAAAAAACAAACATTTTTGGTCAAAAACACGTATAGATAAAATTTTCAAACATCCTACCGAAGGAATGACATTTGTTTCATGTCTCATTATCCCCTACTCATACCTGAGTCACCTCCAGCATTGGTTTACTGTCCGTTTTAAATAGATATTAAAGTTTAATTATTATTATTTTTAGCAATTTTGTTCTCCCTTATTTTCTTCCAAGTTATTTAATTTCTTTATTTGAACCAGGTCCTTGCGTTTACATGCAGTATGAGAAAACCAAATTATTGCCTTAATGCAACGGAATTTGGACTTTTGAAATGATTGTATACATCTCAGTCCAGCTGAAGTCGAATCAAACTGGCCTACTCCTAATTGAGCTAAGACACCCAGATAATGCGGTTAGAAAGCCAAATTTCTCTGGATGTAAATGGGATCCTAGGTTAGTCAAGCTATTGCTAACCTGAGCACTGCTCCTTCCAGAAGTGGCGAGACCACGGAAGCGAGAAAAGCAACACTGGTACGACAACAACACAGCAGCAACAACGCATGTAACACAATCAAACGGTATAATGCTCACAAAATTAACTGTGCATATCCTGCTTTTACTGCTTCATTGCCGCCAGCATTTGTTTGCTATTTGTGGGACTCTATAGGCCAACCCGAAGTATGACAAAGGGAAAGGGCACGTGTCGCCATCTACTTTTGCGGAGTTGAACACGCTTCATTCGATAATTCGATGACATGTAATCCGGGATAAAGACTCCCATTCTCGTTAAGGTATTAGCTTGATTTTTGCCATAGCTCTAATGTTTACTTGTGGTTCCACGAACAATGTACATAGCCTATGTTGAGGTGACTGAGCTTCTTCTGTGGCCCCATCTCAACTCTGGAATTAACTTTTACCTGATGTTCGATCTATAACTGAACTTGGCCTTTTGTCAAGCATTTTGAACACAAATATTGTAAATGTGTATCAATAAATAAAGGATTGATTGATTGAGGTTCAAGCCAAAAAAGAAGACATGCTTTGTAAATAAGGCTAGTAACGGGCATAGACCACTCTTTAAACAGCCAGGGTTTTAAAACACTAGCATTTTCCATTATCCATTCCATCAGTTTAGTTTTTTTAGAGAGTGAGCAGAGTTTTCTCCAACTACATGGAGCATACTGTAACATATTGGTGGCCCTCTCCCACCTATTGATATGCACTGGCATTCAGCTAGCTGAAATAAGGCTATTGCACTTTTTCCTTGCTTACAGGAATCACAAATTTGGCTGATTGGATATATTTCTAGTTGTGACAAAAATACGTCATGTTTTGTAAACTAAAGGAGCGCCATCCATCACTCTCTTATTAAGGCAATGCTGTTTTAAAACTACAGTTACAGCAGTTCTTTTACTCTGTTCGAGTAGATGGCCTGACTGTTTAGCCAGCTAAAATCCGCGTGTTACACCTGTGTTACTGTGTAAAAAGGGACTTTGAATGGTTGGTGGGGCCAGACAGGGCTGGTTTAATTATTTCAGAAACTGCCGATCTCAAACTCACCCCTAGTTAATAATATACTAGTAAGTGGCTATTATTATATTACAGTGGATCGATCTAGCAGTAAAACTCTGCTAAGCAGATAAGCTCTAAGCCAGTTTTCAGAGACAAAAGAGAGAACAGAATTAGTCACAGCAAAAAACTCGGAATATGATTCTTTACCATCTGTTCTTTGTTCTTTACCACATTAACAGGCTGAAAAGTTTAATGCTTTTTACTACACCACAGCTTCTTACTGTTTAACTGTTCCACGGGGGGTCCACCCTGCACAGGCACTGGTCATTTGACCTCTTCTTCATTTCATATCTGTATAGTTTTGGTTCTTTTGTACCTAACTTATTTTTGGTACAAAATGGTGCTGTCGACTGCGGGATGTTTTGTAGCACCTGTGGATCAGTTGATACCTACCAAACGGATGTTTTTGACAACATCATTTAAAATAAGTTTAAAAAAAATAAAAATAGATATAAATACAAAACCTTAATTATTTTGGTTTTTGAGACTTGAATAAATAAAATCAATCAGAAAAAATTTATTTTGAGTCACATTTTATGAGAGCCAACTCGCTCCTATGGGAATAAGAACTAAAATAAACGGGAATAAAATGTACTAAACGTTTTTAGAGGATAATGGCAGTGAATAAATATGAATATAGATATAGATAGGAAATGGGGGATATGAATTTGCAGAGGCAAACTGATCTGGAGCCCCCTTAACAGGTTCTGCTCCAGGTCAATTTCGCCAGGGGAGAGAAAAACAAATTACCATACATAGGCACACACACCTAAAGCCCTTATTAAATCTCCTAATAGCCAAACATGCCCAAGACAGCTGGAGTAACCAGAGAAAACCTGTTATTTACCTTTCAAAACACCATAAAAAATGTGTATTTTCACTTTACATTTATATCCATCCTTCAGCAGCACCAAAATGTGATCTTTATCTAAAAAATAAAACATAGAGACACTCTTAACCTTCATAGCAACATTCTCCTCAGCAACGACAAGTTTGTCTTTTGGTGTGAGTGCATGCGTGTTCTGAAGTAACCCTGGCTCCCTCTATCAGCACAGGGTTTAAACCCACAGGAAGCCACACACACACCAAAGCCTGCAATCATTAACCTGCATCACACTCACATGGGAGCACACAATAAAACTCACATGCATGTACCAGAGCAACACGGCTTTCGCATTCACTGAAAAATACACAAGCTTACAAGTTTATTGGCAAAAGCAAAACTTAACTAGGCATGTGACTCATTGCACCGGTTAGAGAACAACACAGAGTCATGCTACCGAGCAAACCACCGAAGCCGGTCATCCGCTCATCAACAAGCACACAATGAGCAGTCAGGCCCCTGGAGATATGGAAGCTGCCAGTGCCTCAGTTGAAGCCAGAGCAATCAATCACTGATAAAACACACCAGCTATATGGTCCTGGAACAAGGTGAGCACTGTTTACACCCACTTAGATCGAGTGTTTGTGAAATAGAAAGTATGGAGGCCAAGGGCTGGCCCTGCAACACCCTGATAAAATATGTCACCAGGTCGCCATGGGCCATCACGTACACACAGGTAACAATGAAGTATTCTAAAAAAATCCTCAAGACAACCCTGCAGAATACCCCCAACCTTTAGCAAAAAGAGAGAGATAAGTTGTATTTTACAGTTTTACATTCCTCCTTTGTATCACAGTCTCTGTTTTTCGAATGTCTATCTCTTTACTTCAAGGTAAAAATATTTTTTGAATGGAGGTAAAACAGATAAAAATCCAATCTGACTGACCAGCATTCTTTTTCTACATGCGTCCGGCTTTCTGCCATCTTCATCAACATATTTTTCTTAACACCTTGGTAATATTTGCTAAAGTAAAGCATCAATCCTACAGTATTTGCTCCAAACAGTTGAGGTATTATCTATACAGCTTTTCCTGTAGAAGTTAAAGCCTGCAACAAAAGGGTTTGTGTACAACTCAGATGCTAACCCATTTTATACCTTAAGAACACCTCTGCCTGTGAAGATGACTTATGAAGCCGCATAACCTGTTCAGGTGGAACCAAACAACTAATGCAGGGAAAAGGGTCAAGTTTCGGTCCTCAAAATAAAACAAAAACCTTCCGTCGATACATGGCCATTTGTGTAATGCAACTGAGGTAGCTGAAGCCGTGGTGTTTCCAAAAAATAGGCTAGTTTCTGATTTAATGAGCCAACACAACAAGAATCATTTTGAAATATAAAGTAAAAATGCAATTTTTTTTCAGAGAATCGGTTGACAACAGATTGCGAAAGGTTCACATTATCACTGCTGTCATCTGGACGGGGCTCTGTGGTTATAGGGGGAAAAAAATCCCTGAGTTAAGGAAAGCAGCAGAGATGATAGATAGATAGATAGATAGATAGATAGATAGATAGATAGATAGATAGATAGATAGATAGATAGATAGATAGATAGATAGATAGATAGATAGATAGATAGATAGATAGATAGATAGATAGATAGATAGATAGATAGATAGATAGATAGATAGATAGATAGATAGATAGAACTTTTTCTATCTCTCTTTCTCCTTTTTTTACTCCTGCGTGAACAATTAAATCATACATACATTAGAATATGTATCTAATATCAATCAACTGTTCCTGAAAGCCCCCACAGCTGGTCTGTAGCAAAAGAACCTCGTCACAGATAAAGCTCAGCATCAGTTTACTTGTTGCAAACACAAGCCTTCTGTTTATAGCTTGGAACTTTTAAGCCAGAGGAGACGCATTCATGCTCAGTAATGGGTCCCAGCAGAGAGCTGTTTGCAAGCGTAATAGCCTGAACTATACCTGCACACACATAAGCACACAGTCATAGCAGTAAGCTTGCTCTTACCTCTTTTTGCATAAAATTGCTAAAATATGCAGTAAATGCCCCTCAGTTCACTGTTAAATGTGCCATTCAGTGCCAGAGGGGGAACAATCTAGTTTGTCATGTAAAAATAAACCAAATTAATTTGAAAGTTCTCAACGGTAGAACTTCTGCTTTTAGTTTCTACTCCTCTAATCTGGAACAAACTTCCAGAAAACTACAAAGCTTCTGAAACACTGAGTTCTTTTAAATCACAACTAAAAATGTATCTGTTTAGAGCTGCCTTTAATTAATGCTTTGTCGTGCCATGTTTTGTGTATTCTTCTTGTTTTACTGCTGTTTTTACATTATATACTCTGTTATGCTTTGATGTATCTGTGTGTGCTTCTTGCTTTATTGCTATTACTTTAAATGCTTTGTCTGTGTTTTACTGCTATTTCTATTTTACCACTTAACCATGTAAAGCACCTTGAATTACCTTGTTGTTGAAAGTATGCTATACAAATAAAATTGCCTTGCCTTGCCTAATGTTGCTCTGCGGCTGCACGGTGTCTCTGTGTTGCCCTGTAATTGGCAGACAACTTGTCCCGGTTGTACCCTGCCTCTCGCCTAACGGCGGCTGGAGATAGGCACCAGCTCTTCTGCGACTTTGCAAGGATAATCAGGTATAGGTTTACCGGTTTACTTGTAAATCATCCTTGAGTCTACAAACTTATAACATGGAGTCTTTCATACAGCAGATGTTATGTTGAAACTCTTATGTATGTCACACTATTTCACTTGAAAGTGGGAACATACCTTTCTGTTGAAGTACTTCGTGACACATTTGTCTGTAGTTATCAAAATGTATTGACTCAGCAAAGGAGTCAACAAATTAGATTTTGATTTTGAATGTGCTTGTCTCATTAATCCGCTACCCCCCAGCTAGCACATCTCACACACATTGTGACCAGACTGAGCTACACATGGTGACCAAAGGGAACCACCAGCTCTGCAGTAACAAGGTAACAAGGTGACAGACAGACAAAGATGGAGCCTAGGGGAAAATGGGTGTGGGGAGGGGGTGGTTAAACAGCTGAGAGCCCAAACTGATTCCAATTGGCTTTTGCGCTTAGACACAGGAACACACAGGCTGACTAAGAACACACACAGACACACCCCGACTTTGACCCCCCCAACAACACACAGGTAATGAACAGATCGACAGTAGAAATGACAAAGCTGCATGGAGACAGAGTGTCTGGCTCCATATTTAAACTCCACTCTGTCACTGTTTGTGTTCCTGTATCGGTTCAGCCCGTCTGCTTTATTACTCTGTTATTTATCAGCAGTAATGAACTCAGACCTCTAGCCTCGCCCAGGTTTTAAATACCAACACGACAGAACAAAAACCGGGAGCAATTTTCCATCGATCATTTTTAGCTCATTTACAGCAGCAAAACCGAAGGAGCTACTAGTTCTGGAAATACTTTTATTAAATGCACATGCAACTATAGTTCATATTAATATGACAGAACAAAAAGTCCTCATGGATGCCAGTTTTGAATATTTTTAAACCTAAACAAGCTGGCCTCAGAGCCAGAAATCAGTTTATTCATTGTTTGCCCAGGCTTCAGAGAGCAAAACGGGACATTTACAAGCTTTGATCGATGAGCCCTTTGAAATAAAAAAATCAGTTGGGATTTCTGAGCAGTGTCATTACTGTTCACCTTAGATGAAATCAGTTGATGATTCAACGTTTGTTATGTGTATCCTTAGGTTACGTTTTAGAAAGAAGTCCTTAGTTGAAAATGTCTTTGCTTAGTCACAAATTCGTTGTTTTGCAGGTAGAGATTAATTCTATGCTTACATTTTGAGTTTTGGTTTTAATCTTGAAGCAGGTTAAACAACTGCCTTAATTAACTCCTGGGCGACCTTTGTATTTACATGCATACACAACACGGTTGGAGGTGTGCCAGCAGCTTTTCCTCTGTAATGTTGTCAGTCATTTATTCATTACACTGCGCTGTAGTATTTACTGGAGCTCTGCCAACTATCAGCTGTGCATGGGTAAGTTTGCATGTGTGTGTGTATGTGCGTGTGTGTGCTGTACAATGGAATTGTGAAATGCCATTATATTGTCAGCTCTCATTCTCCTTTGAACTGTCTCTTCATCAAACAGTAAATCTTTTTTATTTGAGGTCAGTTTGTTAAACTGCTGAACAAGTAGTGACAAAGCTTGTTTACTAGCTGAATGCAAATACTACTGCTGTACATGTTAATGGGTTTCTGGTTTGGGTGAAAAGTATGACTCATAAATGATGTTGGAAAAATATGAACTGTAAAAAGATTTACAGGGAAAAACATAATTCCTGAAAAACCAGTTTTTCGATACAGTTACAATGTTATATGTCAACTTCTTTCAGAAAATGTCTTTTTGTGATTTTTTTCCACCGAGATGACTCCAGTGCTAGTTAGGTGCCAGATCCTGACTTGACACCGGTTCTTTGATTTTCCACTGCCAAAGCACCCGTTTCTTGGTTCTAAACCTGCGCTTAGCCTGGCATCAGCTCCTTGCTGGAGCAGAACTGGTGCTTGCTAAGAAACACTTTCTTCCCAACTTACATTGTGACGCAACCAATGAATGGGGGCGAGATTACAAAAGCTTAGCATAACAAGGTAAAATCCATAACCACAATTTTCATTTGTAACAATGGAATCAAGAAATAAGCAGAGTTGGTCCGTCGAGGAGACCCAGTGTTTTCTGACTTTGCGGTCTTTGTGAACTCCTACATTGTTGTTGCATTCGCGCGCTTCCTGTTTTCTTCTCCCTGGGCGCATACATATATATTTAATGACGTTATGATTAGATGACCTGCGATGGACTGGCGACCTGACCAGGGTGCACCCAGCCTCTCGCTCCTTGACCGCTGGAGATAGGCACCAAAGGCTCTGGCATCAACACCAAACTAGCGCTGGTTCTTTTTTGGTGGAAAAGGCCCATTATTAAACTAACAAATTCAGGAATTTTGCAAAAATTAGAACTTCTGTTTTTACATTTATTTGATGTAATTTATGTGTTATACCCCAAAATGTTCAAAAGAAACAGTTTGAAAGTGTGAAAAGTGTAATTTGACACTGTGACACGTCTTTGCAGGATGATGTTTTATATCAGCAACCATGTTGCAAGAATGGCATCCTTTATCCGTGAACCATTAATTTGAAAATGTTACATATATGTATACATGTGGATTTTTTTGACACTAGCAGTTTGTGACAATATATCCAGCTCATTAGACAAGAAAGAGACAGGAATTTTTATTTTCACAGAAAGAGCAAAGCTTTCATAAATCAAACTTTCATTTAAAGAATCTTTAATCATTGGAGAATATTCAAAATCAAGTTCCACTATTTTGAGATGGGTCTAGTACAATAAAAGCACCGGATATGTCATGTTTTCACAAATAAAATAAGGGTTTCATAAATCTGAAGAAATATCTGGTGGGTTTGGAATTGCCCAGTTCATCTTTAATTAATTTTAGTATGTTGCTGTGATCAAATACAGCGAGTTTAGAAAATGGTTGTTAGATTTTAATGTTTTGGTAGAATTTGAAAACCCTGAATAACCAGTGAGATTTTAAAGATTTATTTCAGTATGAAGTGAAACAAATCAATATATCATAAACAATGTGAAGAAGGAGGCCCTTCAACTTGTACAGATGGTGACGTAGCACAAAAATTCATAGGGATCATCTTATGAATATAAGAACATTCATTTTAAATGTAGAAGAACAACACATATTAGTTTGTCGTAAAAGCAAAACAGTAAGTCTAATATCCAGATAGTAAATGTTAAACAAAAGGAATCATAGCTAATACTCATAGTAAACAGGGACAATATGATTAGATGTAGTAATTATTTCACCATTTCTGATAGTGATTTAGCTTGCTAAACGTAATGAAGGCCTGCACCTTGACATACCTCATTAATCCCAAACTAGAACATGAAATAATTCTATTTCTTTATAGCACACATCTAAAAACAAGTCATTCACCAAAAGCGAATGAATTGGTGAGAGAGGTAAGCCCGTCTGATCTGGAAATACAATGGGTTACAATAATCAAGGCACATAGCAATAATCTATTCAAAATCCTGCTTGGACAAAATGGTTTTGAGCTTCCAGCTAAAATCAGTGGATTTTAAAATGTGTTGTCAAGAAACCAAAATTCTCAAGGTGGTTGTCACAAGCGCGACTTGGGACTACAGCACAAAAGAAACATCAAATGTTTGGGGTTGTACAGCCTAAATATACAATTTACTCAAAGCTCCTTCGGGTTAAACTTAATGGAAAGGTCAACATGCTTTGCATCTTGAAAAGTTTAAGCTGCGATAGGAACTTGAAGCAGCAGCTATTTAAACCGTTTGTGAAACTATCTTTCTAAAATTCATGCCTGATAACTGTTTTGTATGAGTTTCTATTTTGAACTGCTAGAGATGTGTGTCACAGTGAGAGTGATAAAGAGGTGCAAGCCTTTTAATTACACAACTGACATACGGAGGAATTCAGGGAGTGGGTAGTGTGTGTGTAGGTGTGTTTTTTTTCGTAGGCCCCAACCCGGCCCTGGCCTTGTGCCTGTGCGTATGCATGGATATATGAATGCTTTAAACTCTCTTTGTCGGCGTGGATGAGTGTGCGCTTGTGAAATGCGAGACGTCCCAGTTATCCCAAGCGGCCGTCAGTTAGCTTGTTCACCTGTTGTGCGGCACGAAGCCCAAAACAAGCACAACGGCAGCTGAAAGGGTCAAAGTGCATCCCAGAGTGTGTGTCAGAGTATCAACTATTGTTGTTCTTTCTTCTTTTTTTTTTTTCACCCCGCCTTGTGTTCAGTAACTCTGATCTTTTTATAGCTGCTCTTTACAACACACACACACACACACGATCACGCACGAACGCACGCACGCACGCACGCACACACACACACACACACGCACACACACCCCCACCCACACACACACAAAGTGATGTGGCAGTGAAAGCTGGGCTACTGCTGTCGATTTTCAATCCTCCGTCTCTCGATCAGCCACAGTGAAGATCAGCTTTCACACACCCGCCTGTTCTGTGCTTAACACTAAAGCCCCTTCACTTACCACACACCCTGACCAACAGCTACACCTCTGTTGACAACAGTTCACTGGACCAATAATATGTTTCTATCACAGTAAGTTTTTGTGTTTATACTTAATACAATTAAATCTTTTAAATGTATCTTGAACATAATCAAGATCCCTACAAGGGTATTGACTTAACGAGTCTGTTCTAACGAGGCATGGGTTCAATGGCTTAGTCTTTAAATGTCATAATTCTGTGGCTCAGTGGTAGAGTAGTACACTTGCAATCAGAAGGTTGTAAGTTTGATTCCAGCTTTCCCCTGTCAATGTGCCCCTGGGCAAAGCACTTAACCCCAAATTGCCTACTGATGTGCGTATCGGAGTATAAGTCTGTGTGCGTTTGTGAGAGCGAATGACCGTGCGTGTCTGTACTGCAGGGCGTTTGAGTGGTCAGTATGACTAGAAAGGTTTTCTATAAAATCAGTCTATTTAATTAAATTCATTTCATTTATGTTGCACGAATTCACAAAAATATTTTATCTCAAGGCACTTTACAAGAAACACGTCCCGTTCATTTCCAATTATAACGAAATACACATTCAGTCAAATTCATACCAGTACAATACAGTATAATGCTGTTTAAAATTCAAGTTTGTCAAAAATTTGCCTTATTAGCAGCCCAGCCAGTTGTAACTTGACTTTGCAGCAATCTTATCTCCTGGAAAGAAATACCTCAATTTTAGGAGATAGAAAGCTCCAGCAGAACCATGCTCAATGTGAGTGGCCATCTGCTGCAATGTCATTGTCCAAGTTGCTTTACAAAGAGTTTACTGCAGAATCAGATGATTCAGTTGAATCAGTTCCTTGTCTCAAGTTAACGGGCTGAACGTGGAATCAGTAAAAATGCTAGTAACAGAGGTGATTTGGTCAGATTGGTTCATTGACTTCAGTTGTTGGACTCAAAGGAAGCAGTAAGTGCATCTAAATCGAGCTGTGGCAATAATCGGGCTAATACCTTAACCCCTAATGGGAGCCTCTGACTTAGTTTACATGTCAGTCAGGAAATTAAATTATTAAAAGAGGTGCATTTGACTCCATGACGGTAGGTGGCGACACGTGCCCTTTCACAGTGGCAATCTTCTGGTTTGCCTAGAGCGTCACACAAATAGTAAACAAATGCTGGTGCCAGTGAAGCATATGGAGTACAAGCAGGACATGAACAATGAGTGGAGAGATGGACGACAAAAACGCTGCAGCACAGTACATTCCTAAGTACTGTAGTGTTTGATTGTGTTACACATGTTGTTTGCTGCTGTACTGTTGTCATCCCAGTGTTGTTATTCCCACTTCCACTATCTCATCACTTCAGAAGGGGGGGAGCCCTGGCCATTAATACCTTAACTAAGCTGTGAAAAATTCTGCAGAGAAATTCTGTTTTTTAACCTCATTACCTGGGTGTATTTGCTCGATTAGGAGTTGTCCAGTTTGGTTCAACTTCAGCCGGACTAAGGTGTATACATGCATTTCAAAAGTCCAAATTCAGTCAGACTAAGGCAATAATTTGGTTTTTCTCTGACTCTATAGCCGCTTTCAAACAGGCCATGAAAAACGGTAATTTTCCGGACTTTGTCTGTTTTGCTTTTGTGTCTGAAAGCAATCTTCTAGACTTGTACTCTGGATACCCTTTACCGGTCACTTCACGGATGAAGACCTAGTAACAAGAGCGGACTTTTCGCGGTATGGTGTTTGCATTCAGACTGTCAGATAATGTTCCGCGAAAGCTGGAGGGATGTGGGGCGGTGGGGAAAAGGGGAGGGGGGCAGTGAACGCTGTGAGCGCACACATTGATGACGTATAAATGTCCCTATTTTCCTTTCAGCTTCTTCATCGATGTCTCTTAAGCGTTTCCATGTGCGCAAAATTGCACACATCACAAAGCAAGCCCTGCGAGTAGATCTGCTGTTTCGTCTACCATCTTTGCAATAATGCATTCGTTTGGGGAAATGACATGTACGCCTGCCGCACTAAGTTTAGTTTACGTAATATCCACATACAACACCCCCCCCCCCCCCCCCACTCCCCCGCACCCCACACCCCCCAGACATTCATCAGAATCCTCCGGTACATTTCTTGCTGTGTGAAAGCAGCTGAAAGGCAATGTTCCGGAAAAAAGTGGTGTGTGTGAAACCACAACTCCGGTTAAAGACCAGAGGGAATTGTCCGCAAATATTCCAGAACTTCTGTCTGACTGAAAAAGGCTCATATAAACCCACTGACTGCTACTAAGATTTTTTGGAATAAAATGGTTCACTTGGATTTGCAAACTTACTGGGAACACTAGTGCCTCTAATGATACGGTTCAATTCAATTCAATATCAATTCAATTCAGTTTCAATCGGTTAATTGCCTTTACTCCTACGTGTCAACAGTAATGCAACCCTCAAAAAAGTCAGATCAGAAGCAAAAGTAGAAACATAAGGTTGCTTGATTATTTTTTTTAGAACCAAGTGTGGAGAGATATGCAACTTTCCTATCCAAATATTAAAGACAAAGCTACAATGAGATGCTGGTGAGTTCTTTTATAGTTTCACTGCTATTCCGTTTTACTGCATGGAACATAAACACATTCATGGACACACAGAGACAGAAATACAAAGAGACACGGTGTATGACCTCTGTCTACATCTCTATTCCTGTCTTGCCGCTGGGGTCGGAGTTGACAGTGGTCTTCAAGCTGCTTTAACAGGCAGTAAAAACTGCAACTGAATACACAAGTCAAGGTGAAGAGAGGAGGGGGCTGGAGGGCGTGGTGTGGAGCTACTTTATAGTCTCACTTAAGGCCTTATCAGTGTTCATAATGTATATCTCATGACGAATGTTAGGTTGGACTTACAGGAATGGCTGATGTTACAGAACACAATGCAGATTCTTCAAAGAAGGACTGTCCCAGCCTGAGATAGTCTTTTAGATTTCCAAGTCTGATCTATTTTAAGAAGTAAAACTATTCTGTAGTCTGACTTTCCTCAAGACTTTCAGTATGAAAATCTAACATACCTGTTGGGTAAAAATATTCAAAAATAGCTGCTTGTAATGTCTACAATTTGAGCATTTTGAAAAGTCATAGAAAAAGGCTTCCTTCTAAACTACTGATACACACCTGTTCTGCTGCCTTATCTATGTGTATACATATATTTAAAATTTTCAGTTAAAGTGAAGAGATAGAGACAAAATGGAGAGGGAGGGAGGAAGAGGGTAGAAGGAAGCCAGGCATTTCTTTTCTTACACACCTGTCTGAGGAACAGCTGTCCTGGGACTCAATCTGCCTCTCCTGAAGCGTGGCGAGGATGAGCTGCCTTTGTAAAAAGAGCCTTTTGCTTTCTTAGTATTTGCATGTGTGTATGTGTGCGTGTGTGTTTGTGTGCGGGCACATATGTCATTATGCAAAAATGCTTGTCGTCATTGGCATTCAGACTTCACTGTAATCTGAAGAGAGCCAGCAGACAAGACAACTGATAAAACCATGTCTGTGCTGGCACAAAAAAAAAATCACGAAGTGAGTATGACTTTGTTTTCTTATTTATTGTGTGTTGGTATTAAAACAAATGTATGCATTAATTTTGGGAAAAAGTGTGGAAAATTGTATCAGGATAGAAGAGAAGGAACTGCCTCTGAGTACTGATAATAAAAGAGTTTTAATGCCGGTTTTTCATACTATATACTATATTAGCATCTTTCCATGTGTATGTGTATGCAGTTGCTGGGTTACATTAAGTGTTACATTGATCTGCTGACCAAATGCATTTCAAATTATACCAGCAAACCAGTATCTAAATTTGAACCTAAATGTTCTAATTGAATTTGATGTTTCTGCTTCAAAAACGTAGCCTAAAGTTCTAGACTAGACTATTCTACTGATACAATTCATTGATTTTGTTATGTTTATTTGTATGCTTTTATTTTACTGTGAGAAAAAGAAAGAACAATTCTTGAAATCTACAAAGATGACATTATCAACACCATTTACATACTGTTTGAGAGTATATTAAATTAAACATTTCTTTTCACTCCAACTTTATTGGCTTGTAATTTAAGAAAATATACAAATGTAGTTTTAGGGTTGTGATGCTAAATATTTTAAACACAATGGGAATGTAGTTTGTTTAAGTCACAACAGTCTGGTGTGTACACATTTGAGAGCAACTGTTATGAAATGTATCATGAAAATGTTTCAAAACAATGTTGTGCAAATAAAATTGTGACCTCTAACAATATATATGTATATATATATATATATGTATATATATATATATATATATATATATATATATGTGTGTGTGTGTGTGTGTATATACTGTATACATACATTATTTCAAGTAAAAAAGTGTTGCCTGGCTAATAATAATGTTTAGCAACAGAAGCTCCATCTGTACTGGAGCTGTCATTTACACAAAGCCATCCACACACACACACACACCCACCCACACACACACACACACACACACACACACACACACACACATACCCGTTTTTACTACATTGTGGGGTCACATGACTGGAGAGGTGCTGGTGGGATCCACCTTTTCTACATGGTTTTTAGTATTAATTTCAATTGCTAAATTCATGTTATTTTTTTCTATAGTGGATCATCACTTGAAATATTAAATACTCTCACATGGAAAAAAAAACTGAATTTTGTTTTCCTGTGGGGACCCCTCCTTTTTAAAGTGAGCAATTCTACTTTCCACCACAAATAAAGCACTTCCTACCATGTTAATCTGAACAGCTATAATACTTCAGCAGTTATGCTGACAGTGCAACTCCACCACACTTTAACTGCTCAATCCAAACATGTGTTGTGATTAAATTCTTTATTTAACACAATACATTGTTCATGGTAACTAAATGTTTGCCATTACCATAAAAAAAAGCAAGTAGGACATTGATTGTTCATTTCTAAACAAAATAGTCGAAGTTTTCCCTTTAACCTAAATTTTCCACATAGTAAAGACAGCAATGAACATGAAAAAGTCCCACAGTGCACAAATATGTAAAGAAAGCTATGAAATTTGTTTACATTCATTATAGCTGGCCTATTGTAAACATGAGCTTCAACATAAGATGTGAAAAACAGCACTGAACTGACCAACTGTGTGTTTAAATCAAAACTTAGTCTTTTAGCACTTTGGCGCCTCAATGCTGTGATTGTTTTTGACATTTAACTTAACTGTTTTCCAGGTCCTTTGTCCAAGTTCTTTTGGCGAAGCTTCAATTAATGTAATACAGTCCGACTTACCAGGAACATTCCCACCTTCAATAAACCTTAAGGTTTTTTCGACAGCATGAGTCTCTACTGCAGACCAGCTCCTTTTCTGTAAAGCTCCTGAGAACAAACAAAAGTTAATCGGTTTATAATTAATTTGAACTGAAGGGGCCTTTTTGACACTTGAGTACACTGCACAACATTTAAAACTGTAAAATACAGAAACAAAAGGACAGGTTGAAATGTGACACTGCTATGTTTGTGGATTGAAAGCAAGTTTAAACCGATGACTCTTGAGTGAGGATTTGAAAAGGCAAGCTGAAGTGATTTCAGATGTTAATTTCCAGAGCATAGTAACGAGACAGCTTGGAGGGACAGACAAAGGAACAGGAAATCGAACAAGTCAA
The DNA here is from genome assembly GCA_963556495.2 of Valencia hispanica. Classification (NCBI taxonomy): domain Eukaryota; kingdom Metazoa; phylum Chordata; class Actinopteri; order Cyprinodontiformes; family Valenciidae; genus Valencia; species Valencia hispanica. Next base: position 7,221,052 of record OY747710.1, read on the forward strand.
ATAAAAACAATTTTTGCCATTTCAAAAGGAGAATATTGTACTGCATGTAAATACCTCATAAGTGACAAACGTCCCCATATGGTTTTACACAAATGCTATAATAATTAAAACTTCCAGAGCTAAATGAAAACCTGTACAGTACCGTCAGAATCTTTGGACTGTGTTCCACAAACTTACCAACTAAGAGAAAATCATTTTAGGCAACAAGTAATGAAATCCAACCGATTTACAGACCCCTGCAAAAGAATTTGGACAGTTAAGCCAAGTTCTTTGTTTTTGCCGTCAACTGAAGAGGTATGATTTTCTTTGCTGTGTACTGAACACTTTCAGGTTTGTCTTCAAAAATTATTATCAGGCGATTTACCTGCCAGCTTTTGATTTCAGGTTTTTACATCCAGATGTGATGAGCAATTTAAGATATCAGTTTGTTTAAACCCACCTATTTTAATTAAAGTAAACGTATTGAACGAAACACTGAATAAAGTAAACACTTACTTCCTTGCATATCTGCTTTAATAACTCCATCAAGCCTCAGCCTTTGATATCGAAAAACTTTAGCATTCTTTTCTGATGTTTTTCCAGTCATTTAACACAGCTTCTTCAGTTACTTGTTTTGAGGCGTTAGCCCTTCAGTCTCCCCTTTAGCAGGTGAAAAGCATCCTGTTCTGCTATCTGATGAGTAGTTTGCGTCATCTGGTGTAGCCGCTGTACTTCTGATAATCAAGTCTACTCAGAACAGTAAATTGTGACTCCTTCCCTCTTGCCCTTTTGGAGGTTGTTGCTGATCTCATGTAGTTGTTTTAGGGTCTTTCCTGACCGCTTTTACAATGTTCATCAGCCAAGCCAACTATGTAAATAAAGCACTTCAAAACAGCCGAAACAGACTAAAGTGCTGTCCATAAGATTCAGGAAGAATAAAACTCAAATTGAAAAGTGCTGAGAGCAGATAAAAATAAGTGAAATAAAACTATCGGGGGTCGCATAGCACAGTGGTTAGGATGGGCTCCCCATGTTCAGAGGGCTTGGTCCTCTAAGTAGTTGTCCTGGGGTTCAATCCCACCCCGTGGACATGTGCCGACTGCCTTCCCCCACTTCTGTTAATAAAATTAGAAAAACCAATATCTTAAACCATTAAGATTTTAGTTGTTAATTTGCACATAAGTTGGGGTTCCAGCTCATAAAACTCACGAAAAACAGGAATTCAAACCGTTAGAATACTGTGAAGAAATCATTTACTTCCCAGTTTTTGCAGAAAGAAAGAAATTAGGATCACATCAATCCGAATATGGTACTTTCAAAACAATATCCTAATCTTCAATACTTGGTAGGGAATCCCTTTGCCTTAATCACTGCCTCGATGTGCCGTGGCATTGAGCCAATCAGCCTGTGGCATTGCCTGGGAGTTATGGAAGCCCAGATTTCCTTGATGCTTGCTGTCAGCTCTTTGTTTTTCTGGTGCCCTCTCTGATAGGCGGCTGCCCCCCCCCCCCCCCCGCAACCCTGCATAGGAGGGGCAGGTACAGAAAATGGATGGATGGATGAGTTGTGTTATTACATACCTGATGTTTGATCCTTCCTTTTAGCCTTTGTGAAGAGTTTCTTCTGTGCTGAAGATCCTGCAAAAGAAATCCCACAATATAAGAATAACTGATGCAAGACACAGATAAGCAGTCAGTCCAGCATTTGAAACAGTCAGGTTTTGGAATGTCTTAATGTTTTCTAAATTACAATTTTATTCAGTGGCTCTCAGCTTCCCGTTAACATTTTGGTAGAAATTAATCCAAAAAAAACCTTCCAAAAACAATGAAAGGATATTATTAGAAATGGAGTCCTTTAGCTTTTCTCAACATGAATCTTATCATCAGGTACAAACCATACCCACATTTACATTTCCTTTATGATATCTATGGTAATAAGAAACTTTAAGGAGGCAAAATCCTCAGTTTTTTGGAATGGCATTACATTAAATTGAGGATTTTGTGAACTGAAAGGTAATGACATGTTTCTACATATTAGTTTGTTATCCACTTATTTAAAAACAAAAGTAGGATCATATTAGCACACAATAGCAGCCATTTGAGAGAAGGACTTAAAGTGTAGTATAAAGTTTGGGAAATACCGGTTTTAGAGGGACACTTCAGGCTCCACTTTATATATTTTATTACCAGGAACAAACAGATTGAAGAGAAAAACGCAAAGTATTTTACAATAAGTCAATAAGAAAGATAAAAGCACTTATTTTCCTTTCAGCTGCTCCCTTCAGGGATCTCTACAGTAAATAATTAGCCTTCAGTTAACCCCATCTTCTGCATCCTCACTCACACCAACCACCCTCATGTCCTTCACTGCATCCATGAACCTCCTCTTTGGTCTTCCTCTAAGCCTTCTTCCTGGCAGCTCTAACCTCAGGATCCTTTTACCAACATAATCACTGTATCTCCTCTGAACATGTCCAAACCATCTCAATCTGGCTTCCCTGACCATTTCCAAAACATCTACAATCGTGGCCAAAAGTTTTGAGAATTACATAAATATTGGAAATCGGAAAAGTTGCTGCTTAAGTTTTTTAACTCAAGTGAGAATGTTGACGAGCACAATGCTGGAGATTATTATGTCAGGCTGATTGGGTTAGAATGGCAGAGTTGACATGTGAAAAGGAGGGTGATGCTTGAAATCATTGTTCTTCCATTGTTAACCATGGTGACCTGCAAAGAAACGCGTGCAGCCATTATTCGGCTGCATAAAAATGGCTTCACAGGCAAGGATATTCTGGGTACAAAAATTGCACCTAAATCAACAATTTATAAGATTATCAAGAACTTCAAGGAAAGAGGTTCAATTCATGTCAGGGCATCCAAGAAAGTCCAGCAAGCGCCAGGATCGTCTCCTAAAGAGGATTCACCTGCTGGATCGGAGTGCCACCAATGCAGAGCTTGCTCAGGAATGGCAGCAGGCAGGTGTGAACGCATCTGCACGCACAGTGAGGCGAAGACTTTTGGAAGATGGCCTGGTGTCAAGAAGGGCAGCAAAGAAGCCACTTCTCTCCAAAAAACATCAGGGACAGATTTATCTTCTGCAGAAAGTCTGGTGAATGGACTGCTGAGGACTGGGGCAAAGTCATATTCTCCGATGAAGCCTCTTTCCGATTGTTTGGGGCACCTGGAAAAAGGCTTGTCCGGAGAAGAAAAGGTGAGCGCTACCATCAGTCCTGTGTCATGCCAACAGTAAAGCATCCTGAGACCATTCATGTGTGGGGTTGCTTCTCATCCAAGGGAGTGGGCTCACTTACAATTTTGCCCAACAACAGCCATGAATAGAGAATGGTACCAAAACACCCTCCAACAGCAACTTCCAACAATCCAACAACAGTTTGGTGAAGAACAATGCATTTTCCAGCACGATGGAGCACCGTGCCATAAGGAAAAAGTGATAACTAAGTGGCTCGGGGACCAAAACGTTGAGATTTTAGGTCCATGGCCTGGAAACTCCCCAGTTCTTAATCCCATTGAGAACTTGTGGTCAGGTATAAAGTGCTTGTAATTATATTTCAGTACATCACAGAAACAATTGAAACAAAAGATCTAAAAGTAGTTTTGCAGCAAACTGTGAAAACTAATGTTTGTGTCATTCTCAAAACTTTGTACACAACTGTACATAAGTTGTCCCTTTGATGTATCAATTCCTTATCCTATCCATCCTCGTCACTCCCAAAGAGAACCTCAACATCTTCAGCTCCGCCTCAGCATCTCTGTACTGCTCATACTAAAAATATAAATTATGAAAGCACAAAAGGGAGATTCACTTGAAAAGTATTTTAGGTGTGACACTGTTGCCAATATTAGATTGTATAGTTGGAAAGCATGCTTATTCCTTTCCAATTAAAGCCACATTTGTTTAGAACATTTGCAGGGGGAGCAGCAGAAATTTAAATTGACTCTTCACAGTAAACATTTTGTAAATCTCTGCTGAAAAACAAACAAAACATGATTCAAACAAATATACAGAAACCTAATGTTTACTAAACTTTGTGTTTCTGAACAAGAGCCCATTAATATTAGCAAGAAAGCTGATGAATGATGAAGACAGGTTTTCATGTGATCTGTTAACATGTGAGATACCTGATTCAAAGCTGTGACTGTCCGACTCCATCTCCTGCATTTCTTGAGGTGTTGAAGATCCTGCTTGAACACAGTGCGAACAGTGTAAACTACAGCCTGGACATTTATCAAAAATCATCATTTTGTCTGCAAGATACCTGGAAGAAAGTCCTCATCGGTAGACTCTTCAGTCAGCTGTCTTCTGGATGTTGATGATCCTTTGTAAATAAAAAGATGCTGTAAGATGAGTTGAATTTTGACATGAATTAAATAATTCTTTGCAACCTGGCAGAAAAAAAGAAAGAAAATTGATTCATTGATATTGAAATGATGTTTACTTAGAAAACACAATATCGATCAAATCCATAAATCTACTGTCATTTTAAGAAGTATTTATAAAGTGTTTTTCATAATCAAAATTGTTTTTAAATGCAAATTTTGAATAGAATTGATATATAATGGAATAACGAATTGGAAAATTGAATCTTAAACCTATGAACATATTGGCTCAGTATTTTGGCAGTGATATACAGCCATTTGTAACCTACCTCCTGGTGAACGAAAATATAAGTCCTCTGTGTCAGAGACCTCGCCAGCTGCTCTTTCCAGTACTTCCTCTTAAAATAGGCATTAAAGTATAAAACACAATGACTAATAATTTACTCTGAACTAAATTGATAGGTATTGCCTAATGTTTTTACTATTTGTATCTATTTGGATTTGATCCATGTTCATGCCTTTGTAGTCTGACTGCCGGCCTTGTTCCATGTCAATTATGACTTTGCTGACCTTGGCCAACTGCAGCGTCCCCTCCTGTTATACTCTCTATAAACTCTAATGTCATGTCCCAGAATTTGCAAGTGTAACCATTTCATTGTCCCTTAAATTTAAAACTGTAGAAAGCGTGGCAACCTGTCTTATTAGCTTTGTGGTTCACAATCAATCAGGTTCTGTAATTGTGTATGTCTGTTGAGATGGCCACCGGCCAGCACCCGGGAACGACTACCGAGTTATCACTGTTCCGACCATCTGTGCTACCCCTCGGCTGAGTACGTAAGGTCGGAGGACGAGATGGGTGGAAAAGGCGGGGATAGGTGGGAGCAGGCGTTTCAGCAACCCCGAGAACTCCCAGCAGAGACTCAAAGATTACTCTAACATGAGTGAATGGGTCAGAGCAACACTTCAGGCATGTTTTTAATGAGGGAAAGACAGGTTCTCAGGATATTAAGCTTCAGAAAGTCCATTTTGCATAATACCCCCCTTTAAGCTACTTGTTTCACATTTACATGACAGCCTTTGTATATTAGTTTCACTTCTGTGATATCGTTATACTGCATGTAAACAAGTCCCATTAATTAGAGTCGTATAATAAATGCGGTGCATTTTCTGGGCTATTTGTGCTTATAATCATTCTACATTTTAATATTCTGGAGTAAGAATGCTGCCATCAGCTCTATGTCTTACTTGCTTGGTATATATTCAGTAGCTGCTTTACAAACTAATAACAGATTTCCAGAGTTATCAGTCTCTACAGATCAGTACTAACATCAATATGTTCTACCTACGTATATTTAACAGGTGGGATATTCTGATCAACGTTTTCCATGCATGTTTTATGTGCTTGTTTTAGCTTTATATTAAACGGGTAGCATGTTCTGTGGATTGAAAGAAAAGTTTTCGTATTCATATAAATTGTTGCTATGTTAGGCATTACTGCTAAACTGCCACTTTCCGATGATTATATTTAACATCAAAGCTAACAGTTGTTTTCGGCATGTAAACATACCGGTAGCACTTTGAGGGGTAGCACCGACAGATGGACATAGCCATCTATGCTCGCTACGGTAGGACATTCTGATGAGGTAGCACAGATCGTCAGAACAGATCACAACTACCAAAAGAGCCATACTTTGTAGCAGGCTAGACGCTGGTCAGGTGTGCTATGAGTAAGGCTTTTATGAAACTGTCCAATTTTATACAAACCATTTTAGACATAATACCAATTCAATGAAAGAACAAAAACAACTTACAAATTACAAATTGAGGTATTCATCAATTCCAAGACAGATTTGTAGACTTTTTTCCTAAGGTAAAACTGAAATTACTGTAATACTTTTACTTAGTCCCTTATACATTTTTAATAGTTTGTTACACTGTTCTCTAAAAATTTAAAAACACTGATCGTAAATGACATTGAAGGTGGACCGAAATATCTTTAAGTCAGTTTGGCATCTACAGTCAAACAGACTACAAACTTCAATCAGCTTACAGACAGGGGTAAATTACTCTAATGGTTGTCCCATGTTGATCTGGTATCTGAAAACAAGAAATTACATCTTTATGCCCCCCCCCCCCCCCCTCACACACACACGTAATTAAACCTTTATCGAATCAGGTACGATTCAAGTTTCTCCAACCTGAAGACATTTATGATCCCTACAATTGTGAACATGACCACTGATCGACACATTTGGAGATAATTAAACTCAAACTCACGCAATCCCACAACCAAGCATTGGGGAAAACCATACCATTTTAAATTAAAACATTCTCCGAAATGGATGCTTGTAATTTTTAATCATGAAAATAGATGACATCCAGAGGGAGACCAGCACTTTGTTAAAAAGCCACACTTTGACTCACTAACCTACAACATGTCCTATCTGAGCAAAACATGCTGCTGCTCATGACCTGCACTGGGCAACAGATTAGCAGTCATGTATAGAAATATGGGAAAGAGGCGAAGATCATTCAAAACTGTATGCGATCTGTATCTTAAGCGAGAGCAGAAAACACAGACGAGGTGGAGGTGCAGCCACCATCTTTCACAACTCAATGAACTTTAAAAAAGGTAACTCTGGGCACGTTTGATTCTTTTGAATACCTAGCCACCCAGATAAACGGGCCTAACAAAGCTTTATTTCTACGTTTATATAAACCACCAAAACTTAACTCTAACTTCTTTAATGATTTCAATTACCTTCTTTCTGTAATATGTATCGACTATGACCAACTAATCATTGTGGGGGACTTTAATATCCATACCGACAACAGCCAAGATAGACAAGCAAAAACGTTAGATGATACTCTCCATAACTTCGGACTGATCCAGCATGTCAAACAACCAACACACAAAGGACACACTCTGGACTTAATTATCAGCAAAGGTTTAAATATTTCCAACATCTCAGTAATTAATATTGCATTATCCTACCATTTCTGTATTTTCTTTGAAAGTACCATCTCTCCTAAATTATCCAGCCACAGTAAGACCACTATAAAAAAGCATTTTCTAGGGGACAGTTCAGTAGAAACCTTTAAACGTATTTATCCTTCCACCACATCCCCCTCATCTCCCAACTCAGTAAATAAGCTGGTAGATAATTTCCTCACAAAAATCTCAGACATCATGGATTCCATTGCTCCAACTAAAGTGAAAGTAGTCTCAGGTAGAATGAAGTCTCCGTGGACAAGTAATCCACTGATACGTAGTGAAAACAGGGAGTGTCGACGAGCCGAGAGAAAATGGCGGAAAACTAGACTCCAGGTTCACTGTGAGATCCACAAAGAGAGACTAAATAGATATCAGCTAACTATAAAAGATGCTAGGGAATCATTCTTATCGGAAATCATCAACAGAAACATTAATAATGCACGGACTCTATTTGCAACAGTGGAAAGACTAATACTTTAGTGACAGTAGCCCCTGAACTAAACTCTACCAGGGCCTGCAATGAATTCGCCAGCCTTTTCACCGAAAAGATTCTAGCAATTAGACGGTCAATCTGTACCTCAATATTGAACCCACAACCAGTGCCATCCCCAATCAACAACAATGTAGAGAAAATGTCTGAATTCCACGAATTAAACCAGAACAGCCTTGAAAGAAATCATTATCCAATTAAGCTCCTTCTCCTGCTGTCTTGATATCCTACCCACAGCTTTTCTAAAGAAAGTTCTTCCTGTTATTGTGTCTGATCTTATTCAAATAGTGAACTCATCCCTGCTATCAGGTGTCTTCCCTCAGGCTTTAAAAACATATTTTAAACCGCTGCTAAAGAAGAAGAATCTGGACAACACGTTAATGCAGAACTAAAGGCCAATCTCTAATCTTCCATTCATCAGTAAGATTTATTGATAAAGCTGTTTCAGCAGTTAAATAGCTTCCTAACATTGACCAACCGTTTTGATGCTTTTCAGTCATGTTTCCGTGCTCACCACAGCACCAAGACTGCCCTCGTCAAAGTATTCAATGACATCCGCATAAATACAGACTGTGGTAGAACCACAGTGCTGGTTCTGTTGGACCTCAGTGTTGATCATGATATTTTATTGGAACGACTGGAGATCTGGGTCGGACTCTCTGGTAGTAGTGTACCAGATTGGTTTGAGTCTTACCTAAAGAACAGGGACTTCTATGTTTCAATAGGAAACTTTTCATCAGAACGAACAGAAATCACATGTGGGGTGCCCCAGGGCTACATCCTGGGGCCCTCCTTATTTAATATCTACTTGCTCCCACTATGCAAGATTATAGCAACCAATAATAACTACGCGGATGACACTCAGCTCTACATTACAATGTCACCAAGTGACTCTGAACCCATTCAAACCCTAAATCAATGCATTGACCAAATAAATGGATGGGCCATAACTTTCTCCAGCTGAATAGAAACAAAACTGAAGTAATTACTTTTGGACCTAAAGAGGAACGATCAGCATTCAGCACACAGCTTCAGTTAATCCAGCTAGAAACTACTGATCAGGCCTGAAATCTAGGTGTAGTAATGGACTCAGACCTGAACCTCCAGGGTCACATAAAGGAAATAACAAGGTCAGCCTTCTATCACCTGAAGAACATTTCTAGGATTAAACGACTGATGTCGCAACAAGACCTAGAAAAACTCCTCCATGCGTTTATCTTTAGTGGGATTGATTACTGCAACAGAGTCTTCACAGGTCTGCCTAAAGAGTCAATCAGACAGCTGCAGCTGATCCAGAACGCTGCTGCTCGTGTTCCTCACTAGAACCAGGAAAGTAGAGCACATCACCCCAGTTCTAAAGTCCTTACACTGGCTCCCTGTAGCTCAGAGAATAGACTTCAAAATACTCCTACTAGTTTATAAATTACATGGCTTAGCACAAAAATATGTTGAAGACCTGTTGTCATGGTACCAACCACCAAGACCGCTCGGGTCCTCCAACTCTAGCCTACTAAACATCCCTAGACTCAGAATTAAACATGGAGAAGCAGCTTTCAGTTTCTATCCCCCCCTTATCTGGAACAGACTTCCTGACGAGTGTAGAGCTGCTGAAACTCTGAACTGCTTTAAATCGAGACTAAAAACCATTTGTTTAGAATTGCCTTCGAGTAAATGCTTGATGTCATATGTATGAAATGTGTTCATGGTCTCTTGCTTTTTTTAATCTTTCTCTTGCTTTATTGTGTGTCATGTGTAATGTGTGCTTCTTTTATGTGTTTTTTTTAAATTACCAAATCATGTAAAGCACATTGAATTACCCTGCTGTTGAAAGTGTGCTATACAAATAAAATTGCCTTGCCTTACCTGTGCAGCTTTAAATTTTAAAATACAAACTTCACACATGAGCACACGTTACAGCCTCTCTAAACAGAATGCAGGCCAGAATACATCAGCACATTGACCTTACCTGTTGGGAATTTATGTACTTCATGTACTTCTGGGCACTTTTCATGGTGATCCCTCAGATGATCCAAACATTTCTTGAACCTTGTTAGTCTGCCAATTAGACATGAGAAAAATCACATTAAATATACATGCATGCTGAGGCATCACAGTTAAAGTCATGCTTACTGTGTTTCTAAAAAAACAAGCTCTCAGCAATAACATTTACTGAGATGCTTAAACAGCTTATTTAAACGGTTTCTACTTGAAATTATATTATCTCACAGGCTCCTCACAGGTGTATGCCCCATGCAATTATCAAGCATTTCAGCAGCTACTCCCTCTGCAGACGTGCACTGAGCAAAACAGGATCTGCAGCTGCATGCAGGTTCCACAAACGGAAAACCCACGGTTCTGTCCAGGCCAATTGCACACACCGGACATGCACGTTTAGCGTGCTCATTGCTGAATGCGCTGCCATGAAAGACGGCTGTGCTCGGATTTCCTGAAACCGTCCATGTTACCGACCCTTTATCAAACTAAAGAGCAGCAGAGCAGCACTGCATTGTTTCAATAAAACTGCTTATATGAGTGGGTTAACCAGACTCCATGTTTAACACAAGTTTAATTTTACTGGGCCTCATGCACAAGACCATGGTCTACAGACACGCGTTTTAAATTTAAAACAAATAGCTCATAACTCATCAGAATTACTCAAGATAAACTCTTTACGCTGCAACTTGAACGTGAAAATTAAAATGCTGACCAGGTTAAAACGTGTTTGTATTCAGGCCTTACTCCCACCTTCCTTGCCTCCACCACTGCATACTTGAGTATCGCAATAAGATTAAGCTTTTAAAGTTAATACAAATGTAAAATAGATTAAATTCAGCTCCAAATAAATAACCAAATGAGTTTCAAGGAGCCATCTTAATCCTTCAGTCTTCCTCCAGGCTACCGAGCTAATTAGCATGAGCTAGCCTCACAAAACACAAACAAAAAAATATCGTATAGTTAAAAAGTTTAACTCATAAACAACTAAAATATCTCTGGAACGTCTTTGCATATATTCAAGAGCAGGAATGTTAACATTTTGATTTGACTTACCTGGTTTTCATCGTGTAATCGCTCTCTGCAGAAACATCCTTGCTCCTTCCAATATGGCTCCTCTCCTCATGCTGAACTGAGCGTGAGTGTCTGCAGGGGCGGAGCTAAACCGGTAGGTAACGTGGGGACAGCGAATTTCAGGAAATGTGTGTTTGCAATAATGATAGATTCTCTCCAGCTGCTGTGGCACACACTTTGTGGGGGGATGGGCATGGTCATCAAGGGGACCGGAAAAGTCTGGAAATGTCAGCTTACTCTTATCTGCACACATTTCTTTCCTGTAGGCTTCCTTTTGTTTCATTGTTGTTCAATTATTCAGTTATTTTTATTTTTTATATATTATTTTTAGTTAAAAAATAAACTATTAATTAAAAGAGAAATCCAAAAAAGAAATAAAACAGCAGTTTAAGTATAGCTATATATATGTAAAACACTCCACTGTCTACACACTGACATGAAACAAACGTCTCTGTGCTCTAGAATTGTGGCACAGCAATATTTTCTGATTTTCTTTTCTTTCAAAACAGCTAGAGAATCCCTTTGTTACATTTTCCTTCCAAACTGGGTGGATACATTTTGGGGTCAGGAAGTAAGAGTAAAAAAGAGTAAAAGCATGTTGAATTTTACATTATTCTGTCATTCCTGCTGCCAGCGGAAGAGGCACTTATCCACCACTTTTTTACATGCGTTTCACGTTTTTCCATTCTGACCGTACAGCGCTGTCTCACCCAAAAAGGATTGCAGGTGTTAGTTTTTTTTCAAAAACTTTTGTAGGCCTTACTGGTGGTCCTGAAAATCAGTGGTGGGTCATTGCACCCTGGGATGCCAAGAAAGGTGCCTCTTGGCTGGGATACAGTGCCTTCAGAAGAAGGCCCTCTGGAAGTCTGGAGAACCAGGGGGTCAAAGGTCACCATTGTACAGTGAATTTGAAGGGGCCCATTCGCGTAGGTTGAAGTTTGGTGCATACATCCTCTGTGACACAGGGAATAAACCTGCCAAGTTTGAGGTCTATACATCACTCCTAATTCAAATTCAATTCAAATCAAAAATACTTTATTGATCCCAGAGGGAAATTAAGTGTTGTAGCTCATATTATGAATTCTTTAAGGAGTTGTTGTAAATGATGATGGCTGTGGGCAGGAAGGATTTCCTGTAGCGGTCTGTATTGCAGCGAAACTGAAGTAGCCTCCGACTGAAGACGCTCTGTTGTTGTATGACAGTCACATGAAGAGGATGCTGAGGGTTGTCCATGATTGTTTTGATTTTATGAAGAATCCTTCTTTGCATCACCATCTCCAGTGGTTCCACAGTAGTGTCAAGAACAGAATCACCCTTCTTTATCAAGTTGTTGAGCCTTTTTATGTCCCTGGCTCTGATGCTGCTACCCCAACAGATGATAGCTGAAGAGATTACACTCTCCACAACAGGCTTGTAGAAAATCTTGCTGCAAATCTTGAAGGATCTAAGCTTCCTCAAGAAGTACAGTCTGCTCTGTCCCTTCTTGTAGAAAGTTTCACTGTTCAGTCTCCAGTCCAGTTTGTTGTCCAGGTGAACTCAGAGGTATTTTTACTCCTCAACCACCTCCACTTCTTCTCCCATGATGGAAACAGTGTTTGACTTATCCCTGTTTCTTCTGAAATCTACAATCATCTCCTTTGTTTTATTCACATTCAAAGTAAGACGATTGTTTCCACACCATGTCACAAAGCGGTCCACCAGCTCTCTGTATTCAGCTTCTTGTCCCTCTCTGATACACCCCACAACTGCATCGTCTTTTTCAGAATGCAGAGTTTTTTTTTTCTTCAGTTTTTCTGCAGATGACAGGTCTCTGATTTCTACTAGAATCTTGAGGTGTACATAGTGAAAAGGAATGGTGAGAGTACGATCCCCTGTGGTGCTCCTGTGCTGCTAACCACCTGGTTTGACACACAATTCTTCAGTTTCACAAACTGTGGTCTGTTTGTCAGTTAGTCATTGATCCAGGCGATTGCTAAAGGCTCCACCTGTGTCTTCAGGGGTTTCTGACGAAGCAAATCAGGCTGAATTGTGTTAAATCCACTGGAGAAATCAAAGAACATGATCCTCACAGTGCTGCCTGCTTTGTCCAGATGACAGTGGGTTGGTTGAAGCAGGTGGATAATGGCATCTTCAACTCTAACTCCACGGCGATAAGAAAACTGCAGCGGGTCCTGATATGTTTTTGTTTGCTTACTCAGGGGGGCCAACAGGAGTCTCTCCGGGACCTTCATGATGTGGGATGTCAGGGCAACAGGTCTATAGTCATTAATGACTGATGGGTGAGTTCTTTTTGGTACTGGAACAAGGCATGATGTCTTCCACAACACTGGAACCTTCTCCTGGGTTAGGCTAAGGTTGAAGAGGTGCAGAATCCCACAGAGCTGCTCTGCACAGGCCTTCAGGACTCTGGGGCTGACACCATCTGGACCTGCAGCCTTTTTCTGGTTCAGTTTTTCTAGCTGCCTCTTCACCTGACTTTTGGAAACAGACAAGTGGGAGGGGGATGCAAAGGGGGAGACGTGGATGCAGAGCAGGAGCAAAAATGAGACAGAAGGAGGAAGTTCAAGCCATCTCTTCCATTGATCATAATGGGCAACGTAAGATCACTGGCTAACAAGATGGATGAACTCCAAGCCTTCACCAGGACTCAGCCAGAGTCCCAAGAATGCAGTATTATATGCTTTACTGAGACGTGGCTGCTGGATCATATCCCCGACTCCAACGTCTCTCTGCCAGGCTTCCTGACTGTATGAGCAGACAGAGATCTGAAAACAAGCAGGAAAAGAAAAGGAGGTGAAGTAGCAGGGCTGATCAACAACAGATGGTGTCATCCAGGACATGTTACTGTGAAGCTTCATCACTGCAGCCCAGATGTGGAACTCTTGGCAGTAAGTTTTCGTCCATATTATTTGCCAAGAGAGTTCTCCAGTGTAGTTTTGACAGTTGTTTACATTCCACCTTCAGCCGTTGCCGACAATGCATTTGATGTCATCAGTTCCGTTGTTGCTAAGCTACAGACACAGCACCCCAATGCATTTGTGGCAATATCTGGTGATTTTAATCATGCTTCGCTCTCTACTACACTTCCAACATTTCAACAGTTTGTCAGCTGCTCTACAAGAGAAAACAGCACCTTGGATTTGTTTTATGCAAATGTAACATGTCCAAACCAAGACCTCTGGGACAATCAGATCAAAATCTTGTTTTTCTCTGTTCAGAATATAATCCACTTGTTCAGAGGCAACCTGTTACAAAGAAAACTGTGAGAAAATGGTCACAGGAAGCTGAAGAAGCCCTGCAGGGTTGTTTTGCAACCACAGACTGGATGACTCTTTGTCAAGCACATGGAGAGGACATCAATGCCATGACTGAGTGTGTGACTGACTATATAAACTTCTGTGTGGACAACATCATCCCCACCAGAACAGTGAGATGATTCCCTAATAACAAACCCTGGATCACCAGTGACCTGAAGGAACTGCTAAACCAGAAAAAAAGAGCCTTCAGGGAGGGAGACAGGGAATTACTGAGGAGTATACAGAAGCAACTTAAGGTCAAGATCAGAGACTTCAGAGACTTGAGTTTGACTTCAACCAAGCCAGGAAATGCTGCTACCCCCTTTGCCTCCCCCTCCCACTTGTCTGTCTCCAAAAGTCAGGTGAAGAGGCAGCTAGAGAAACTGAACCGGAACCAGGCTGCAGGTCCAGATGGTGTCGGCCCCAGAGTCGTGAAGGCCTGTGCAGAGCAGCTCTGTGGGATTCTGCAACACCTCTTCAACATTAGCCTAACTCAGGAGAAGGTTCCAGTGTTGTGGAAGACATCCTGCCTTGTTCCAGTACCAAAAAGAACTCACCCATCAGTCATTAATGACTATAGACCCGTTGCCCTGACATCCCACATCATGAAGGTCCTGGAGAGACTCCTGTTGGCACCCCTGAGTAAGCAAACAAGAACGTATCAGGACCCACTGCAGTTTGCTTATCGCTGTGGAGTTGGAGTTGAAGATGCCATCATACACCTGCTTCAACCAACCCACTGTCATCTGGACAAAGCAGGCAGCACTGTGAAGATCATGTTCTTTGATTTCTCCAGTGCATTTAACACAATTCAGCCTGATTTGCTTTGTCAGAAACTCCTGAAGACACAGTTGGAGCCTTTAACAATCGCCTGGATCAATGACTACCTGACCAACAGACCACAATTTGTGAGACTGAAGAATTGTGTGTCAAACCAGGTGGTCAGCACCACAGGAGCACCACAGGGGATCGTACTCTCACCATTCCTGTTCACTCTGTACACCTCAGACTTCCAGTACAAATCAGAGACCTGTCATCTGCAGAAATACTCAGATGACTCTGCAGTTGTGGGGTGTATCAGAGAGGGACAAGAAGCTGAATACAGAGAGCTGGTGGACCGCTTTGTGACATGGTGTGGAAACAATCGTCTTACTTTGAATGTGAATAAAACAAAGGAGATGATTGTAGATTTCAGAAGAAACAGGGATAAGTCAAACACTGTTTCCATCATGGGAGAAGAAGTGGAGGTGGTTGAGGAGTATAAATACCTCAGAGATCACCTTGAAAACAGACTGGACTGGAGACTGAACAGTGAAGCCGTCTACAAGAAGGGACAGAGCAGACTGTACTTCTTGAGGAAGCTTAAGTCCTTCAAGGTTTGCAGCAAGATGCAGCAGATCTTCTACAAGTCTATTGTGGAGAGTGTAATCTCTTCAGGCTAAACAACCTGATAAAGAAGGTTCTGGTTCTGTTCTGGTTCTGTTCTTGGGACAACTGTGGAACATCTGGAGATGATGATGCAAAGAAGGATTCTTCATAAAATCAAAAAAATTATGGACAACCCTGACCATCCTCTTCATGAGACAGTCACACAACAACAGAGCGTCTTCAATCGGAGGCTTCTTCAGTTTTGCTGCAATACAGACCGCTACAGGAAATCCTTCCTGCCCACAGCCATCAATATTTACAACAACTCCTTAAAGAATTCATTATATGAGCCATACCAACACTTAATTTCCCTCTGGGATCAATAAAGTATTTTTGAATTGAATTTGAATCGGTTGTTTTTGGCCCTACTGACTCCAAACTCAGGACATGCTCTCGAGTTGGCCAAATTATATGTGCCAAGTTGCGTGTCTGTAGGATGCAAAAAGTTTTGCAATTTCCAGAGGAACATGGAGGGGTAGGCATCTCATCCAAATGTTTTTGTTCTTTTAGCCAGATGAGTTGCTCCTTTCACTCTGCCTAATTACAACACCCTTGAAATGACATCTGTGCAACTGGTATCTTGTACCTGATGATTTGAGACACTCTCAATGTGAGAGTCTTAGTTAAGATTGGTAAAAGGATGTTGCTATATATGCTTACAACACCTTTGTGGTAACTTTTTGACCAACTTTGTGGTCACTCTAATGAAGTGTTCATCCCACCCAAAGCGTCAACGCCAAAAGCGGCAAGATTACATGTTAAGCCCATGGTAGAGGCCGTCAGAGGGCCGTCAGAGTCTCAGCGGCGCTTTATGCGCTTTTGTTTACGCTTTTGGCACTTTTCAAGCTTCAAAGCGAGAAACGCAGAAGTTCAACTAGCTGAACTTTCAGGCGTCCTCCTCTGAGCGTCGACCAATCAGAGCGTCTCACTATAGTGACGTTGCTACAGTGAGGCGCTCTGATTGGTTGGGCGGGCTTGGCAAGCCTTACAAGAGTCTGGCTTTGCAAGCGTCAGGCTTAAAAATGTATATGCATCAAACTACTCGCTTTGTGAGCGTTGTTTGACGCTTATAAAGCGTGTGGTGTGAATGCGGCTTAAGAGTCACAGCATGGATGTCATGTTTCATAAGGATATACATTTTTATGGAGACACTTCAATGTAATATTAGACATTCCCTGACAAAGCCTGACACTGTGATATACCTATGTGTTGACATCGAGATGTACCCCTAATATACCAGAGGTTTTGGCACAATGCTATACCTGTATACTAATACTATGCTATACCCCTGATGTACCCCCAAGGAACCAAAGACCAAATTGTGGAATATAAATTAATAGGATATAGTAAGTTTCACTCATGGTATGTTAAGGAAACAATATCCTTAGGGGGTATTATTTTTTTGTGATCAAATCAATTGTAGTGTTTCCTTAATACTTATATTTCGCTCCCAAGATCTTCTTGAAAATCTTAACTCTTGCTGTTTAAAAACATTTCAAGTACAAACATCCATTGCTTTTAGCGACAACTTTTAGAAACCTCTAGAATGTTATGTTAGCTGCTAGCTAACAGCTAAAATTTTATGTTAGCCAGTAGCTAACAGTATCTAGCTAAAACATCAGGAAATTGTTAAATTGTCACGAATACTATTAGTGTTCTTTAGTGAAACACATATTAATTTTATCATTCAGATTGAAAAATTTATTACTTTTTGCTGCTAATCTTAAGTGTCTCTGTTATTTAATTAACATTAGTGCCGGGAGTTGTAAACTGCATCTCACAAAGAAGGTCAATCTTGTAGTAACTAAACTGTCAATATTTTATCGTGAAACAGTTAATTAGAATTTTTTTATTTAAAAAATGCTGTCAATTCAACAAAACCGTTCGCAAAACTTTGTTATAACTTCTATTTGACAAATACATTTATATTGTCACACATGTCATGTTTCAAATTAATCATTTCTGTGTTGTTCACCAAGTAGGCTACCTTTAGTGTGAGCTGCTGGTTAAGAACACATGTAGTCTACTGACTGCATTGTGTTGTTTCTCAGATCCTGTTATGTCATGTAATCATATCAGACTGTTTCTAAACTGTTTAATAGCAGCACTGTACTCCCAGTATGTATAATATGTTGAGGTTTGATCCATCTTATAAAATCAAAAAATCTTACAGAGAATTAAAGGTCAACTTCAGTTTAATATTTCAGACAAAAGTTAAAAGCAAAATACTTACTTGGTACAGTATTAGATAAAAAATAAAAAGGTTTTTCTGGCTGGCTATATGCTGGCGTGCACAATGCTGCCCTCCATTTCATGGGATCGCATTCACTCTATATAGTAAATACGTGTTAGAAAGACTACATTGTTCTAAGTTTGTAAGTTGCAGTAAAGTTGCAGTATTATTACTGGTATTTTCACTGTAAGCTGAAATATCCTATGCTCCTGAACTCAGCATAGATTTCTGATGCTACTTGAATGCAGCACAGGTGCTTTGCAGCATCTGCCTTTTTTCCTCCTCCTTGCTGCGGAGCAAGAGAAGTTTTTCTCTGTTTATTTCATTTTTTGTTGCGTGTAAATGCCAGAAGGTAAGTTTCTGTGACTTTACTATATAGTTTAAAGTACGGTTCAGCATATTTGTTTAAGTTTAACCATGTTAGAACTGTGTTTATTCTGCTATGCTGATTTGTGGTAATTAAGAGTCATTGCTTGTACCGCTTGTGTCTTTGTGTTTACATGTCCAAAAGAGAGGGATAATAAGTAGTCCATAAAGTAGGTTGCAGGGCGATATTCTAATTTCAGTGACAAAGATAGTTCATACTGCAGTTAGAGGTGATATCCAAATGGTCAATATCTTCCAAAAGTTCCTAAACTTACTGTCAAACAACAACAACTCTCTACAGGTTTTAAACCATATCTACAGTATTTGTCTGTGTTCTCTACTGGGGAACCCACTGATTAAGCTGCATGTTGACTAGGAGAGAGAAACAAATTAGGAAAACTATCGCATTTAAAACTAGATTAACTAAACGCAGATGGGTGTAAAGCTTAGGTAGCTGTGCCATTTCTCATCAAAGGACTGCAAACGTCAATAAGCGCATTGGAAAATGTATGTATTTTTCTCTAAGATCTGTCCAAAACATATATACTATATAGAATGTGTCATATCTATTTCAAAGATCACCATAATATGCCTGAAGAGGAGAATGCGTCAAACTGTGACTAAATGGGCAGAGAAGAGTCCCAACATATTAAATTGTGATCCACCTGCATCTGGGGTTATTTGGACTGTAACAGGCTGCAACACAAAAAATGGTACTTAAAATGAATAAATTACGATTTCGTTAGCTTAACAGTGGGGAATAGTATAATCACCCAGTATTGTTAGAGTAGCATAGTTATGTTACATCTTTCATGTTACAATTGTACATTTTAAACTGACATGTTATGTACACTTGTCAATGTATATAAACCGCTACCTGTGATATTGTGCAAACAAATCCTTCGTTGATTCAATGGAAGCCACATAATTGCGTTTGCACATTGAGGAGGACCTATCACCTTCTAATTATTTAGCGTAATATTAACCTGTTATTGATTTTCAACTAACCGACAGCTGTTTCAGTCAGTTTATGTGGACATTGTGACAATTCTGATGTAAATGTGGAAATATATTTGTTTATTCAGCATTGGCTCTTATGACTGAGTAGGTCATTTAGTCGGGGGTAAAAACAAGGAATGATGTTTAACGTGAAATGCATGAATTATATCGAAAATAAGGTGGAAATGAAACTGCCACAGAGAGCTGTGGCAGCTATATCCTCTTTAAATGAGCTAGTAACTTAAAATAAAATTCTCCCTCTTTTAACATGATGATAATGTGAAATGCAGCAAAGAGATGATCCCGATGCATATCAGACATGCTTGGAAACAACACAGCAGTTTCAACATTTTGCCCTTTCAAAATATTGCAGCTTTATTCTCTAAATATTTTAAATATTCTCTCAATTTGACTTTCAAGTTACACAACGTTCATCCCTTTTCCTCAAAATGTCAAGTTCTTAAAATCATATTTCTTCCGATTTTTCCATTTCGTGGTTATCCTGAAACAAAGAGGAAAAATAAATCCGCTGCAAATATTAATTGTTCTACAAGAGACCCCAATACTTATTTGATTCCTCTGAGCTGTAAGAAATGGTATAAACAGTGAATGAAAATAATGCAATTTTTTTACGAGCATTTCTGCCTAAGATATTTAAATATCATACAGTATGGGGAGAAACAAAAAATAACAAAGCCAGTCCTTCTTCTTTAACTTTTTATTTTATTTATCGTGGCTCTTCAACATTTCTGTCCTCTTACAGGGATAAATCAGTGCTTTTGGATTTGTTTTATGGTATCTCAAAATCTATTCCGATCTTTCTCTGACAACTGTCTCTGAAAAAAAAAGATAAAACAGGTCAAGTTCTGTGTAATTTCCCAGCTCTGTGATCAGTTTTGCAGATGTTATTTTTGAAAAGGTAATATACAATATTAGAGCAAAACAAATGTCTTTATTGAGCTAGTATTAAGATGTTAAAGTTGTCTGGAGGAATCCGATTGTATTTCGCAATGTTTTGTAGTTCTTTAAGGTAAACATGCATTGTTTATTTCCTCGTCAGGTGAGGGGGTCCTAAAATGCCACGCCCACAGAAAAATCTGCCTCTACCAGCTGCCACCACAAGTTAGGGTCCGTCCACACGGAGACGTGTTTCACTGTATACGTATACATTTTTTTTCATATTAGCGTTTCGTCCACACGGATCCGGCGTTTTTGGAGACTGAAACCGCTATTTTTTGAAACCGGGTCCCAAAGTAGATAAATCTGAAAACGACACCCTTGCGGTTTCGTGTGTACAGCCAATCCGTATATTTTGTGAAACGATGATGCCATCACATCACGCGTCGGCTGCGTCATACGTAACTACAACAACAACAATGGCGGACTGCATGATTTTGTTTGTGCTGCAGAAGCTACTAAGCCTTCTAGCTGTATTACAGCAAAATCTATTGCTTCTATGCAACTGTTGTGAGCAACAAGCGATAATGGACAACACCATACGCCACATTCTCTTAGATCCACCATGGAAGACAACCAGGAGAGCGATCAGGAGAAAGTTTTGGATAAGACCCGGTAGAACTAGCAGTTGGTGGGACAACTTTGTCAACAGCGTTGTTGTGGAAGATGAATGGAGGGAGAATTTCCGCATGTCCAAAGCATCACTCGTCGCCCTGAGCAAGGAACTCAGTCCGTATATTGAAGGGCAAACAACAAACATGAGGGCACCAATTACTACACTCAAAAGGGTTGCGTTAACTCTGTATTATTTGAGCGACGAGGGAAGGCTAAGGAAGACTGCTAACAACTTCGGCGTGTCGCGGCAGGCTGTATCTGTTGTTGTCAGGCAAACGTGCAAAGCGATCGCTGTCCACCTGGGTCCAAAGTACATTACGTTGCCTTTTACGCAGTCTGAGGCCGAGGATCTGGTTTTGTGTTCCCATCGTGCTCATGGCATGCCACAGTGTTTGGGAGCAGTCGATAGCACACATATAGAAATCAAGCAGCCGTCTACCAACTCGATGGACTACATCAACAGGAAAGGGAAACATTCTCTCAATGTACAGGCGGTATGTGATTATAAGTACAGATTTATGGATGTTGTGATAAAGTGGCCCGGGAGTGTACACGATGCACGGGTTTTTGCTAATTCAAAGCTCAACCTGTACTTTAAGACTGGCCAGATCCCTCCTCTGAAAAAACAGATTGTGGACAACGAAGAGGAAATACCAATTTATCTTCTTGGTGACCCAGCCTACCCTCTGCTGCCTTACTTGATGAAGGAATATGCAAACGGTGGCTCCACACCTCAAGAACAGTTCTTTGGGCTAAGTTTGTGTAGGGCACGGATGGTCATTGAGTGTGCTTTTGGTCATCTCAAAGCCAGATTTGCTGCACTGAAAAGGCCTATGGACATCAACTTGCAGGACCTGTCCTTTGTTATTTACGTCTACTTTGTTTTCCACAATTTTTGTGAAAACTGTAATGAGACTGTGGCTGAACACACTGTGTTGGGAATGATGCAGGTGATAAAGACTTACAGCCTCCTACACAATGCAACAACTACCTCACAGACTGTAATGAAGGTGAGGGAAAGAGAGTGAGGAGAGTACTTACAAAGTACCTTGACCCTTAAAAATGCTAGCCATCAAGTTTTTTTTAAAGTAGTTACACTGTTTACCTTTGGAAAATGTACTAATGATTATTTTGAAAGTGTTGTGTTGAATACGTCTAGTGAAAATAAATGACTGCAAAAATTCCAGAACTTTTTTTATTGGAAAATATTTAGGTCAATATATTAGGTCCTTGACCACTTCGACGCCCTGTGTCAACCGCATGTCTGTATTTGCTGCATATGTTTTTTGCGCTGACTTGTACTTTTGAGACCATGCTATGATCATGAGGGAAATCCTTCTTGGTTAACTGCCTCGGATACTGTGCCTGAAACGCGTCCGTTAAATCGCAATATTTGGAGTGACACGACTCCCAGTCAACATTTTCTTGGAGCTTGCAGTCGAGTGTGACTCTAAGTAGTAGTTCGACTTCGTCGTAAGTCCATACGAAAGACTCCATTCTTGGTCTTGAAGTTGTTGTCTGTGTCAACACAGATTATTTTAATGCAAATTTAGATGAAAATAGCCATTGACATCATTGTTGTCCCCTCACCAATAATGAAAGAAAAACTTATAATGCTCTTAGAAATAACTTGAAACTAAGTAATAACATTAAAAATAACTGAAATTCAACCACTGAAAATCAGACATTCTGATGTTGTTTAAAAAATGCCTGGACAAAAGTATTGGTACCCTTAACTTCACTTTTATTGGTATTTTGGGCTACTTCACATCAGCAAACTGCTGAAATTTTGGAAATTTCCTTGGCAACCAGGCTTTTCAGAAATCCAGCCTTTATTGTTTAGGTAGTCGTAACACGTGATGTCATTTCACTCAGCTCCGACTTAAACTCTACCTTTTGTGATTTCACATGGTTCGGTCAGGGATTGTGGGAGATTCTGTGTACACAAAAAACCATGGCAAAGTTGCCATCCCCTTGGCCTTACAGTTGCAAAAGTTATTAATAACTTTTGTATGGAGTTTTAAAGCTATAGACACAAAGTCCTTTAGCAAGTTAACCTTATAAGATGTGTGGCACCCTTCAGACTCCGCCCACATCATCAAATAATTTGTATCACCTGGAATGTCAATTTGTTCAGGTCAAGCCAAGACTTCAGTCTGAGCAATTTTGCATTTATCGAATGAGGGCTTGTGGGAGATTCTCTATACATGAAACCTAGGCTAAGATGCCATCACTTTGGCCACACCCTTTCAGTTTTGGAAAAGTTATTAACTTTTTATAAGAGTTGATCTAAGATGTAGGAGAGGGTGTTTTGAAGCTGTAGGCAAAAAGTCTTATTGAGAGTTAACCTTTTAAGATGGGTGGCACCCTTCAAGACTCCGCCCACATCATCAAATAATTTGCATCACATGGAATGTCATTTTGTTCAGGTCCAGCCAAGACTTCAGTCTATGCAATTTAGCATTTTTAAAATTAGGGCTTGTGGAAGAATCTGTATACATGAAACCTTGGCTAAGACGCCATCGCCTTGGCCACGCCCTTTCAGTTTTGGAAAAGTTATTGATAACTTCTGTTAGGAGTTGATCTAAGAAGTAGGAGAGGGAGTTTTGAAGCTGTAGACAGAAAGTTCTATTGCAAGTTAACGTGTTTAGATTTGTGGCGCCCTTCAAAACTCCACCCTGATCGTTAAGAAATGCTTAAAATGTAAAGAAATTCATAAAATATAAAGTTAAACTAAGTTTAAAAGTTTACACTTTGTCAGGAAAATGGCCCCACGAGTTCAATTTTACACCCTGCAATACCACTTGTGACCAGTTGGGCGTCAAGTCGACGCACACATTGTCATGAAAAGTGACCTCAAGGGGTCCAATTTTACTTTGCAAAAAAAACTGCACTAGGCATATCAGGAGGCTGTTTTCTATCATTTGCAATGCTTGTGCCTCTGGGGACCGGGCTTTGGTCCCCACCGGGAAAATTGGACCCCATGAGGTGAGTCAAATGTCAGGTTGTGGACCCCACCAGGTAGTAAAAACGAGAACACACACACACACACACACACACACACACACACACACACACACACACACACACACACACACACACAAACAAACATTTAACCTGATGGTAACAACCAGCAACATCTACACTGATGGCTGATTTCATTAATGAGCAGCACAGTTTGCGTGTGTGTGTGTTGTAGGCTTTGATTAGGCCTGTGATCACGCCACATTCTCAGCTGAGTCCCACAAAGTAAATCACACACTCACATCCCCAAACAGCTTGGCTGAATCTTTAACAACAGCATGCCTTAATTAGTTCCATCCAACAGTCACTAATAAAACTATAATTAGTGAAGATATGCTTGTGTGTGTTTTGCTCTCAGGACCATCCCTCTGCATTGCCCCCTTGGGCAATTTGACCTCTCTCTTTCCTTCTGTCTTTGTTCCTCACATCCCCTTTTTATAATATTCTGCTCCTTGATCACTGTTATCATTCAATTACCTTCAGGGGGAATCCCAAAACATTCCCAAGACAGCCGAGAAACATAGTCCTTCCAGCGTGTCCTGGGTCTTCCCCTGGGTCTCCTCCCGATGGGACATGCCCACAATACCTCACCAGAGAGGCTTCCAAAAGGTATCCTCATAAGATACCAGAGCCACCTCAGCTGGCTCCTCTCGATGTGGAGGAGCAGTTACTCTACTCTGAGCCCATACTCAGATGGCCAAGCTTCTCACCCTATCTCTAAAGGCTGGTTCACACTGTGCCTTTTTTGGCCGACTCAAAGGACTACCATTCAGTGATTTAGCAGGAAATGTGTCTGCAGTGACTGGCAACCTGTTCAGGGTGAAACCTGCCTCTTGCCCGACGATTGCTGGAGATAGGCACCAGCTCCCACCTCAACCCTGCATAGAAGATGGTAAAGATAATGGATGGGTGGATGTGTGCGCAGTACGTTTTGTCCACATAATGAAGCCATGTCAGTGTATGCATATATACAGTGTTGCCTGGCTAAGAATAATGTTTAGCAACAGAAGCTCCATCTGTACTGGAGCTGTCATTTACACAAAGCCATCCATCCACACACACACACACACACACACACACACACACACACACAAACAAACATTTAACCTGATGGTAACAACCTGCAGCATCTACACCGATGGCTGATTTCATCAATGAGCAGCACAGTTTGCGTGTGTGTGTGTTGTAGGCTTTGATTAGGCCTGTGATCACGCCACATTCTCAGCTGAGTCCCACAAAGTAAATCACACACTCACATCCCCAAACAGCTTGGCTGAATCTTTAACAACAGCATGCCTTAATTAGTTCCATCCAACAGTCACTAATAAAACTATAATTAGTGAAGATGTGTGTGCATATGCTTGTGTGTGTTTTGCTCTCAGGACCATCCCTCTGCATTGCCCCCTTGGGCAATTTGACCTCTCGCTTTCCTTCTGTCTTTGTTCCTCACATCCCCTTTTTATAATATTCTGCTCCTTGATCACTGTTATCATTCAATTACCTTCGGGGGGAATCCCAAAACATTCCCAAGACAGCCGAGAAACATAGTCCTTCCAGCGTGTCCTGGGTCTTCCCCTGGGTCTTCTCCCGATGGGACATGCCCACAATACCTCACCAGAGAGGCTTCCAAAAGGTATCCTCATAAGATACCCGAGCCACCTCAGCTGGCTCCTCTCGATGTGGAGGAGCAGTTACTCTACTCTGAGCCCATACTCAGATGGCCAAGCTTCTCACCCTATCTCTAAAGGCTGGTTCACACTGTGCCTTTTTTGGCCTACTCAAAGGACTACTTCATGCCACACTGTGCAAGCTCCACCGAGCTCTAGAGGTGTGTCGAACTTAATGGCCCAAGCTTACAGTAGCTCAGACTGCATGACGTCTTGCTCTCACTCCCAGGGTGCATTTTCATTGGCCAATGACAGACCAGGGTGGTAGAATATCTGACACAGCCTGAAGACTGTCAAGGGCTGGTTTTGGTTGTACATGCACTAAATAAGCTGATGAGGACCACGTCACACTGCAGGGCCACAGAGCTGCGAATCACACGCACTCAGATCACGATTCGTTTCACAACGAAAGGAATGGTCTAGAACGGCCGAAACCGCACAGTGTGATCCCAGCTTTGGGGATAGCCCAGACACCCATTGAAGAAACTAATTTCAGCTGCTTGTATCTTCAATCTCGTTCTTTTGGTCAGTACTTAAAGCTCATAACCATAGATGAAGGTAGGAATGTAGATCGACTGGCCTTTCGGCCCAGTTTCCTCTTCACCAAGACAGACTAGTACAGTGGCCACATCACTGTAGACACAGCACCATTCCACCTATCAATCTGTCAGTCAAGTTTTTCCTAATTCGTGAACAAGACCCCCAGATACTTAAACTTCTCTACTTGGAGCAAGATTTCGTCCCTGACCCGGAGAAGGTACTCTACTCTTTTCAGACAGAAGTCCATCGTCGTGGATTTGGAGGTGCTGATCGTCGTCCTGGCCGCTTCACACTCTGCTGTGAACTGCTGTAGCGAAGGCTGAAATAAAGTTCTAATATGATTTTCTTGACATTTACTCATTTTTATGTTTCAGCAAAAGCTATAATTTACAGACCCATTCCAAAGAACAACAAATATCTTATTTTTTAAAGGTTTCACTTAGGAGAACAGTATAAAATAAATAAAATTAAAATTATGTATGCATACTGACAGCAGATACAAGTAATTTAATATATGTACCACAACTATAAATTTTTCCAAAATGGATGAAAAGATTAATCTAACTCCTTTGTACTCCAAGATCAGAAAGACATATTTTTTATTCATTCATTTGTGGATAGACTTAGGAGAGAGCCCAGACACCCATTGAAGGAGGGACAAACATATGATCTTAAAATGTAATTTGTTAGGAGATTTAATAATAATATATTAGAACTTGTCGGAAGATAGACCTAATTGTTGCTGACAGTTAAATTGGAAAATCAAAGAGTGAGACAGTTTCAATGATAACAAAGGAATGCAAATAATCATTATCTGAGATGAGCAGGAACTGTCTGACTTTAGATTCAACTCTGCCAGGCTTTATTTTTTCATACCTTTTCCATTGTCCTTTTTGCAGTGGATTAGAGTGGCATAGACTGGACACAACTTTCCATTTATAGAAAAGCTACAAATAAAGCTAACAGGAAAGAAGACTAATGTGCAGCTGATGGTAACAAAAACTGAAATGATGGGAGTGTGTCTCAGTGTGTAATTGTATCTGGTTAACCTTGGTGGGTTTCATTAGTGGCCCAAGGCCACCAGGATAAGGATGAATGAGGAGGCCAGGGGCTACAAATTTGTCTTGGACAAGGCCTTCTCTGATTAAACCAGCAGGGCACACATAGATATGTTGGCACGCAGACGAAAGAGCACACACTCATTCAAGCAATGGACATCACAGACAAGTTGCAAGTACTGAACATACAGTGACATGAAAAATAAACTTACCTATATCTATTTCTGCTGTTTTGTTTTACTGTGAAGCTTAAATGATATACACCAAAATAAATTATAAAACAGTTTTTAGGTGAAACCTTTATTTATGAAGGAGCAAAAGCTACCTGGCCCCATGTAAAAGAATATTCGTTCTTCTTGTTTAACCATGAATTAACTGTGATCAAGCACACTGGTTCAATAGAAATAGAAACCATCTGACAAAATTAAGAGGGCTTAAAGATCTGAAAAAGCAACAAATCATGCCCCAACCTCAAGAATTTTGGATTCAGATGAGAAACAAGGTCAGTAACATCCATCAGTCTGGAAAATGTTACAAAGCCATTTCTAAAGCTTTATGACTCCAGTAGTAAACCTTCCTAGGAGTGGCCAGTCAACCAAAATTAATGTAAGAGCACACCAACGACTCATCTAGGAGGTCACAAAAAAACAAGGATCAACATATAAAGCACTGCAGACTTAATCTGCCTCAGTTATGATTAGTGTACTTGGGTTTAGAACAAGAAAGAGACTGGACAAAAATGACATCCAAGGGAGATTCCAAAGTTGAGTAGCACTGCTGTCCAAAAACACAATGGCCTGTCACAGATTTGCCAAAAAACCTATTGATGATCCCAAACAACTTTGGGATTTTTTTTAACAATGCAAAATAAAAAGTTGGCATCCTGTTACAACACAAAAACACTATCCAGCTTCACCAGCTATTAAGCATGGTTAAGCATAGTCTTGGTCTAGTGGTTTTCAACCTTTTTTCCTTCAGGACTCCCTTGCCTGTGTCCAAGAGAAGTCTAGTTTGTAAAGTGATTAATTACAAACTTCCATCTATCCAGTATCTATACCGTCTATCCTATGCAGGGTTGCGGGGGGCTGGTATCTACAGTATCTCCAGCAATCATCTGGCGAGAGGCTGGGTACACCCTAGACTGGTCACCAGTCCATCGCAGGGCAACACAAAGACACAAACAACCATGCAACCACACACCCATATTTAAGGGCAATTTAGACAGACCAATTGACCTAACAGTGATGTTTTTAGACTGTGAGAGGAAGCCGGAGTAACCCGAAGGAACCAACGCATGCACAGGGAGAACATACAAACTCCCTGCAGAAGCATGGAAACTCCAAGCAAACCCCAAGCTTTCAGCAGCTTTGCAGTGGTCTGGAAGTTTGTTCCAGATAAGGGGAGCATAGAAACTGAAAGCTGCTTCTCCATGTATGGTTCTAGTTCTAGGGATAATTAGTAGACTAGCGTTGGAAGACCTGAGTGGCCTGGGGGTTTGGTATAGTGACAACAGATCTTCAACATACTTTGGTGCTAAACCATTCAATGATTTATAGACTAGTAAAAATATTTTGAAGTCTATTCTCTGAGCTACAGGGAGCCAGTGTAAGGATTTTAGAACTGGGGTGATGTGCTCTGCTTTCCTGGTCCTAGTGAGGATGCGAACAGCAGCGTTCTGGATCAACTGCGGCTGTCTAATTGACTTTTTATGCAGACCTGTGAAGACACTGTTGCAGTAATCAATCCAACTAAAGATAAACGCATGGATGAGTTTTTTGAAAATTATGGCACATTCATATATTGATTAGCTTAATGCATTCGCTTAGGGTTTGGATTGGTTCAAAGTCACCTGGTGACTAGAGGCAATGCTACATGACACGCAATTGGCTTGTGTTTGCAAAGCACTAAATCCAGAAGCACCCTTTATTTTCTTTGGCGCTGACTGGCTTTAATCCCCAAAGAGCATAGGTAAGGATCACTATGGATGTTAGCTATGCAGTAGTGCCAAAACTGTCTCCACTGTGCATAATAATGCATATTAAGGTATATTTTGTGTTTGAACTATTAAAATAGGCAAGTATATGAGATTTTAGAGAGGGTCTTAAATATTTCCTGGATTTCAGCTATTCATGGGTGGTTGTGGTCCTTAAACCCCACAAATACCGGGGGTTCACTGCGATTATGCACAATATTTCAAACAGGGCATTCAGCCACCAAATGCATGGTAATAAACTCAGACACTGCAGACCTTCGCTCCGATACACAAATGCTTACATGAGACAAAAAGTGTTTAGTTTCTCATCCAAACGCTCTGCCCAACCAGTCCAGAACTAGAACATGTTTCCTGTGTGTTTAAAAGAGAGTGTTGACCTTCCTCCATAGTCACTGCGTCAGAGCCCCAAAGCCACCAAGATGTTTAAGTGATCATGTCAGCTTTACCAAGAAAAGTGCAGCAATTGAGAGTTGTTGCAGCTTTGCATTCTTAGTGACGAGATGACTATTGACGGTCATCTGGAGTTCACAGAGTGCGTGCTCTGATCCCTCACCTGTTCCAAGATTATACAGAGCTCTCTATAGCAAGCAACTATTTCTCCCTAATTAACAAACCACAAACATTGGTTTTAGTTTTTGGTCGAGATGCTAATCTTAAGATGTTTGCATGTGTTGGAATTGGTTGAAATTTTTGATTATTTTCTTTGTTTTACAATAACTGTGAACTCTTCCCCTTTCCTAATTATCAACAAGAAGGTTCAATGCTCTTCGCCAATATAAACAAAATGATCTTTGCTGTTTAACATTTTCAGTAAAATCTAAATGTCCAACTAATTTTTAATATCTATGATAAAATATAAAAATGCCTCTGAATCACATACCACAGCAGCTGCTCATTGACTACTTGTTGCTCATTTGTCTTTGAAGAGATAGCAGAAAGGTCACTTTTAAGTTTGTGGAGGTAATAAAATAGACTAAAGGTCGCTGTGTATGAACATAAGTAACCCCCTCCAGCCTCTTAACTCTTCCACTCACTCTGTGTAATCTGGTTGAGGAAAGGTCAGCAGGTTTGCTGGACAGTTGGGAGGGTGATCTAGGTCACCTTTCTCAACCTTTAGTGTGATATTATCCGACTAATACCCAACCAAGAGCCTAAATCCTGCAAGGTCAGAGGGACTGTGAGCATCTTTGCATGGAAAACACACACACACGCAAACACACAAACACATACTCTTTAGTATACAGGCTGGTGGTAGCCCCAAAGCAACTGATTTCTCGAGAGCCCCCATTTAAGAAGATAATGGTCCCTGATCCATACTGGCTGAGATAAAGGTGGACCAACTGGCTTTTCTCCCAAGATGTCGGTCAATCTAAAGGCAGAAGATTAAAATACTAACTTAACTTCCAGTTCTTCTCTTTAGCTGAATGCTGGGTAGCTACTATTCAACATTGCAAGCCCTTGAAATGTCATTTAATTCAATATGCTCTGGTGGGTGTTCTGTATTGTTAGACATAACCATGCCACTATCAGAAGCCAAGAAAGGCTTTGGACTCAAGTCAGACAGACATTGGCCATATGGACAACTCAGGAAGTGGTGACATGATCAAATCAAGGAGGCACTTGTAACATGGGTTGTATTTAGTGGTTGAGAGTAGGCGGCAGGACGGTCAAAAACTCAAAACCACATTGGTAGAGGGAATTCTACAGTGCTTGTCCTTTCATTAAACAGACTCTTTACCAACCTTACAAGGCCTGGTTGAACAGTTACTGTCTTATACATGAAGCTGACAATGTTCATTCAACCCGTAATGTAACTTTTGAGTTAGGGAGATAAAAATATAAAGTAGATCTCAGTCCATGCATCCACCTGCAAACACGCTTCTCCCACAATTCTCTACAGAAGGCAGGTGAATTCACTAATCAGTGACTTAAGCTGTCTTAAAAAGACACCGCACAATTACAACTGTTACACACGCCACTGTCACAGCCCCCAATAATGCTCTCAATCAGATATAGTGGAGATTTGGCCGCAAAACAGAGGACTCAGCCCCTGCAGAGAAAATGAAAAGAAAATGGCAAACATTTTACAGGCATGTATGAAAAATCAAACCGCCCATCTTCCTACAACTTCCTAGACCCTGTTTATGTTTCTTTTTCGGTTTTTTAGACAAAATATGGCTGAAAACACACTTTAGAACTCTAGCAATTTGTTTCCAGACAGGCTTGCTTGACATGAAAAATGTCTACAAAGCTTCTATTTAACACTGAAACACCTGAGAGCAATAATTGTATAACGTATTTGTTCACATTTTAGGGTTAATACCAAAAACAGCAGCTAGGAGAACAAGCAGTCTTCTTTTGGTGTTCTTCTGGAACAAGTGAACGACCAAGATTTTCTGGGTCCTTTCTCTTTTTTGTGTTTTGGTAAAAAATGTGTTTTTGTTGAAAGCTCTGACATTTTATTGGTTAAACACAAACTACATTTGTGCCATGATTGATATTTCAGAACCACTCTAGTTTTAATCCCATCTGCTTGTGGATTTATTGCCTAGTTCCTTCACTTTGTTGCATTAGAGAACATCAAAAGCGGGACAAACCCCATTAATCTCAGAAACTTTCCCTCTGTGTCTCTTTTTATTAGTTTTCTTTCCCTTTAACCTTCCCTCTTTCAGACACGCACTCATTGTGTAGCATGCATTGCACAGTTTGGTTGCGTTTGATTTATTTTGCTGTGTTTCCTTCGTGGCTCATTTCCATAAATCACATGTCAGTGTGTTTGCAGCCGAAGGGACGTTAACAAGAGGTTGCAGTCCAAACACAGCATGCATAAAACCCTGAAACAATTCAGACGAAGAGAGCTGACCGGCTCCATCGCAACATCCATCAACGCAAAAAGCAGGTTGGAAAATTTCTCCTGGAGACAGTGAGGAAATGTTTTCTCATCTGAAGAGCACTTATGGAAGTCTACTTTCTCATGCCGGACCACATGCAGAGCTGAGAGAGGGCTGAAATCATCATCAGCGTATTACAGTTCATGTTTGTTTACCAAGTAGAGTATGCAGCCACATGCTCATGAGTTGTGAAGTAAAAGGTGAAGATATGACTTGGGCGGTAGCCATTGTTTCCATAGAAATTACCAATCAGATCCTCCTTCCTGTGTTGTTAGGGTGAAGGCAAAGTGGGTGTTTGTGTAGATGTTTGTGTGTGCGTGTGTGTTTCCCACGGTGCTGTGATTGAATCAGTCCCAGATACTATCTACTGTCCTCCCCCGCACCTCCTCCTGTTTACAAAACATTTCCTGTCTGGCCTGAGGAGTTAAAGGTCACACAATAAACTGGGGATGGATTTTGGCCTTGAGTTTGGTTTGGTTCGTTGATACACGGACAACTCAGGAAAACAGAAACAGAAAACAGGTTGTTTATATCGAAAATACACAACCAATGTACTGTGACTGTAGAGTGGGAGTTCTACAAGGCTCTATGCTGGGATCAGTTATATTCATTCTTACCAAATATTTGTTCTGGTTTTATATATCAACAACACTATATTATCCACACAAACAAAAGCCACTCATACAATGTCTGCAGTTGTGGTATTAGTGGCTTCATGATTCTTGTTCACATTTTAATACAAACAAAACAAATTTTCTCCACCAGACAGTAGGGGTACAACAACATGCATTTGCGTGCAATCATATTTTTACACATAACGTAACTGTTTTACTGCCTGGTCTCAAACTACAAGGTTATTAAAACCGAGTCCATCTTAAAAAAATACACTTAAAGTTTTTTGGTAGGAAACATTTTTGTTTCCATTGTTGTAACATTGGTGGTAAGTACAAAAATACATTTAAAAATGTGAAAGTCATCAACATTTGTCTTGTTTTTACTGTTTTAAATATATTTGCTCCTCTATTATTAAATTACTTATTTCAAAGAAAAAACTATCAAGTCCAGTTTTGAATCGCTCAAACAAACAACGGTTTTGGAATGGCAAAGTCAAAGTCTCAACTGAAAGACCAGTGAGAGGGCTTTATAGTCCAAAGGACTCGGTTGTGGGGAAAACTTCACACCATAATCCGGTTTGGTTCACTTCACACTGCATGTTTGAATACAGGTCCAACTGAGTGGAAAATTTTATGAAGTTATAATCCGTCATGTAGTGGGTGAGAATAGTTGAGTGAGAATGACACCAGGGCTGCACAAAAGAGTGCAATTATATTGTTATCGCAATATCCGTGTGTGCAATGTATATATTGCAAACGACTATTTGGAGTTCAATAATTGTTGGGTAATATTTTCCAAGTGTTATAACCTTCCATTTTTCATGCTACTTTAACATTTACCCAGTTGGACAAAGTGTTTGATACTCACACCACCACTCACAGAGTGTAGGAGGTACAAACGAGATAGAGAGAAGATAATTAAATAGGGAAATATAGCATCTAATATTGTAATCTCAATGTTCAACAATATTGCCTGATTTTCTAAGATCATGCAGTCCTATATGGCACACAATTGTGAGATATAATTACAAAATGCTCCTATCTCTACTTCCCTTTTGAGATACGAATATACGAAATGAAAGCTTTATACTAGAAAGAATCCAATTGCTGGTATGAGCTATGTTAATTCTATAAAAAAGAAAAAAAAATAGGTACACATGAATACAAAATATGCCTGTAGGATTTGGCAAAATGTTGGAAGGAGGACTCAAGATTTTAGGCTTAGGGGCCCAAACTGCACAATCCTCGAAAGGGAGCTTCTACTCCAGGCTTTGTCCTGGATGCTCCTCCTACAAGACAAAAACACAATTTATTAGTATTCATTCACAATGGGAAATTTACAAACAATCATACATTTACATTATCTTTACCAGAACTCAAATCTATAAACATAACCATGACATAATAAAATTGTCTGGTTGTATATATCTGCTTTAGTTTTCTTGGTGTGACAAACACAAACATTCCTAGGGAGAGGATTAGAAATGGAAGATCCCACAATGAACCTCTCCATATAAAGCTTTGGAGGCCTCCTTCTCTGGTTGGACAGAGGGGCTTGGAAAACACATGAACATAAGATGGGAACATGGCAACATAATATCTGGCAATCAGATGGTAACAGGTGATCAAAAATCACAAAAATTACATTCATAGTAAAGTACAACACAAACCAAGCAGCACAATTTTGTAAGTCAGCCAGATTTAACAAAATAAATTGGTTGTTTGTCCATAAAACATGCAAGTTACTCATCTGAAAGCATGAGTTACCCCATGACAATGTCATCTGTGCTAGAATGGACATCTGAGAAAGCTGAAATGTTAATGTATGTAATGCCATACTGGACTTTTTAAATCTCATCTTTAACTGTGAAGAATGTATACATAGATATTTGGTTTTAATATCATTTCTGGTTATTCACAATTTAAAATTCCCAATTCAAAGCAAAGCAGCTATTAGCCAGTTGGTATATCTACATGAGCAAGTGCAGAACTAAACAAAAAAAAACTGCAGTGGCAGAGACTACAGCATTCTGCTGTGGTTATAAAGATGCTGAGCAGGTATGAAGTTTTCAGTTTGTACATTATATGTCTCCAATGTGTCTGGATCATTTTTTTCCCTTTCATTCACTACATTTTCAGGCAGACCAATTTGCTTGTTTGGTTCACACCAGAGTTCAGGGGAGCCTTCAAACCTGCCCAAACAAAGTGCACTATTTGAGGAAGCAAACTCTGAGCCTTTTAAAGCTGTCAACAGCACAATGTCAGTTCCCCAGAGATTCTTTAGCCTGATTGGTCGTGCTTGGTTTAGAGGGCAATTAGTTTTCTTATCTAAGGCCAGGTTGGTTTGGATATCTTTTTTCCCAATAATAAATTATCATCAGAATAACTTTGCCTACTATTTAAAGTTGTTTGATGATTTAAGTCTGACAAAAAGCAAAAATAGAGAAAAACTGAACGTTAATCTGCAGTTTGTCATTGCACTGTACTCAATGTTAATGAATACTATGCTTTAAAATTTTATAATGACACACACCTTTTATTGTTTTAAGTTGCAAACAAGTAAAATCTCCATGTGAGATTGATGCTAATAAACAATGACTTGAACATGAATTCAGTTTCCTTATAACTGTTAACAGCTATTTCCAACATGTTCCATATTATATCACCCCCATGGAATGTTGAAATATTGACTTTTTAATTACCTCTGTGAAAGCTGTGGTTGTATGTGTGCAGATTGTAATTCACATCACTCAGATAAGTGTTACAAAATCCCTCCCACTCCAAGTAAAAAACTGACAACTCCAAGAAGAATAAAAAGAGTGAAAGAAGTGACCAAAAGAGAAGATACATAATATATAATTAACAAATAAACAAGTCACAAAACTGTTGGGTAGAAAGAGGTAAAGTAAAAATGGCCAAAAAGGGAAAGGTTGAAGAGGATGAAGAATACTGGTAAAGACAGACATAACAGTTTCTAATGATAAAAATATTAGCATAGAAGAAGGTATTACAAAAACTTTAAAATAAACTTATAACAATAAATTTCCCCATCAAATACAAAAACTAAAATGACCTTAGTATAAGACAGGGGTCCAGGGCTGTGCAAAGACTTTTAAAGGGGCAGGTGATCAAAGTTAAAAAGGGGCACATTGAACAAGATTTTTAAATGGCTTACAACAACATAACTTGTAGGTACAACCGATATTCATCAAGAATCTAATACAGAATCGCAACATAATATATCAATCATCAGATAGGGACCATGCCAAGCAAAAGAAGTCTATTTTTTATCTGATGGGCAACAATGCAGCTGTTGAGACACTGCTGCTGGGCTGTGTTGATCTGAGACTATACACATTGAAAAGACCATAGGAGAGCAGGTAGTTGAATAAACAACTGGTATAAAGCACATTAATAAGAAATAAAATAATTTAAATGTAAAAAAAATTTTTTATTAGGACTAAAATAAAAATAATAATAATAAAAATCCATTTCAAGTTTTATTAAAATGTTCATATGTATAATTATTAATTTTTGGACAATTTGGTTTATCTAATTGTGGCACGTCTGGCATTCCATACAGGCTGCAGTCCAAATTGTTCGTACAGTGTTTTTAGGTTACTGTTTATGTAAATATTTTAGATGTGAGCTCAAAGGCTATGGGCCCAACCTTCCTTTAGTAGACATTTCATTCAGGGCTGCTCACCTCCAGCCCAGATCCTGTGTGCTGCTGTGAGGACGCGCCTGTCGCCTGGTAAAGTTAGGTGAAAGAAACAAAGATAGGCTCCAGCTACTAGAGGTGTGACTCTTCACAAGTCTCACGATTCAATTCAATTATGATTATTAGGTCAACAATTCAAATTTGATTTGATATCTCGATGTATCACAATTATTTCATTCGGGTTTGTTTTCATTAATAAATAGAAGATGTCAGATACTTATTTTTTCGCTAAAGGCTCAACAGTCCTTGGGAGAATGCAAAGGTGCAAAACATTTGAAACATTAGTTTGGATTTAAAAGGATTCATCCATCTTCCATACCCATCTATCCTAATGCAGGGTTGCAGGGGGGCTGGTGCCTATCTCCAGCGGTCAAGGGGCGAGAGGCAGGGTACACCCTGGACAGGTCGCCAGTCTATTGCAGGGCAACACAGAGAAATACAAGACAAACAACCATGCATGCACACACTCATACCTAAGGGCAATTTAGAGAGACCAATTCACCTAACAGTCATGTTTTTGGACTGTGGGCGGAAGCTGGAGTACCCGGAGAGAACCCACACATACACAGGGAGAACATGCAAACTCCATGCAGAAGGACCCTAGGCTGGGATTTGAACCCAGGACCTTCTTGCTGCAAGTCAACAGTGCTACCAACTGCTCCACTGTGCAGCCCTAAAAGGATTTATGAACTTAAAAAAACTTTCCTCCAATGCTGACATCTCAGGCTATGGTAAAAACATGCTCTGTTTATGTTAAAATCTTTAAAAATGGAAACTTTCTGAAAAGCCATAAATCATAACAATTAGTTAACATTAGCAAGGTTGAAGATTCACAGCCTCCCTCCGCCATGACTGCAATGTATCATAGCAAAAGCGAAGCTGCACTTGTCGCTCCACTTTGACGTTTGTGGCCGAAAGGGAAAAGAAAAAATCACCCGATGTCATATAAGGCTAAAATCTTTATGTTTTGGTCTAAAAACAAAGAGAATTACGTTATAATAGATTATGGTTGGATTCTTCAGCAATGCAGAATCATTTATGTCCACGTCGCAATGCATGGATTAAAGGACTACTTATTTTTCTAACTTGATATCTAAGAGAAGAGGCAATACTAAGTTTTTATTTCCGACTATCAACAATATAGTGTCTCCTTCTTTGCCCACTGTTCCTATTTTCTCTAATGAGGACTGTCAACAATTTCTCACTTATTTTGACAACATTCCTCCCACTTTTGCAGTTTTGAAATCTCCTTCTGTAATACGGCCTGTTATTTTGGCTAACTTTATGTCTTTAACCTTATAGCAGTTGACCAGACTTGTTGGTAAACTGAAAATGTCAGTCTGCTCGCTAGATATATTACCTACTTCCATATTCAAAAATGTTTTACAGGCTATTAGTCCGAGCATGCTTATCATCATAAATGGTTCCTTAGCCTCGGGTAAAGAACCCATATACTACAAGAATGTTCTTATGCCCCCGCTCTTAAAAAAGGAAAACGTAGATCCCACTGCTCCTAGCAGTTATAGGCCTATCTCTAAGCTCCCATTTGCTGCCAAGCTTTTAGAAAAAGCAGTAGTGAATCAGCTGACAGCTGTGCTTGAAGAGCATTGCATTCTGGAGGATTTTCAATCGGGCTTCCGTGTCTCTCATTCAACAGAGATGGCCTTGCTTAGAGTCTCCAATGACATTTTTAAGCCGACTGACAAAGGAAACTGTTTCTTTTAGCTCTTACAACTGCTTTTGATATGGTTGACCATTGTGTCCTGCTTGATAGATTAAAATGCTGGGTTGGAATATAGGGAACTGCCTTGAAATGGTTCTCTTCTTATTTATCGGATAGGTCTTTTTTTTGTAGCTCACTCTAACTTCAGATCAGCTTCACATCCAGAACACTAAGGTGTACCCCAGGGTTTTGTGCTGGGTCCGCTGTTGTTTTCCTTGTATTTACTTCCCTTTGGACACATTGTATCTTCCTTTAAGGATGTCTTATATCAAATTTATGCGGATGATTTACAACTTTACATCTCATTTAAACCGCCTGAGATGTCTAAAGTCTCTACCCTACTAAGATGCTTAGATTCCATAAAAAAATGGATGGCAGATAGCTATTTGCAACTAAATAACCATAAAACTGAAGTTATTATATTCGCCCCTAACAAACATGTGCCAGCAATGACAGAGCTCCTTGGACCTCTTGGCTCTTAGACCAAATCCTCTGTCAGAAATCTTGGTGTAAATATTGATTCTGGTTTCACGCTGGATAAACATGTAAGTGCTCTGAGTCGTTCCTTTTTTTAATCATTTTAGCAACATTGCTAAATTAAGATCTATTTTGTCATACTCTGAGTTGGAAGTTATTATACATGCCTTTATTTCATCCCGATTGGATTACTGTAATGATCTTTTTACAGTTCTTAGTAAGGCCTCGTTAGACCGACTTCAGAAGGTTTAAAACGTTGCGGCTAGGCTTTCGGCCAGGTCTTGAAGATTTTCATCAGTGATTCCTCTTCTTAGGTCGCTGCAGTGTCTTCCAGTTGAATTTAGAGAACAATACAAAGTCAATATACTGTCATGGAAGGCACATGAAGCACATGAACTGACTTCTTTCGGTGTGAAAGAGCAGCAGCCCTACTCCCAGCTCCATCAGGATGATGAAGTTTCTCGTCCTATCTTTAAAGCTTTGATCACACTGCGTTTTTTGGACGTCTCAAAGAATTGTTTAATGTCACACTGTGTGCGCTCTAGAGGTAGCTCACTGTGCGGCCCAACACATTAGTGAGTCAAACTGCATGGCATTTCACTCTAGCTGGACCTGCTAACATCATGAGCATAGGTCGCCAAAAAGCATACGTTACCAAAGTCGACCGATACCCAAGATGGCAAAGACAAAAGGTCATTTACAATGTCTTTACTGCCAAAGCCCAATAGATTTGGCTTCTTTGTTGCTCCACATTAGTGATGGGAATTCAATCTCTTTTAGGAGAGCCGGTTCGTGCGGTTCTGCTCACTAAAAAGAACTGGCTCTTTCGGCTCCAAAGCGGCACCTCACATTTTTTGTTTCTTAAGTTAATTTATCATCAAAAAGAATGAAAAATTGTGTGTAAAATGAATTATTAATCTACAAACATAATTATATTAAATGTTTATTATCTTTATGACTTACTATATTCACCATGGAACAGTGCTACAAAATAAATAAATGTTAAGGCAAGGCAAGGCAAGGCAATTTTTTTTAGTTTAGCACACTTTCAACAACAAGGTAATTCAAGGTTATACTTTACATAATTAAGGGATAAAATAAAAATATCAGTAAAACACAGACAGAGCATATGAAGTAAAAACAGCAATGAAGTATGAAACACAGAAAACATGGTACATGAAAACATTACTCAAAGGCAGCTCTAAACAGACAAGTCTTTAGTTGTGATCTAAAAGAACTCAGTGTTTCAGCAGCTTTGCAGTTGTCTGGAAGTTTGTTCCAGATTAGAGGAGCATAGAAACTGAAAGCTGCTTCTCCGTGTTTGGTTGTAACTCTAGGGATGTTAAGTAGACTGGAATTAGAGGACCTGAGTGGCCGGGGGGGTTGGTATAGTAACAGTAGATCTTCAACATACTTTGGTGCTAAGCCATTCAATGATTTATAAACTAGTAAAAGTATTTTGAAGTCTATTCTCTGAGCTACAGGGAGCCAGTTTAAGTTAAAGCGTTCTGGATCAACTGCAGCTGTCTGATTGACTTTTTAGGCAGACCTGTGAGAACGCTGTTGCAGTAATCAATCAGACTAAAAATAAACACATGGGTGAGTTTTTCGAGGTCCTGTTGTGACATCGGTCTTTACGTCTTGAAATGTAGAAATGTTAAAG
Organism: Valencia hispanica; assembly: GCA_963556495.2. Classification (NCBI taxonomy): domain Eukaryota; kingdom Metazoa; phylum Chordata; class Actinopteri; order Cyprinodontiformes; family Valenciidae; genus Valencia; species Valencia hispanica. The sequence continues at coordinate 7,261,184 of OY747710.1, forward strand.
TACAAAAGAAACTGAATGAATGTAAAATATTTATAAACTTTAAACTATTTACTGTGAACAAAAGAGAAAATGTAGGATAATGTAGATAACTGCAGTCTGCTTGATATATCTAACTTTGGATACTCTACACTCTGCCTAGAAATATCAGTGTAATTGAAATGCATCCAATTTTACCTGCCGTCACTCATTTTCTCACCTTTCCTGCACGTCTTGTCTGTACGTTTTGTCCCGTTCATCTTGTGTTTGTGCCGCTATCTTTCTGTGTAACCCCCATCCCCTCCCTCCTGCTCCCACTCCAGACGTGCAGGAGCTCCGTTCCGGCTCCCAGACAGGAGCGGGCTCCGATCGGGTACTTCAAACAGCCGACTCTAAGAGCCGTTTCGTTCGTGACCGACACATCACTACTCCACATGTTCTTGCGGGTAGCCTCCATTGTTGATCATTTCGATACTGTTACTGAAAGTTGTTGGGCTGCACAGTGGCAAAAATACTGACTGCTGCCTTCCAAACAATAAAGTCCTGGGTTTACATTTGGCATTACATTACTTTCTGGCTGGAGTTTGCATCTTCACCCGATGCATGCATGGGTCCTCACGCTTTCTCCCGCAGTTCTAAAACATTTAATCATTCCCTCTTAATTGCCCTCATTTACTAGTGTGTATGCGTGTGTGTATTTTTCTATGTGTCTCTGTGTTGCCCTGTGACACTCCTGGGTGCATATTGCCTCTAGCCCACTAGAGGCATCAGCCAGCAGTGCTAACCGACAAAAAACTAAAATGTGATTTCTTTCTGATACAGTGAGATGTTCTTAAAGATAGCTTGATCTTGCCAGGATCTGGATTTCTCAGGGAGGAAATATTCTCGTCTACATCTCTGATCACTTTTGCACCTGCTGTGTTTGTGACTGAAGAGAATACAACAATGGAATGAGATACAAATAGGTGCAAATTGCTTCCGTCTGTTTTGATTTAATGTAGGCTAAAGCAGATTTTTTTATGCAAAATAAAATTAATTGCACTGTGCTGTTTCAAGAAGGAGTGCAGTAAAGGAATTAAGCCTCTGTAGCTCATATGGTCAGTTTGTCCTTAATATACACCTTTCTAACTTTTTTATGCCATCTCAGAACTAGATGACTTCAGCAAAGTGTTGATCATATGGGAACAGTTTATTACTCAAGTAAGTAAAGTATGCTTAGAAAAGACACCGAATGATATGGTCAAAATGCAGGAGTTTTATACATGAACACCCAACTCTTCTACAACATAGGGGAATAATGAAGATATGAGGGCTTATGGACTACTCACAATATTTTTTACAATAAATTTAGAGGTAAATCTCATTGAGAAAAGGGGATCTCAGTTTTAACTAAGACCTGTTCTAAACATTCATTTGCACCTTTCGATGGAATAATACCGTAGATAGTCATCTGCTGTCCCTATTGCATATAAAAGTCAGAGATAAAGACTGGTTGGAGACTTTTGTAAAAGAGACAGAAGGTAGGAAGACAGGAGCATAAACAAGAGCAGAGTGAGGTAACTGGTCCAGGTGATAGTTACCTGGCCTTCAAGTCTGTAATTTATGCCTCGACAACAAGCATGCTGCTAGGGACATTTCTTCTGTGGAGTGACTCCTGTGGCAACCTGATGGAGTCATTGAACGACGCCTATCTTTGTTTCTCTCTTTGATCATTGATGTCGTGGACCTTTTAAACAAATGCTGTGTTGGTAACCTGGGAAAACCCCTACTTCCAAGTGCGTGTCAACTGCACATTTAGGTTTAGAAATGTTGCCTGACCCATTTAAAAATCCAACGACTATTTTGTTAATTTTTTTGTTACAAAATAATAAAAGAAATCTTTATTTATATTACAATGTTTACATAGAAACATGATCTGCCACAACAGTGATTCATCACGTTTCCATTACTTTTTCACTTCTTCCTGTTTTAAAGTCCTGTAAATGAATTCTTAGAAAGAAGTACAGTGACCAATGCTCTCTCTAATTTTTCAACTGTCTAAGCAAACACACAAACGCCCTGAGCGGTTCCATTGACCATTGTGAGCAACGTCAGATGTATGCACTGTGGTCATGCCAGCTTCGCATCCATCCAGTTTACATAGTTTATTAAAATAATCAAATTACAGCATTTAAATTTCTGTAAGAATACTTTTTAATTAAGTACATTATCCCACTTACAATGAAAATGACAAAGCTCTTGTTCATGACCTGTGTAGTGTGTTAACACTATTGTAAGTATTTCAAAATAACTGTGGAGAAACATGAACTGCCAAGTAAGCCAAGCTAACTATGAACTGAAATTTTGAAAACACACTTAATATGTTTATTATAAAGGTCTGACTTGCATTATAAGCATGAGCCATTGTGTGAAGCTCTTGCTGTGCACTGGGTAAGAGAGTCCTGTTGTGGTCTGAGAGAGGGTCCTGTAACTCTTTGTCTGCAAAATACAGTATGTAATTACACGATTATTTGTATTTCTGGCACTCATAAACTGTATTATGAGTAGCAGGAATACAGCCCATGCCCCAAGACCCTATATGAGTGGTAAGGCAAGGCAAGACAAGGCAATTTTATTTGTATAGCACACTTTCAACAGCAGGGTAATTCAAGGTGCTTTACATGATTTGGTGAAAAAAAAAACACATAAAAGAAACACACATTACACATGATACACAATAAAGCAAGAGAAAGATCAATAAAAGCAAGAGAGCATGAACACATTTCATACATATGACATCAAGCATTTACTTGAAGGCAATTCTAAACAGATGGGTTTTTAGTCTCGATTTAAAGCAGTTCAGAGTTTCAGCAGCTCTACACTCGTCAGGAAGTCTGTTCCAGATAAGGGGAGCATAGAAACTGAAAGCTGCTTCTCCATGTTTAGTTCTGAGTCTAGGGATGTTTAGTAGGGTAGAGTTGGAGGACCTGAGTGGTCTTGGTGGTTGGCACTGTGACAACAGGTCTTCAACATATTTTGGTGCTAAGCCATGTAATGATTTATAAACTAGTAGGAGTATTTTGAAGTCTATTCTCTGAGCTACAGGGAGCCAGTGTAAGGACTTTAGAACTGGGGTGATGTGCTCTACTTTCCTGGTTCTAGTGAGGACGCGAGCGGCAGCGTTCTGGATCAGCTGCAGCTGTCTGATTGACTTTTTAGGCAGACCTGTGAAGATACTGTTGCAGTAATCAATCCGACTAAAGATAAACGCATGGATGAGTTTTTCTAGGTTGTGTTTCAACATCAGTCGTTTAATCCTAGAGATGTTCTTCAGGTGATAGAACGCTGACATTGTTATTGCCTTTATGGGACCCTGGAGGTTCAGGTCTGAGTCCATTACTACACCTAGGTTTCGAGCCAGTAGTTTCTAGCTGTATTAATTGAAGCTGTGTGCTGACTCTTGATCGTTCCTCCTTGGGTCCAAAAAAGAATCACTTCAGTTTTGTTTCTTTCAGCTGGAGAAAGTTATGGCACATCCATCCATTTATTTGGTCAATGCATTGATTTAGGGTTTGAATGGGTTCAGAGTCACCTGGTGACATTGCAATGTAAAGCTGAGTGTCATCCGCGTAGTTATGGTAGCTAATGTTATTGGTTGCTATAATCTTGCCTAGTGGGAGCATGTAGATATTAAATAAGAGGCGCCCCAGGATGGAGCCCTGGGGCACCCCACAAGTGATTTCTGTTCGTTCTGATGAAAAGTTTCCTATTGAAACATAGAAGTCCCTGTTCTTTAGGTAAGATTCGAACCAGCCAAGTAGTGTACCAGAGAGTCCGACCCCACTCTCCAGTCGTTCCAATAAAATATCATGATCAACAGTGTCTAATGCTGCTCTGAGGTCCAACAGAACCAGCACTGTGGTTCTTCCACAGTCTGTATTTATTCGGATGTCATTGAATACTTTGACGAGGGCAGTCTCAAGGCAGGTAAAGTGATGGAGCGGGTGGACAGAGATGGAGCTGATATTTATGCTTTTAAAGCATTCATGTCGTTTTATATTTGGGCTAATAAATGGTAGGTCTGAAAGTTTTATCTTATTACATAGTGTCTGTTCTACGTCTATCCAGAACTCATCTACACTCAACAAAAATATAAACGTAACACCTTTGTTTCTGCTCCCATTTTTCAAGAGATGGACTTAAAGATCTCAAATTCATTCCAGATACACAATATTGCCATTTCTCTCAAACATTCTTCACAAATTAGTCTAAATGTGTGATAGGGAGCACTTCTGCTTTGCTGAGATAATCCATCCCACCTCACAGGTGTGCCACATCAAGATGCTGATCTGACATCATGATTAGTGCACAGGTGTACCTTATACTGCCCACAATAAAAGGCCACCCTGGAATGTGCAGTTTTTTGCTTTATTGGTGGTCTGGGGACTCAGAACCGGTCAGTATCTGGTGTGACCACCATTTGCCTCATGCAGTGCAACACATCTTCTTTGCATAGAGTTTATCAGATTGTCAATTGTGGCCTGTGGAATGTTGGTCCACTCCTCTTCAATGGCTGTGTGAAGTTGTTGGATATTAGTGGGAACTGGTACACGCTGTCGTATACGCCGGTCAAGCACATCCCAAACATGCTCAATGGGTGACATGTCCGGTGAGTATGCTGGCCATGCAAGAACTGGGACATTTTCAGCTTCCAAGAATTGTGTACAGATCCTTGCAACATGGGGTCGTGTATTATCTTGCTGAAACATGAGGTGATGTTCATGGATGTATGGCACAACAATGGGCCTCAGGATCTCATCACGGTATCTCTGTGCATTCAAATGCACCTGTGTTCTTCATCCATAACAGATGCCTGCCCATACCATAACCCCACCACCACCATGGGCCACTCGATCCACAACATTGACATCAGCAAAGCGCTCACCCACACGACGCCACACACGCCGTCTGCCATCTGCCCTGAACAATGTAAACCGAGATTCATCCGTGAAGAGAACACCTCTCCAACGTGCCAGACGCCATCGCATGTGAGCATTTGCCCACTCAAGTCTGTTGCGGCGACGAGCTGGAGTCAGGTCAAGACCCCGATGAGGATGACGAGCATGCAGTTGAGCTTCCCTGAGACAGTTTCTGACAGTTTGTGCAGAAATTGTTTGGTTATGCAAACCAATTGTTTCAGCAGCTGTCTGAGTGGCTGGTCTCAGACGATCTTGGAGGTGAACCTGCTGGATGTGGAGGTCCTGGGCTGGTGTGGTTACACATGGTCTGCGGTTGTGAGGCCGGTTGGATGGACTGCCATTTTCTCTGAAACGCCTTTGGAGACGGCTTATGGTGGAGAAATGAACATTCAATGCACGAGCAACAGATCTGGTTGACATTCCTGCTGTCAGCATGCCAGTTGCACGCTCCCTCAATGCTTGTGGCATCTGTGGCATTTTGCTGTGAGACAAAACTGCACATTCCAGGGTGGCCTTTTATTGTGGGCAGTTAAAGGTACACCTGTGCAGTAATCATGATGTCAGATCAGCATCTTGATGTGGGACACCTGTGAGGTGGGATGGATTATCTCAGCAAAGCAGAAGTGCTCACTATCACACATTTAGACTGATTTGTGAACAATGTTTGAGAGAAATGGTAATATTGTGTATCTGGAATGAATTTTAGATCTTTAAGTCCATCTCATGAAAAATGGGAGCAGAAACAAAGGTGTTGCGTTTATATTTTTGTTGAGTGTAGGTAGCTATGTTTTAACCATCTTGAGATGTATTGGTGTACTTCCAGTCTTACACTATGAAGAGCAAAACAGTAAAAAGGTGAAATAATTTGCACTTGAAAACTACTTTTTTTAATGTTAGTATTTGTTTTATGTTTTGCTCAAATTATTAAGAAAACAAAATGGCAGTAGATAAATGTCTTATATGAGATTATGAATGTAATATTATGTAAGTGATACTTTTCAACAGCTGGAATATTTGTTTCTTTTCCACTTTAATTAAAAGCTATTGAACACATTTTCGTTTTTAATCTTTGTGTTATTATTTAATATCATTAAAACTGACATTTCATTGATAGACTTGTGAGGTATGAAAGTTTGGCAGATTTGTTGAAGAGTTGTGGAATAAAGATATCCACCACACCTTAAACTTCACTTTAAAAAAAAGATTTTTTACAGATTCATGGCAAGGCAAGGCAAGGCAATTTTATTTGTATAGCACACTTTAAACAACAGGGTAATTCAAGGTGCTTTACATGATTTGGTGATTAAAAAACAAAAAAAACAAACATAGAATATAACATTGGAAATTTAAAAGTAAAAGTAGCAAATTAGCATGATTTACAGATAAAATTTAGCCTTTTTATCTGTAAAGCACTTTGAGCTGCATTTTTTTTGTATGAAAGGTGCTTTATAAATAAAGTTTGAGTGATTGATTGATTTTATTGATGAAACACACATTACACATGATGCACAATAAGCATACACAACACATGATACACAATAAAGCAAGAGAAAGATCAATAAAGCAAGAGAGCATGAACACATTTGATACATATAACAGTAATCATTTACTCGAAGGCAATTTCAAACAGATGGCTTTTTAGTCTCGATTTAAAGCAGTTCAGTTTCAGCAGCTCTGCACTCGTCAGGAAGTCTGTTCCAGATAAGGGGAGCATAGAAACTTATGAAATAACTTGTGAAGCAGTCAGTCTCGCCAAGCTCCAAGCTGTGTGTTTTTAGCTGTTAAATAAAAAATTGAATGAAGCATTGTCCTATTCTTATATCAAGAAATTGATTTTAATTCATTGCTGGATCAGTGTAGCCTAATTATTCAATTTATTTGAAATTGTTGGAAATTGAGGGTATGTGAGTTTCCTTATTTACTTTCCAAACGGATCATTTAATTTCTGGAGAGAGTAGAAACTCTGTAGATCAGTCTCTGACTTCCTGGAAACTTAATGAAACAAACAAACAAAAAAAGCACCAGTAAGTCACTGCTTCTTCCCGGAATTAACTGTAATTTCTCTGGCAAAAAGGTGTGTTTCAACTTCCTGGTAAGTTAAGATTACTCAGCAGAATCAAAAGGGATGTTACAGCATTGTGCATGTACTAACCACGCCTACTGGTTAACTGCCAGGCCTTCCAAGGATATCAAACACTCATGGTTTATAGAAAACAAGATATTAGCTGAAAAAAATAAATAGAAAAGGGAACACATTTACAAACAACATTTCAAAGAATGCTAGCTCTGAGTAAGGAGATATTTGGAAAGCCACTGGATACTGAATAAACCTCAGACCTTATATTTATGTGGCAATATCTGATGATGGGGCAGCAGCTCCAATACATTCAGTCTATTTTAACACCCTGTTAGAAAAAGATTATGGATAGGAAAAAAAGGAAAATAGGAAAGGGTGAATTTTAATGGTGGACAGTAGTGGGATGACAGGAGATTTAATGAGACAGGAAATTATGCTTAAGGCCACAAGGTGAGAAGATTGAAATAATATAAAAGAGCTGGTACCATTCTCCAGTGGTCAGTGGGTGAGAGGTAGGATACACCCTGGACAAGTTGCCAGCCCATCACAGGAATTGTAGAGACACACAAGACAACACACACACACACACACACACACACACACACACACACACGCACGCACACGCACGCACATGCACACACACTCATACCTAAGGGAAATTTAAAGAGAGTAAATAATCTAAAATGGATGTTTGGATTGTAGAAGGAAGCTGGAGTATTTGGAGAAAACCCATGCATGGATGAGGACAATATGCAAACTCATTGCAGAAAGATCCCAGCTGGAATTTGAACAAAGAACCTTTTTGCTAACAGCGCCAACATTGCATCACCGTGCAACACCCAATGTAATGTGTGAAAAGTGTTCATCAGTCATTTAAAAATGGTTATTTATTCTTGGTCTAGTTAAAGTTGCTCACAGTTAAAACTTAAAATGAGAGATTTCCTTTTACATTTTTTGTAACGATGAGGGGAATGCAATTAAATTCAATATTCTTGCTCTATTTATCTGTTTTAAACCTGGTCCTTGTTTAATAAATAATCCGGGTAAAGAAAAGAATCAGTCTGGGCTAGATGTAACTTCTATAAAAAGGAAAAAAAAACCTAGACAGAAGAAGTTAAGTTAATCTCAGCAATAGCTGCTGGTAATCGTCATTTGGAAAGTAGTAGAAGAAAGTAGCTTAGAGAGGAATGGTGGTCGGCAGCCTAAGGCTATAACTACAGAGATAGCTCAGGATAACTTAAGCTACTCTATGTCATGTTGGCCCCTCCTGGGTAATTCTGCTATTGCCCAGCGGAGGTTAAACTCAGCTTCCTGCAGGATGGACTCCAGACCCAAGTTCTTCCAATAAGGACACCACCTTAACAGCTGGACTATGGTTGTCTCAGCCACTCCTAGTCTCACCCTGGGAGAACATGATCCAGTAGTTGTATGGATGAAAGTTCTGACTGTTTGCTGTAAGTTTGTCCAATCAAATTCAGCGAAGGTATCTGCTAGGCCCGGTTAATGCTGTGTTTCCCACACATAGACCAATCTGTGGCGGTGCGCCACAGATTAAACTCCGACCGCCACAGACTCAACACCAACCCCCCCCCAAAAAAAATCAACACCGACCGTCACATATTGCGTTTCGTTTTTCTTTTTAACGTTATTTAAAACACACAGCGTATTCGTTCAGCTGCATTTCCTTTCCCTGCTCTTTCTTCGTCTCTCTGTCACTCGCATCTCTCTCGCTCCCTCTCACACAAACATACACATACACACCTAGTCCCTCCCCTCCGTGGACAGCACGTCTGTCTGGATCACCTGTGGAAGACGTCCTCAACCCCCCCCCCCCCACTTATCAATAATAAGGAAACCTGAATAAGAAAATGAAATAACTGAAACTTAAAACACAAACACCTAAGGATCCTAACACTCACTATAAGCTCTATAAAAAAAGGAATGTTATAAATCTTGTCCTAAAGTTTTAGACAGGGTGTCAGCCTCACAGACAAAATGTGTGAGCTGGTTGTACAGGAGAAGAGCCTGATTGCTAATAGATTTGCTTCCCATTCTAGAAGCTATATAGCAACCATGAGTGAACCTGCAGTCTGAGAGTGAAGTGCTCTGTTGGGAACATTTGGAACCATCAGACCTCTCCTATATGATGTTTGATTATTAGGGGAATAATTTGTAAACAGGATCATTTTAAATTATACTTTGTATTCACAAGGAGCAAAGGAAGAGAAGCTAAAGTAGGAGAAATATTATCTTTACTTGTGGTTATCATAATTCTCTCTTAAGGGCATATTTCTTAAAATATTTTAAAACACTGCGTTTGAATAGTTCTTGAAGTCCTCTGCAGTGTTTAATATCTCACAGTATGTGCTGGGCGTAACAACACATTTTCTAAAAGAAATCAGCTTGTCTCGTCTATCTCTATCTTGTGTTTTCTGCAACTTTGTAAAAAGCAAAAACAAATTCTAAAAGAGCTATAATAAAAAAAGGAATGCTTGGAAGACAAACAGAAGGGACACAGCTCTTAAAGTTCTCTCTGCCTCGAAGGGAAACTTCACATACATATGTCTCGAAAGTCCTCCTCCTCTACATATTGCCACGGTGCCTCTGGCAGCCATAAAGCAGCAGGATTGTAGGTTTTCAGGTTGTGGATGATCCAAACTATTGACTAATGCATTGGAGCCACGACCGTGGCTAAATTAGCCTGGTGGCCTACCCCTGGGTGCGACATATGTTTTACTGTCTGTCTGAGTCCTCTACCCAAACACAGACAAACACTCCCCCATGCACAACCTATCCAACACACACAGAAAGTGTACCCCCTGCCAACATCTCCTCAGGTCAAACAAATCCCTTTCAAATCAGGGCCTGCAGCCAACACACAGGGGGTAAGGCGGGGTGCACGAGAGTGTCGGAAAGTACCCCTGTGTTTAAATGTCTTAGTATGTCTATATAAATACCTGGATGGCCATTTAAATCATTTAGATGCTCTACATTTTTTTAACACGATTTTGTCCCTTTTTGTGTGTATATCCCAAATAAAATCCAGTGCAAGTATCAATTCCTTTCAGAAGTCATGTAGTTAGAAAATAGACTCCACCTGTGTAAAATTTATCTAAGTATAATTCCTACTTTGGCTTTCAAACTGTATCACAAAGACAGTAGACAGTCAGTGATAAAGTTGTAGGAAAGTTCAAATCAGTTTTAGGTTGTAGAAGAATATCCCAAGTTTTACTCATCTAATGGAGCACTGTTAAATCTATCATTTTCAAAACAGAAAGTTTGACAACTGCAAACCTACCAGACATGACCAGCCAAAGCAAGAAGAGCAAAAATCAGAGAAGCAGTCAAGATACCTATGGTAACTTCGGAGGAGTAGCAGAGATCCAAAGCTCAGGTGGGAGAATCTGTTAACAGGACAACTGTTAGTCCTTATATCCACAAATTTGACTTTATTGAAAAAGTGACAAGAAGAAAGACATTGTCGACAAAAAGTTATAAAATCATCAGTATGTAGTTTTGCCAAAAGTCATATCGAGGATACACAGAGATACACAAAGCCATCGTCCTGTTTTTGGAGCTTGCAATGGTGACCCCTCCAGCAGGGGGCGCAATAGGTGGCTACCTAGCCCGTCTATACCAAAGGGATCCATCAAATATGTGTAAGAAGTTGCTCTGGTCAAATGAGCCTAATTTGAAAATGTTGGTCGACAAGCAAACTATAACTAACCTAACTATAATGGAAAACTAACACCCAACATCACCCGGAACACACCATCCACACACCGAAGCATAGTGCGACCACCACCATGCTGTGGACATGCTTTTATTCAACAGAGACAGTAAATGTGGCCAAGGTTGATACGAGATTAGAGAGAGAGTTATCCTGGAAGATGACTTGTTACAGATGCTATTTAAAGGTGCCATCTCACCATACATACTGCTGCAACAGATGTCTAATTTTTCTTAGATCCAATTACAGTGGACCTCCTGTATACGCTGGGTTTGGGGACAACCGCCGCCTGCAGTAGCTAGAATTCGCCAATACTTGAGAACTCCTCTAGAAATGCTTTTACCTGCCTATTTTAATATTTCAAACACCAAATATACCTCAATATACATACATATGCACAGTGAAAACCATCTTAACACTACTTTGGAGGCTAATGTCTACAGTTTTCTATATCTGTGCTCTTGGGGGTGCAGCCGTTCAGCACCATGGAAAAATGAATGTCACTCCTGGATTGGCTGCTTTGGAAATGTCAGTGACATGTCAAGTAGCATAGTGCCCAGGTGTTTCAGTTTCCCAAGCTGCATTTTTTTGGGGGAGAAAATCCGCAAATAGGCAAATTTTTTGTGACTATTTTGGAGTTACACATATGTGAATTTGCGAAAAGGTGGGGGTCCACTGCATTATCATTTGGAGAACTGAGATAATTCTTTTCTAGCATTTATGATTTAAAATGCACACCTAATCTAAAGTCCTTACACTGGCTCCCTGTAGCTCAGAGAATAGACTTCAAAATACTCTTAGTAGTTTATAAATCATTGAATGGCTTAGCACCAAAGTATATTGAAGATCTACTCTTACTATACCAACCCGCCAGAACACTCATGTCCTCTAATTCCAGTCTACTCAACATCCCTAGAATTAGAACCAAACATGGAGAAGCAGCTTTCAGTTTCTATGCTCCTCTAATTTGGAACAAACTTCCAGAAAACTGCAAAGCTGCTGAAACACTGAGTTCTTTTAGATCACAACTAAAGACTTATCTGTTTAGAGCTGCCTTTGAGTAATGCTTTGATGTATCATGTTTTGTGTGTGCTTCTTGGTTCATTGCTGTTTTTACTTTATATGCTTTGTCTGTGTTTTACTGATATTTTTATTTTACCCCTTAATCATGTAAAGCACCTTGAATTAACTTGTTTTTGAAAGTGTGCTATACAAAACAATTGCCTTGCCTTGCCCTAGCCACAAAAGACTCTCAACACTTTAAATACAGATGCAATTAATTTTCAAAGTAATTCTTAGAGTTAATATTATTTTTTCATATTCATAGCAAATTATGGGAAAAAGATGCACACCATTGTTCCATGAAAGTTTTGAGAAAGAAACCAGAGTTGTTGTTTTGGTTGTCTGCTATTGTTTTCTCTAAGACATCATGAAAAGATCAGACAGATTACATTAAGATGAGTGCATTCTGAACATAATCCCTTCTCTTGGATGCATGGTGAAGAGAGCTAGAGCCAGTGAAATGAAAACAATGACAGGACCTCAGACTTCAGTGGATTAAAACGAATTTACTAAAATAAATAGAGTAGGGAAACTCCCATGCAGGTTTTCATTGTCCTGTTGTTTTAAGACAGCCATTTTCATCTGAGTTTGGGGATTGTTGCAAAGGATTTTGGGTGGCGGTTGCTGCTTCTGTACGTTTTAGATGTTTGACAGAGAGGGACTGCACCCGGGGGTTTTTTGGGCTGGGTGGAGGATTTAGGTTGCGGTCTTTTCTTGCGAGCTCACTGTCAAAACTTTGACATGTTTGACCTGAAATTACAGCAGAGAGAAGCGAGAGTGGGAGGTGTTTGGGACATTTTACTACAACATTTGTATGGTCTTATTTCTTTACAAACTGGCTTCACAAATTACAATAAACATTTTATTATTGCTGACATTCCTGAATGTAAGGAATTAATGTGACTTTTTCCAACATATCTCTAAATATCTCTCAATAATTTGAGCCAATAAGAATTATTGGTATTTGCTCAATGTCTTTAAATTTCTTATTGGTTGCAGGGGACACTTGGTTTGGAGGAGACCTTTGGATGACAGAAATGTGATGCAAAACAAGATGCAAGCAGTTATGGACAGACAGGGCTCTGTCTGACCATGTTAATTAGGGACTGTTAATCTAATAAATTTTTTGAGTCAGGTTTTGAGTCAATTAAATTACATTTTGTGAGATTTGTCGAAACACACCACTGCTAGCAAATACTGTCATATGGTTTACCTTAAGGATGAGAAATACATTATCAAAATCTGTTAGATTTTAAGGTATTGCCATATTTGCCAATTTTTTCATTATTTTTTTCATATAGTTTTATTTCATTATCTGTGAAAATTCAAAAATATGTTCCATTTGCAGGAGATTGAACCTCCCAACTTTCATACAAAAACAGGATTACTCCATAAACATTGCAAGTATAAAGTTCTTGCTCACATTAAAATGGTTAAAAAACATAAACACATAATTCTACACGTTTTAACTTGTTTTATTAGCATGTTAATGGACAACAAACACTAATGACTAGAGATGTTGTGGAAAATAATCACCATTCATGATTTATATTACATATAACATAGTATTTACTTTGAATCATTTTAGCAACTTGTTTATGCAAACCAAATTTAGAAAAAGAAGCATTATGAGGTTATACCATCTCCTGCTCACAGAAAAAAATATATGAAAAATATATGCATTCACTAGAAAAATTGTCTATAAAGTCATTGTTTTGATTGTAATCCCTATAGCTTCTTCCTTCTTTTTCTCAAGAATTCCCCTAATGCAAGCCTTGGAAAAATGTTTTTTGCTCTCACTGCAGCAATAATGATGTTGATAGCAGTGAACTAAGAACGCCTTTGCCTACTGTTCTTTTTCCAAAAACATTTATTTCCATACAAATTAAGTTTTCAGAACATTTATGAAAATGATCCCTGTGGCATTTTCCTTACTTTTATGGTGCTAGGACCACTTTGGTTGCTCCTGCGCTCCCGGGCTGGGAGCCGTCAAACTGCAGATTCTCATATACATAAATATTGTTTTTTCTTTGTTTTTTTTACTTTAAACTCCTAAAGTGAGCTTTAGACGTCCAATTTCAAACTGCCTAAAAATGACAATTTGCATAGTACCTGCAATATAAACATTTCACCATAATCTGATAAGAATAATTTAAAACCTCCTCTTAGTTTTCTATGCAAATGAACTTTTTAAGCTTATGTTTTATGGGTCCTTTATAGTTATTTTGGTGGCAACATGTTTGTTAAGGTAAAGAAAAAGTGCTGACACAGACTTTTGAAAGTTCAATGTAAAGGCAAAACAATTTAGTTTAGGACCAGGTCTTTGAAAGTGAATAACTTTTTGTCATTTGATCATTAGAGATTTAAGTATGAGGTGTGTTATTATCATTGAATAAAATATTTTAACAGGTGTATTTTATATGTTACACAAAATGTATTTTTATGCTGTCAAAAAATCTTTCATATATCTCCATTTTGGGTTCAATGGGAAAGTGTCTGACTTTGCAGTCAGTGTTGCCTGAAATGACTCTGCAGCAGCTGCAGATACTTACTGACTCTAGTTTAAATTAGCGTTGTTTAGAAAGTACCAGCTGAATGCATGTGATAATCTTCAGTCAGGGTGTTGCCCTATTGGCGCCAAATCTGGGGCAAAGCACTTTTTTTATTTTTACAGAAACTAAAATGTACAGCCCAGAACATTTTACACAGAAGTTCTGCAGGTGACAGCTACACGTGTTACTTACAGTTTAGGCCTGTTACAGAAGACTGAAATCCACAATTGTGTGAAGGACCTGGCTGACCTCGGAGAAAGCTGATCTTATCAGAAAACGTGTTTAGGTTGGAGTATTACATCATCTCCTAATGTTTCTCAGAGGCTTTTCTTTTGAAAAGCAAAGGGAGTTCGGGATGCAATCAAGTTGTCAGTATGTTCTAACTGTAATCCCTATGCTGAGGGAAGAAGGTTATGTTCTTAGCATGTCTTCAAACAAAGATAAAAAAACACAGCTTTTTTTGTTGGAATTGCTTTACATGAACAGCTGATGGCTCCTTATTGTCCAAAGAAAGGACAGTGTAGAGATCAGGGGTCAAAGTCGCAGCTCCTTGACAGTACAACTTAACAAAGGTTTTCACAGGATTTTTTCACAACCAACGGCGAGTAAACTCTAATGATGATGGATGCTGCTGTGGTGGAGAATCCCAGCATTGTTCAGGTGACATTCCTGCCAGTCATTTTGAGCTACGTTTACCAGCCCGCCTCTTTCCATAACAAAGAGCCGGGTCACCTGACATCCCAACTTCACCCGCTTCACTCAGCAGCCTCCAAGCTAAAGTAAACACACTGTTAATTCAGGATAATTCACCATAACCTATAGCCCCAGCCATATAAATTCCTTATCTTCATCCCCCCCGGAGTCTCCCTATTCTTTCCCGGTCTGCTCTCCTCCTCTTTTCCTCAGTCATTTTGATCCTTTTATCCTTTTTTCTTGTATCCAATTGATGTCTAGTGTTTTTTGTCTTTTTTTGTTTATAGAAAATAGTTATCAAACCTTTATTTGTAAAAGGTTGTTGAGAACTGCTGAAAATTAAACGCTCTTCATCTGTCATACAAAACAATAAATATATTGAAACATACATTAGATAAACTGAACACATTTAACCTCGCTTTGAAGTTGACAATTATTTTAGAGTTCAGGACAAGCTCAGCAGCCAATGAAAATATAAAACATACAGTTGTTTTATTACTGCAATAAAATGATTTTAATTGTTACTTTTCCACTATAAATACTTACAAATGAAAATCAGCCTTTTGTTGTTGGTAAATTGGTTTAATAAAATTTCAGCTTTATAGATTTGTGGTACATGGTTTGGGTTTCACAGATTAACACTTTTGCATATTTTTCTGTGAAATATAACTCCAAATTATTAGTGGAGAACTCGTCTGTTTGTAGAGGTTTTCATTGAGCTTATCTAAAATGTTGAAAAGAAAATGCAGCTTGGAAGGCTTAAATGTCTTCTAATAATGCTACTTGACTTGTTATTGGCTGGTGTTTGCAAAACAGCCAATCCAAGAGCTCCATTCGTTTTTGTTAATGTTTATTAGCTGTATCCCCAAGGCCGGAGATTAGAAGACCGTGGATGTCACCGTCTGTGGTAGAGCAATAACAGCTCTATTAATGTGTATACTGCATACTCAGGTATAGTTAGTGTTTGAACTATTAAAATATACAATTATAAGTGTTTTTATAGGGGGTCTCAAGTATTTGTGAATTTTAGCCATTCGTGCTAAAATCCCTTACTGTGGTGCCTAACCCCCATGGATACTGGAGGTCTAATGTAATATGGAAGCAAAAACCTTGTTCAAAATATGTGGTCCTCTCCAAGTATATTTCTTCCCACGTCTGCATGTTACTACAGTCACTTCAGGTATATTAAATTGTGCAGTTTGCCCGTTAAATTCAGTAAAAGAACAAAAGTGGGTAGAGGTTTAACAGTCACACTGTGATTAATTTATATGGTGGCGATGATATGGAGATGAGAGGTTCCATTGCAAACAATTTGAATGACCTGCAATCAGGGATCTGAAACCAGAAGGTATTGCATTTAGTTTATGTACATAGTTCAGAGAAAAGATATTTATCATGTATTCAAAAGTTTTTTATTGAGGAAAAGACACTGTTGGAAACTTGTCACTGATTGTTATTTGAAGTAGTTCAGAAGGGAGGATTAATATACACTTCTTTTGAACCGTTTGTGGATTCTTTATTTACAAATAATCCATCATGAATGTTCTTTGATCTAAACTATCAAATAGCATCCATTGTTGTGTTTCTAGAAGGTGAGCCTCTACCCCAGTATGAAGTTGCTTCAGTTTTCCTGTATTTAACTCTATCTATCTTGCACCATCTCTTTCCCTGCTGAAAAAATACCCTCAGCATAATCCTGCCACTGCCATGTTCAGTCATGAGGATGATGTGCACATGTTGATGTGCGGTGTTAAAGTGTCTTTCTTCTTGCCAAGTTTACGTGATGTGCTGATTTTTATACTGCATAACTGCTAGTTTTCCAATCAACACATTTTCCCACCTGAACACTGGATCTATGCATCTCCTCTAGAGCTGCCATTTGCCTCTTGTTTGCTTCTCTGAATAATGGGCACCTTGCCCGGCCTGTCAGTATAGGAGGATAGCCATTTCCTGTCAGTTTGCAGTTGTGCCATTTTCAGATGATCCATTGAACAGTGCTCAGTGTGATTTAGAAATTTTGGGATGTTCTTTCAAAATCCAGTCCTGCTTAAACTTCCCTGCAATAATAATGTTCTCTATGAAGCCTCTTAGGCCTTCAGAGAACAGCTGTACTTATACTGGGAATACCTATACACAGGTGGACTGTTTGCTAATATGTGTCTGCTGCTTACACTAGAATTTATTTAAGTATATCAGAGTAAAGGGGCCTGACAACAAATGGATGGCCCACTTTTTAGACCTTTATTTGTGAAAATAAAAAAATAAAAAACGTTTTAGAAAGTCATGGATAGTTTAGCTTTGTGTTGGTCTGTGATATAATATCCTGATAAAAGTCTGTGATGTTTATGTTTTCAATGTGATAAAGAAAGGTCAAACAGCATGAATAGTTTTGCAAGACAGAGAATTAATGGAGTTCATTTCAGTTGCTTAATGACGCTTGATGCACACTAAATATCTCACTTTAACTAAAGTAAAAACATGGGTGTATTAGTAAAGAAAATTGCTATTATTTGGAGAAGCTGCTCATCATCTGTCATCCATTCACCTCCTCATGCCACCGTAGACAACATCCTTCACCCTCTTATCAGGTGAGTCTCCCCTCCACCCTGCACCCTTCAATTCTCCCACTCCCCCCACTTACCTCTCCCTTTTACCCTCTGGCCTTTGTCCTGTCCGACAATGGGGCGATCAGGGGCATGGGAGGCATAAAGGGGTAAAGGAGCAGTAAAAGGGAAAAAAAGAAAGGTGGTGTTGATCTCTTGTTCTTCACGGAGAGGTGGTTCAGGTAAATAGGGGCCCTTTTCTCCTCTCTGCTTTGTTGAAGGTTTGGAAGCACAAAGAAGAGGTTTGTGTCAGTATGTGTGTGTGTGTGTGTGTGTGTGTGTGTGTGTTAGAAAGAGAGTGCATCCGCCCCCAGCCAGCTATTTTAGGTTAAACCTTTTCATTAAGTAAAATGGAGAAAAATCTGTAATATTTATTGCTTGTTAAATTTGAACGAGACGAAGGATTTTCCTTGTCCTTTTTAGACGGTGAATAAAAAAAATACTTGAATTGGTTGATTGAGAAAACTGAGCAGTATTAGGTTGTTTCATTTTCATCAAATAAGGTCAGCTAAAGTCCTGAAATCATATCTGGCCTGCAAAAAATTAAAACAACATAATTCCCTGGCTGTCCTGTTGGCTTATAGAAGAATAAATAAATGAAATCAATATTCCAGAAACCTACTCGTATCCTAGAGATGCCTGAAAAAGGTGAAATCATCTAGGGGAATTTTTGTAACTTTCCTCCTCTAAATGACGAGTTTAGATGGCCTTTATTCTTTGAAGTTACCTTTAAATGGAAACAAAAAAAATTATATTATGCAGCTTAGTATATAGGGTGCAATCCAGGCAACTGGATTAATGATTAATGATATAGAAGAATACATAAATGAGATCAATATTCCAGAAACCTACTCGTATCCTAGAGATGCCTGAAAAAGGTGAAATCATCTAGGGGAATTTTGGTAACTTTCCTCCTATAAATGATGACCTTAGATGGCTTTTATTCTTTAAAGTTACCTTTAAATGGAAACTAAAAAAAATATATTATGCAGCTTAGTATATAGGGTGCAATCCAGGCAACTGGATTAATGACATAACAAAAAATACACAACAAAAGAAAACAAAACCTCGTATAAAGAGAGATGAGTGGACATTCACAGCTCAACCTAGAAAAAGACTTTAAGAGAAAGATCAGCTATAAATTATGTTCTGGGAAAATATTGTTCACTTTTGTAGAATCTATAATGCAATGAGTTTGTAGCAAACTCAAGAATGTTCATTAAAGATGTGGAAAGTGGTGGAACAAACCCTTCGTTTTGCCTGATATTACCTTTTTAACGAAACTCAAACTAAAAATGTTCATATCTGTGTGACGCAACTCTATATTAGAAGTTATTGAACATCTACACTTTCATGAAAGATTGCTGAGGCTTGTCACTTGCTCTCTTGTGAAAAAGCACACTGATACTACTTGTTAACATCTCAAGGATATTAACATTTAATTTCAGTTTTTGTTTTAAGACCAGATTGTTATGTGAAAACAAATGTGAAAATATTTTATTGTTACAATATACTGATTCTTGTATATTATATTTAGACCGTTTCTTGCCATCTTAAAGCAATTAGAGTTCTTTTTTAGAAAGGATTTTAGAACTACATAATTAGAAATAAATTTACGTGACCTTTAAAACTCAAGTACATGTTCAGTGGTGCCATCTTTAATTTCGACCAGGAATAACTCGAGAGTAGAAACCTTTAAAATACACATCATTTTCTTAGTTTCTACAGATAAGCACAAGGCATCCTAAGAGGTTTATACTTTCCATTCACTATGTGTCTCATTTCAGAATGTATTTTAATTGAAAACACGAAACTGCACATAGTGTCCTTAACCCTTGTGTTTCATCTATTGCAGGATGTCCTCGCTTCCTTATCAGAACAACTGTTTGCTGTTGATAATGAGTTGGTTTTACCTTTTCATTAACTAAGTACCCAATAATAAAAATTTAACTTTTCTTTTCTGTCATCAAGTATTTAATCATTGCAAAATGGATCATTTAATAATCTAAAAGACAATGCAGTAAAGCACCACAATGCTAGCTCTGCCAGCAGCTTGAGGTTATGTTTTTGCTGCCCCTGTTACCCCTGGAGCTGTCAGCACCCCTGGGAGAAGCTCTAACTGTTGGGAGGGGTAAGTCACCTGCATAGTCCCCCCAACCTCCATATTCTCTTCATGGGGAGATCACAGAGGGCCAAAAGTGGAAGGTGAGGACAGAGGGTTTCTTTTCTCACACTGCATGCTAACCACCTTAGGCACAGAACAAAACCCAAAACTCTTGAAAGGCAGAAGTTGGACATTAGGTAATGTGTTTACAAGAGATGTGATGCAAATGCAAGAAAGAGCTGAAGCTTTAACTCCATAGAACCGCTGGCTGCAAGAGAAAAACACTGGGATGGTCAAAGGTCATAAATAGGTTCTAAGTGAGTAATCTACTACAACACGTCTTGGATAAACCCAAAGTCGTAAATAATATATGATGGCAATATCAGATGTGCAATAACACAATCTTACTACTAATACATTTTTTTTGTAAACACTTCATCTAAAAACGGGTTAAATCCCTGCCAACCAGCAACCCCACCACCAGATCAACTGATGTCACGTGTCAAAGGTCGAAGAGAAAGAGCAACAGTATGCAGGCATGTGCGAGTGTGTGAGAGTGCGTATGAGCTCTGAAAGGGAAAGGCTCCATTAACGCTCACCTGTTCTGACCCCTGCAGGTATGCTCACATTCATTCATTCCTTCATTCACCAGCTTCTCCCTCCATTCTTCCCTCAGCGGCCCCGGGCCTCGCTTTGAACTCACCATTCCAGTGCTGTAGGAGAGAGTGTGTGCCCGAGTTAGTGCGTGTGTGTATGTTGGGGGTGGGGTGGGGGGGGGGGGGGGTGGGGGGGGTTTGGGGGGGACTTTCGGAGAGATGTAAGGAGCAAAACAGAGAGGCACTGTTGAGCAGAAGGTGACGTTGAAAACATATCATTTTCCTAATGCATAATCTCTGGATGATTTATAGACTTTGTATAAGTCAGTTGAGCTTCACAATCGAGTGAAGTTTCGCCTAAGGTGTTGGCCAGGCATTGTTCAGAGATAATTAATCTTGGAATACAGAGGCCTCTCAGAGAGCTCAGAGTGTGTGTGTGTGTGTGTTTGGAAGGGAGGTAACATCCCTAGCAGCCACATGGATCTTATCTCGGCTTCTTAAAAACAGTTAAAAGGAGGTGTGTTTACATCAGACTGCATCCACTCTAATCCAGATTCATTTAAACTCCGTTTATGTGTCAGATCTTTATATTAAAACAGACATTTCTAATTTTAGACAGACCGTGTGACTTTGTAAACATTCGTCAACATGACAGAAATTATGCATAAGTGTGAAAAGGTTTGTAGCCTGTCCTACTTTCTTTTCAGGTTCAATGAATCATACTTTCTTATTGTTTAAATTAGGTCAGATTTTCCAAGGTTTCCTGTAGGTCTTTTTAAATTTCCCTCAGGATTCTGGGCTGCTTCTTAAATAATTTTTCAGCCGAGTTCTTGTAGACAAGCATGAACAGTACTTGGTTAAACAAATCTGAAAACAAGGAGATTGGACTATTAAAGGACAAGAAAAGACACGCCAGGGAAAAATATGCAGAAGACAAGAACCTGAAAGTCACATCTTTGGGAAAAAATGACAAAATGTATAAAAAAACTCAACCAGGACCTAAGAGATCCATGCAGACCTTTAAATGAACATCGCCTGTATGCTGAGTTTTTAGGAAAAAACGTTGGGAATCACCTTGTGGTTTTGTCAGGCTATGATATATTCACTTTTTGCTTTCTGCACAATAAATTCTAACTTTAAAATCTGTTCATTTATTTATTGCAGGTTTAATTAGTCTTAATTAAAATGCAATTTCAATTTAGTCACATTTAGTCACCTATAGCAATTTTAGTTTGTGTCTAGTTTAAGTCAATTGAATCATACTTAATTTTAGTCTACCAAATTTACTGTGAATTTTGTTGAATGCAACATAAAATATAATTAGCAAAGGAATTACTTAGGACATTTTTTGTCATATCTACATAATACATAAATATTTTGGATGGAATGTATTTAAAGTTATATTTTGTAACAAACAATTACACAGATTACCTTGTAGTTTTTGAAACAGCTTTATTTGGTTAACTTTATTGAAAATCTGAATATATTTTTAATTTTATCACAGTAAATAAGAGATAAAATCACTAAAGAACATTTACATTAAGGAAGTGTAAATGTTTCAGTGCAAAAACAACCTAAACTTTTCAAATAACAGCCAAGAATGAAGCAGTCAGTGCTTTTAATTTTTGGACTTCATCATATTTATGAGTCAGAATACTTATTTTTGTTTTCTTTGTCATAACCAGGTTCTTATCATTGGTTTTCATCAGATACACAAAACAACATTATGAGGGCATCCTTTGCAGCTCATTTGTCTCATTGGAAAAAACAAAATAAGGACAGACAAATGGATGGGAATAGGTGGTTGAGAATTAATGAGGGCTACATTTCACTTTGCTCTACAGAGCACCAGAGCCTTAAAAAAGGTAGCTAGATTTGAACACAACCTTTCCATTTCAAGCTTCAGCAAAAACTATTTTCCTGCATTTAATAACTGAACTCAGATTTGCTCCAGCTGTTGTGTTTTCCAACATAAATACTGATTATGAATATATAGAGACATAAAGAAAAGAACTGCTGTAACATCTTCAGATTCCTCTCATCCCATGCGAGATGAGGAAAAAATCAAGCCAAATAGTAGTTTTCTGCAAACTACCTAGATTCAGGGTTGTGAGCTGTGAGAGCGCATGCATGAACAGGACCAGATTATAACCTTATAAATCAGAACTAAACGAATCAAAGATAACAGTTTGAATGCTTAGATTTAAAGAATTAGCAGGCAAATAACATAAAACATTGAGGAAGACAGGAAGGGAAAATGGGGGCTTGTGAGGTCACACCTGTTCCTAAATGCAGCCAACCCTCCAATTAACCTGACCTGCACAGAGCATCTTTCCAGAAGGATCCGATCTGTCTGACACCTGACACTCGATGAGAAGTGACCATTCCATCAGAATCTTGGCTGTTGTTCCATTCTTATGTTAACATGGATTATAGCAAGGTGCTCCCTGCTGTTTGTCCATTATCAGGCCCTCTGTGCTCAGTGGGGTTGTGTCTACACCACCCAGCAGGGGTGACTGAATCAGTCTGACAGTGTATATGTGTGTGTGTTACCTGGCTGCTCTCATCAGACACTGACTTACTGATTCATGCCTTGTCCACACGTAGCCGGGTATCTCACAAAGCGGAAATATTTTTATACCATTTGGCCTGTCGTCCACACGAAAACGCAGATTTACAGCATCGAAAACGAATCTTTCTAAGAACTCCGGCCAAAGTGAAGATTTGTGTTTTCTCCCTTTTAAGCGTTTGCATGTGGACAGAAATAACCAGAGTTTTAGGCGTCGCAACGCCACTTTTTGCGACAAGAATTCTCCAATATTACTTGTGCGACCTGTGTTTACACTCAGAAACAGCATTTATGCCTTCTTAGCTGTATTGGCATCATTGATTGTCTAAGCGCTTTTTGCTTGCTTGTTTTTACAAGCTCAATTACTGCTCTATGTGGAAGTTAGAACATAGAAAGTTACTCTGAGTGGATAGGATTTGGGGGAACTACTGCCCCCTACAGGTTTGGCATATGAATATGAATATGCTTAACAACCAGTTATATATACAGTTGTATATACAGTCTATGTTAACAATCCACTTATGCAGTTATGTGTGGATGGAGTTATTTTTTTAATGAGGTGGTGAGGGTATTCGTTATTAAAAACCCCCGTCTGTGTGTACATGGCCCCAGTCATGAAATCGTATCTTTATGAAAGAAATTAATGAAATTCTTTTAGAAAAATAGATAATTAACACATAGAATAAGAACAAAAACAATGAATGCTGGAATTTCATGAGGCAAAGAAAAATATGAATATAGATATGTTAAAACATAACTCATGATTTAATATTTTTAAATATCAGAAAGTAACTTACAAGGTATTCAACTCACCTAAATAAAAACAGTACGAAGACAACATGTGAAATGTTGAAAATGAAAACTAAATAATTGTGAAAAAAAATGTTAAAATTGAAAATTTTGTATTGAAGCAGAACAAAAACACAACTGAGAGGTAATAGTTGCGTCATAGTAAAACATTTCAGACTGAATAAACATTACTGTACGCAGGTTCTTAATATGATTGGGTACAATATCCCACAGAGGCTGAGGATTTAAGAATTAGGGAGTACCTAACCATACAATATTTCACAAAAATTTGTTTTTATCCTGTGATCATCATTGCAATATTGAAACTTAATAAATAGATAAATAAATAAATAAATAAATAAATAAATAAATAAATAAATAAATAAATAAATAAATTAATTAATTAAACGGTTAACAAAACATAGAAACAATGAAAAGGTATGAAATGTTTTTCTGCTTATTTGTGGTTGCTCAGCCACTGTCCTTATTTAGCAGAGAAAACAGGACTTTCTACAGTTTATATGTCGTTCACAAATTGAGCCAACATGATAAAGCCAGGCTTGGTTTGTCTAAATTTAATCTCCCAGACAACCCTAATGTTAATAACCCTAATATTTAGTCATCAATAAATTTCTTTGGCATATTTTCACCTGTCACATTTACATTTTGCTTACATATGAAGCAAAGTCAAACTTTTATTGTCCATAAAATTTTCCTGTGGTCGAGTGCTACATAAAAAATTACAGTAGTACTAGTAGTATGACTGACGAAGACAGTAACCCTTTAAGTGTTTCCTTAGTATTCCTACTAGCCTCTAATATAACACAAATATACAATAGTGGGGTAATGACTGTTTGTATGAATAGGAACACTGTAAATAACGTACCAATAAGGTTTTAAAGCTGAGCAGGCAAATCATTTAGTGGGGCTGTGAATAATTAGAGAGAAGTAATTATCTCGCCATATGGAGGTTGTAAGATTAAAACCCACATTGCTTGTTGGTGGGTGCATTTCTATGCATGAATAAATGGGCCTAACCCTATGGTGTAAAACCATTTTGAGTTTTCAGTCAAATCTGACGACTGAACTCTACGGCTGCACAGTGGGCCAGTTGTTAGTATTGCTTCCTTGCAATAAGAAGGTTTGGGTTCAAATCGTAGCAAGGGTCGCTTTGCAGGGAGTTTGCACAATCTTCCCATGCATGTGTAAGTTCCCTCCAGGTACTCTGGTTTCCTCCTCTCAAAGTCCAAAAATATGTATGTATAGGTTAATCACCCCTGGCAACTGATTTTGGATGTAGTCTCTGGCATATTGACGGCTGAACCTATATATGGCTTGCTTTAAACAGAAGTTAAAGAATAAACAC
The DNA here is from genome assembly GCA_963556495.2 of Valencia hispanica. Taxonomy (NCBI): domain Eukaryota; kingdom Metazoa; phylum Chordata; class Actinopteri; order Cyprinodontiformes; family Valenciidae; genus Valencia; species Valencia hispanica. Next base: position 7,286,259 of record OY747710.1, read on the forward strand.
TTAAACTGTTATTAGAAACATTATAAACAGGTTTTAAAAAAAGACCTGCAGAAATGAAAAGCTCACAAAATACTCAAAGCTTGAAGTAATGTGTTTCTCACTTGTTCACTTTAAGCAAAATGTAATGTTTGGTTTATCACTTTTGCAAAGGATTTTGTGATATAGAGGTTTAGGGTTAATGGACTGTAGGTAGTGTGTATAGTCTACATTGCTTCGTATGCAAAATAACAAAAATCAGACACTGCAAAGTCTACAAAGACCATCTGACTCACCGCTAAACCAGACTTTTGGTGCCAAGATAATTTACTTGTTTGCTCTTGTTTTTAGCTTCTCCTAAAAAATTGACAAAAAAAACCTTTCTTACAAAACGTTGCCTTCACGAACAACAGTGGGCAGATTTTGCTTGCTGAGGGCTCACTGGATCATTTCAAACAAAAAACCCGACGTAGAAAAATTAAGATAGAAAGGAAGAAAGGGTCACACACTCTCCCCCTCTGTGGCTTTTATGAGTGTGTGTCTCTGTTCTGTTTACATGTTAAAAGCTCTTTAATAAGAAGCTGTAGGGGAAGCAAGCAGACAGGAACCTTTCATCTCAACCTGTCCTGTCACACCCAAGGGGAGGGGGACTTTATTTATGGCTGCACGCAGGTTGGCTCTTTGTATAGAGCACTTACACAGTCATCTGAGTCAGACTGAAGGCTCCAAAGGAGGATGAGGAGGAAGGCCTGGATGTATTACACGTTACATAGTGCAGATTAAATGCCATTGTTTACAAAACACTTGTTACCAGGAATATAATCTATGGAATTAAAAGTTAAAGCAACATTTCTTTGACATGTTTTTCACTTATTTTTGTTTTATTTACTTTGCTCTTCCTATCGCACCAAGAAGCTACAAATTCCAGGTTATGCATTCAGAAGATCAGGAGTTCATTTGTTGCTGACATTCTAGTTAGCAGTCAAAAACCGACCTGGTGCTGAAAGGAAAAGGTCACATCGCATTTGAACTTGAATTCCAAATCTCAAGCAATCCACAGAAAGTCATAATTTTAGCAATTCTAACCTCATAATCTCATACGACTGCCGTATGATTTGAACATGAAGAACGCTGCAAATATAAACATCTTATTTGGGTTTTTCTTTTTTGCCATTTTGTATTCAATTAAACACAATCACACAAAAATGAATGTACAAGATCTGTTAGTAAACATATTGCTACTATTGCAGTGACCTCTCTGGTCGATGGCAGTTTATTTACTTCAACCTGTAAATGCACATCCACTCAAGGAGCAATGGCCGACAGAGAGCGAGTTTTGACTGAGCTGGAAAGTTTTTTCACCAGAAGTCCAGCTCAAAGAATACTCTGAAAACGCATGTAAACAAACAAACAAACACAGCGGTCTGTTATGTTGTTCTCTACACCTCCTGGTGTTCAAAATCGCCAAATAGATCATATTAGATAAACTGGCCTTGCAATATAAAGCATCTAATCCCTAAAAGCTGCATTGACAACTAATTACATCGACTATGGAGCACTGTTCTGGTGAAATGATGTTGGGCTGATGTTGGGCTGCCCAGTCACAGACGTGCACTCTCCGTTGCATTCGACGGATAGTTGAAAATTTGGCGCTACTTCGTCCTTCCCTACGTGCATGTTGGAGAGCCCTTGCATTGATATAAACTAGGTATAAACTAGGCTTTAAGCCTGATGTGACATCAATGCTTAATTTAAGTGCTGACTTCTGGAAATTGATAAATAGCACAAATTTCAGATTGGACACTTGCTGACACAGTATAGTCTGCTACCACATCACATCAAAAACCAACAGGGAACCTTAAAAATTAACACAAACATAGTTTTAAGCATTGCAACGATTCAAGAGATTTATAAACCTTTATTGTATTTGTAAAAATATTTAAAAAAATTAGAATATGTGATTTCATCCTGCGAGTTAGATGTTTCATTAAACTCCTAGAATGGACACAACAATTCTCTCTTACACAGCATTAGTGCCTGCTAAGACTGAATTAGTGTGAAATAATAGTCAACTAAACAAAAGTAAAGAAAACTGCTCCTATTGTCTTAACAGTAAACCTGTAAGATTCCAGTTGTAATCAGATTACTTCAATCTTATTGCATTTGTTAGCTCAGAGTCCCACCCAGTTCGCAGCCAGACAGCATGAGCTGCTTAATGAAGATCTCAGGCTGTAAATCAAAGAGCTGAATGAGGGGTTTGTCTCGAATGTGAGCTAATTTTTGGACACACTCGAGTTTTAAACTGTCACATCATCTCCTGCTTCCTCTTTTTCTCATTCTCTTGTTTCCAAAACAATGTGCAAAGAAAATAGTTCAACAGGACTGATAAAATGTGATAAAAGTCAAATGAAAAACTTGGGACAGAAAAGAGATGAAAATCTTAAGAGATGTAGGATTAAAATAATATTTTTTATAACTGTAAATTACATGTAAGTTCTCATTTAATAACATGAAATAAAATCCTTTCTGCAATGCTTAACTAGGGCTTTAATAGCAAGAATGTATTCACATCAATGCATACTAAATGGAAATCATGAAACAGTGCACTCTTGACATCTTATTTTTGTCTTTGTCTGTAGGTAAAAACAGTGTGACTGTGATTGATCAGTTCCACTGTGGCTTTGTGGACATGCTTAATCAGCTGACAGATCAAGATCAGGTGAAACTGCACAAAAGTCCCAATTTTTGTTTTACTTTTTGTACTACCCCCAAGAACCAAAGTCTTAAATATGTGGCTTAGAGTTTTAAAGTGACTGCACATGCAGTTACCTATTTTGCTCTAAAATCTAATCTGACTACCCTGGTTTACTATCTCACTCTGCGGCAGTCATTGTCAAACTCTCCACTGACTAAAGACAGAAGCTGTTAAGGGAAAAATGACACGGCAGTATTGGTCTCAGTTTATGGTTTGAAGGTTAAATGTGACCTTATGAGCTGTCGGTCAGATGATGATCCTTCTTATGTGACCACAGAGAAGACAGCTCAACTTCACGTAAGTGAAGTAGATCAGTTTTCAGTTCAAATTTGGAGACAAAGCACATATTTCTGCAAAAACTAATTTCTCTCCTGAAGCCTTGGGAAAATCTTAGAGATTCTGGATCTGAGACAAAAATAAAATTCAACTGGAACATCACCAGTATTGTAAAGGTCCTGATGTGCCCAGTTCAGGTTTTTCTGCCACTCTCTTCCTCCGTTCTGATCTGAGGCCAGCAGAGTGATGAGCTGCTGTCTAACTTTCCCTTCTGAGTTGAACTCTGAACTCTTCACCTGGCTGTGATGGAAGCTATGGAAACACACACAGACACACACGCACCTGCTCCAAATCATCACGCACACAAAACCCAAGGTCGAACGAGCTGTAAATCTGTCCTGACACAACACTGCCACACGTATACACACACAAGCACACTGGTAGGGACATGTCTGAACAAAGGCAAAGCTGGAGAAGTATTTTATTTCTGTCTTTAACATCCTCTCTCCAGCACCCTTTTTTTTTTATTAACTGGGACTGCACATGGAAGACCCAAAGGAATGGATGTTGTATAAATTTGTTACCCATATTTTCTGGCCTTCAAAGTTTTTTCTTATTTTGGGGATTTACATAAGCATTTTGCGGTTTATTGTATACAGCTTTTAAATGACATAACACACAAGCCTTCCAAATTATAGTGTGTCTGTTAAATGGCTGGGTGGCCTCGTGTCATTGTCTCCCAGTGTCCAAACACTGACACATTTTCTGACAGCTGACACCACTATAAGCTTTTCTTCTCTCTGTTGTGTGGCAGACTGATCTATAACAACTAGCAGCACTTACTGAAACATTGTAACCTCCATAAGTATGTAGAATGTATATATTGTTATTGTTGTATAAAGTCTAACTTTCCACTCTTATGAAATAAGACAAGCACATCAACTGAGCAGATAAAGTGACGACTGATACCCAGGAAAACAACAGTTCAGCCGACAAACCACCCCCAGTTTATGACCCCAAATTCCTTATTGTAAAAACAGTCACAGCAGTTGCTGCAGGAAAAATGTGAAACTCTGCTACATCTCGTCAGCGCAGCGACACACACGTGGACACTAAGACTGCACCAACACCAAAGTGACGAGTTGCTACAAAAGAGAAACCTGCTGTCGCCAGTCAGGGTGGCCTGTGTGTTACACTGAGAGTCTCGTAACAGAGAAGTGACAGTCTGACCTCACCAAGTTGTCTTTCTGAGCTCAGAGAGGGTATGTTAATGTGGAGGAGAGCACCATCTAAGGCAAGAGACAAACACTACATCAATGAAGGAAGTACTATTCTTTCTCTTTAATAGTAGAAAGGGGCACAAACAATTCTTAAACACACCAAGTTATTCACTCTTAAGGAAACAAGCTTGGTGATTCCAAAAAGACACTGAACCTGATTTTCTCCCACACATTTGAATTATAATTTGAATGTTATGACTAATGTACTTCATGCAAACTCTCCAACTCCCAACTAATGTGGAGTAAGATGCCTTCTATGATTAGAGATGGACCACTCAGACTTTTGTGGCCTATTTCTTAACACGAGTCTTTGTACAGCTTTGAGCTGCTTTGAGCATATGAAATGATAAAAGAACCACAATAAAACATTTTCCTAGCCTTCTTCCTATGCATCCTCATCTATTATCTATATTAGGAAAAGAAGGAACACACTGCAGGGTGAGAATTTGCCTTCATTTGCTGAACCAACAGGAGAAAAGAGTTCCCTTTTAGATGGCTTATTACATGAATGTATTATCTTCCTCTTTATTCATTTTAAACAATTTTCTAAAACTAAAAAGGGTTAACTTTAAATCTTCTTTCCTCAGTAACACTATCCACACTGAACAGTGTGGTTAGTGGGAGTTCTTACGTGAAAAAGTGTAAAAAATATTGGATATTTAAGTTTCCAGTGATGGCCATGAATCAGAGTCTGATAAGCTAAAAGAAAATCATGCTATTCCAGTCATGAGCCAATTTCTTTGCCTATTTCTGCTTAAAAAAACATCTCATATCTGTTCATAGCAACAACATCAATTTGGGTCCTCATCCACTTCTCTTTGCTGCCTGTAGATATTGACATCTTTAAGTGAGCAGTTATTCATACAGCCATTTCCTGACTTACAGAGGTCAACACCTATCTGCCTCAGTTAAATGGCATATTTTTGTGTCTTTAGAACAGTAGAGAACAGAAATGGTTCTCTCAGTCACATAAAAAAAATAAAAAAAAATATATATATATATATATATATATTTTACAGGGAATCAAGAAGTCATGGCTTCCACAGTCGTCATTAACTGTGAGTAAGTTAAAAAAGTAAGTTATACATAAAAGTTAATCATTTTAATGTACTTTATAAGAACAAAGTACAACTGTAAGTGAAAGAGAATAAGAGTTGTGTTGTAAGTTTTGTTCCCAGTAATAAATAAAAGCAGTCGTATAAAAGGTTTTACTTTTTTTATGATTTTCAGTGTGACGTTTTTCTACAACGGTAAAAACGTAAACTTACTCTAAATCCATTAAATGTCCCTATAGAATTAATTTCTAGCTAATTCTTTAGTTGAATAAAACATGACAGAACAAAACTGGATTGCTGCCCCTGCGATGACCAAATGTCCTAGTGATAATCGACCCTAAGAGTCCAGCAGCGTGTCATCGGCCTTAAAGGTCTGAAGTGTAAATCCTCTATCGGTAGCTCTCTCTGTTCACTGCAGCTGACAGCTGTGCTTCGATCTGACAGAGAGCTCAGCCTGCGATGACATTCCTCTCATTGTCCAGATGGATGAGGTGAAGCGTCAACCATCCAAACATCGCCTCGTCTTGCTTTTCCACCTCGGATGCTCTGTGGCCTTGTGGTTTCAAGAAGAAACACACACCCGCTGATCAAAATAACTTCTGTCGAGCCTGCATGGCGGTACCGCCGTGTGTGTTATGATAAGGAGTGTGTCTGAGATGTCCCCACTCAGAAGCACACGCATGGACACCAGTCGAGTCGCCTGAATAAGCAAAGTGAGGAGGAATGTCAGCATGTCCAGTTCAGTGACATACACACACTCTCACACACAAACAGCAAACTAAACTGGGCAGAGTTGTTCTGCTATTCTGACAAGAAAGTGACAGCTGCAGCGAGAAGAAAAAGAGTTGATGAGAGGAGGGAGTAAAGAAGAGACAATAAAAACAGGAGACACTTATCGTGTCAAACCCAAAAGCAAATCTTAACAACAGAATTAAAACTTAACTTGGCAGCAACTCAGCTGTTTTGAGTCAACTTGCATTTATTGGCATTTTTAAGCTTTGACGAATGAAAATATTTTTTTTTATTTGGAATGATTTGGTCCCAATTGACTCTAATATAATCGGAAGATTTTGTGATCGATTATATAAACATCGGGTTAGGCTGTAATAAATCGATTCAATTCAATTCATTTTATTTATATTGTGCCAGTTCACAACACAACAAAGAACTACATGAAAAAGTCAGTTAAATTCAACCCAATCATACATGCATTCCTATATTATAAACCTTTAACACATTTTACCATTTTAAAAAGTGGTCATTTGCTAAACATGTGCAAAGTAAAATAGCACACACTAATTAGTTGTAAGAAAAAATTGTAGATGATTCAAAACATTGAAAAAAGAAGAGAAGAAAGTAAGAAAACAGAAACTACGGTGATTCTGAGGTCAAACCTCGAGAATAAGAAGAGTTCCAGTGGGATATACAGTGTTATGAAAAATTATTTGTCCCCCTTACCAATTTCTTCTGTTTTTTTTTCCTTTCCTTTCCTCAAATATTTCAGATTATGAACCACATTTTTATATCTGAAAAAGATCTGAACCCAGATCTCATCAAATATTATTATGGGGTTGCTAATGATGCAGTAAAAGGAAACAGATATTATTTGAGGCCTATTCTTTTGCATTTGGAAACAACACTGTGGTAGTGAGTAACCTATAAAACTTGGGGGCAATAAGCAGGAGACAGAAAAACTTTGGGATGGCTTGCAGATAAAAAATAATCAGGTTTTATTAAAATGTTCACAGATTACGCTAATAAGTCACTAAGGTCCTATCAGTTCATCAGTAAAGCCGAAAACAAGCTGCATTATTTTAGTCTGAACCAAAGAAAGAAAAGGAAACCATTACTGGAGTAACAGCAGCCTGAGGATGAGTTTCAGATGGAGCGAAAGAGTCAGAAAGGCTTAAAGAAAAAGAGAAGAGGATTAAAGTGAGAGGGAGGGAAAAGGTAGGATTAGTAAAGAAGGACGAAGGCATTTAGTTTCACAGCTTAAGGTGTGAGCTGTAAATATTTAATGGCAACATTTTCTCTTGTTTCTATTCATGTTAATTTTGTCATCTTAGCTCATTTTGCTCCATCTGCCAGAACTAGATAAAGTATAGAGACATATGGGCTCTTGACATGTTTATCCCCATTTAGGGAGAGGATCCTTGGTAAGAGGACACACTCCAGGACTAACTGAGTTTCTCCCACAATTCTGTATTCTAGCCTTCCCTGTGTCATGTTTTCCATTGTGTGATGTAGGTCAGCTTTGCTCAACACAGCTATCTTCAGTACCTGGTAGTTTTTTGGATTTTTGGAGTACACTGAACTCAGTGTCATTATGTATGAAAGGTTGAGATGATTAGAGCCTTGTGACATGGTGCAGTATCCTGCTGAATTCAGTGTATGTGTTAGCAAACAACTGAAAGTGGCTAGTGAGCATATATTGAGTGAAAATTTTCTCAACCCAATTCAGTTGTATATCAATCAAATTAAAATTAGACGTTATAATATTGTTTATTTTTCGCATCATGTTTAAGACAGAATCATATTGAAAATTTAAACCATTAGTTTTAAGCCAAAAAATGTTTTTAATTAATCCTAGTTTGATCCTTTCCTTCCACTCGTTGGTAGACCAAGATATGAGTCACTTTGGATAGAAGCTAACCCAGTATGCTCGGTAGAAACCTATTACTCAACTCTGGCCTGAATCTTTCCGTATTTGACCAAGAACTTCATCAAAATGTTTGGGTGTAGGAAAGCACATATATTAATGCTTTATCTCTACACATCTCTGTTGTTTGCCTCTACAGGTGAAGCTTAAGCACATCTTCTTTAGATTTATCTCTCAACAGGCCCCAAAGTTTCTCTTTTGTAAGCCCCTTATGGAATGTTGTGCTCTTCTCCCATGTCATCCAATGGCACGATGCTTCCTTTTGAAGTCTCCTTTGTAAAGCTGAAAAAGGTCACTAAAACAAAACCTTTGCAGTTGCTCTTTCTAACTAGAATTCATCCAGGTTAAGCCTTTCTTCTCATTCAAGCTTGCACACTTAGACAAACTTTATTATGCTCTCACAGACGTACACAAGGGTATCTTTGTGATGGCACTGCCCTATATCTCATGAGAAATCAACATCGAGCTGACTGAAGACTGAGATACACCACCCTTTGAAGTCATACAGTCCCACATACATGCAGCAATTCTGAGTTGAGCAGTTTTTGTTGTTGCTGTTTAGAGAGTAATAGAAAGATGAAAGGTTACAAAACATGTTTTGACTATATTTTTGTGCATGAATGATAAAAACACAGGTTGCAGATCTAAAGTCAGGTCACTGACAATAGCTATACCTTTAGAGTGGGTGAGCGAATCATTTGCTCCTCAAATTACACCAAAGCCTTTAATCTGTGACCCAGAGAGAGGGATAGATTCAGAAAATATGACAGGATCACAGAGGATTTTGTTTGTCTATGAAACAAAGAGTGAAAGAGGAAAATTGTCCAAACATTCAATGCATTTTACTAAGATGTATTAAAACATATATTCAACCAAATTCTACAAATGTTGTTTTTATTTAAATCTCCTTTTCATTGTAATCTTGGACAATCATTCAGTAGTGAATGAATGACATGACTGACGTGTGTTAGTAGGAAATGGTTTCTGTTCAGTTTATTGAAAAGAAAATGCAGCTTGGGAATCTGAAATACCAAAGCACAATGCTATTTTGACACGTTATTGGCTTCGTTTGCAAAGCAGCCAATCTAGGACCACTGTTCATTTTCTTTGCCGCTGTCTGGATGTACCCCCAAGAGAGCAGATAAGGAGGACTGTAGACATTAGCCTCCGTAGAAGAGCTAACACGTTTGGCACTGTGCGTATTATTGCATAAAAAGTTATATTTGGTGTTTAAACTAATAAAATGGGCAGTTATTAGTGTTTTTAGAGGGGGTCTCAATCAGCTATTAGCAGCCAGCTGGGGTCCCTAACCCCTGTGAATATTAAGGGCCCTCTGTACTTTTCATTTTATATCTGTCATAGCATGCTTCGGGCAAACATGGTTATGTAACTACAATAAATATGCCCAAACTGGAATCTAAACCAAAATCAAAGAAAACTGGATGTAAAAAACTCTTCAGAAAATACTTCAAATAAAACTTCAAATAATCAAACACATTTTAATGTCAGACCTGAGCATGTAAAATGCAGGCATAAAGTCATCCAACCTGGCCTTATGCGAAAAAGTAATTGCTCTCGGAGCCTAATAACTGCTTCTCCCACTTATCTAGATAATAACTGCCATCATGCTTTTATGACTGCTGTTGTCACTGTGGAGAAATTGTGGCTGCAGAATTGCTTTATTTCAGTCGTAATGCATGGTTTTCAAACAAGGACAGCAAGTTTAAGTTGCAACTTTAGGTCTTGACTTTGACTAGGTCCCTCCAAAACCTTAAAGAGTAACTAAACCCCAAAACAACTTTTTTTTGCCTATAAACTGTATAAATGGGTCTTTACCAATGCAATCTTTCAGTTTCAGGGGATATTTTTTAAATTTTTGTGTAAACTTATTTAATTCTATACTTTTTGTTTTAAAAACGTGTTAGTGCTGCCCTCTTAGGGTTGAACAGTGGCTACTGCATTCAAATTTTGTGATTGGTGGAGAGCGGTACATCTTTACGTCACAGGCATCGACTGTGTCACAGCAGCCATGGTCTCACAGACACGCCCCGTGGGTTTGGGTATAAAAGTATCAGACATACTGGGTCCGTGGCAAGTTTGGAGTTGGATTGTGTTTTTCAGGTTACCAGTATATTATCACATTAGCACTTAGTTAGCATAGCTAACATACTCTTTTGAACGTTAGCCTATGTTTGCATCACCACTCAGAGACCGGACCCATCCTGTCTCTCTCTCCCTCAGCAGCACCGCCAGCATCGGGCAGCGCTGACTCAGCGCCCCGAGCCAGCGGCTCGAATCGATACAGCTTGCGGCCGCTGGGCTCTGTAAAGCCTCCCTCTACCTCCGGTGACGACGGAGGAGATCCGCTGTGCTCAGGGCGATGAGTCAGCGCCGGCCTCTGAGGCAGAGAAGGACAGAAGGAGTCCAGTCTCTGAGTGCTAATGCTAACATAGGCTAACGTTCAAAACAGATGAACGTCGATCAGATCGATCAGTCGCTTTGGTCACTGTCCATGTTTCAGTGCCAGATTAAGCTTGCTGTCACTGTCCTCCTGAACACACCTTCACGTCCCCCCCCTCCGCTCATCCTCCATAGTTGGCCATACCCCTCCGTGCCTCCTGGTACCGCCCACTTTGTAGAATTTTTCAAACGTCTGGGGGCGGGGTTAGGAGTTTTCATGGGGTTCAGTTAGACTTTAATATAGATTATTTTGAGCCATTGAGAGGTGGACTTGCTACTTCATGTTGTCAAATAGGTTCTGTTTTGGGATTTTTTTATTTTATTCTACAGATCAGGAAGTAATTAGACCTGGCTATGGTTAGTGAAATTTCACTTAGTTTAGCAAAAGTGTGGTTAATGACAATTATAATGCAGCCAATCTGTCCGTCCATCCATCCATCCATCCATCCATCCATCCATCCATCCATCCATCCATCCATCATCTTCCGCTTATCCCGCATTGGGTCGGGGTGGCAGCAGCTTAAGCAAAGAGACCCAGACTTCCCTCTCCCCAGCCACTTGAGCCAGCTCCTCGAGAGGAATCCCAAGGCGTTCTCAGGCCAGCCAAGAAAAATAGTCCCTCCAACGTGCTTCCTCTGGGCCTTCTCCCAGTGGGACGTACCCGGAACACCTCACCAGGTAGGCGTCCAGGAGGCCTCTTGACCAGATGCCCGAGCCACCTTAGCTTACTCCTCTCGATGTGAAGGAGCAGCGGCTCTACTCTGAGCCCCCTCCGGATGACTGAGCTTCTCACCCTATCTCTAAGGGAGAGCCCAGACACTCTGCAGAGAAAACTAATTTCAGCCGCTTGTATCTGTGCAAAAACTTAAATAAGATAACATTTTGTTTGCTCCATGCGTTACATGTTAATAAAGTGGTGAACCAAAGATTGAGCTAGTTTTCTGGAAGGAGCTACAGATGTGATTGTGCCCTAATTTTGCAATCAACATTCACTTCTGATACATCATGACATTACATGAATCCAGTGTTGTGTCACACACACTGAAAACTATGTTGAAGTGATTATCAGAAGGAAGAGTTGTGCCGTGAATAATCCTGAGCTGGTTAATTTGGAGTTTCTGCAGTATGTCTATATTTGGGATGAAAGCTTTGAGTTTGCTTCGAGTTTCCTGATGCATATGTGCATAAACACCCCCACAAACCAAACACAAACCAAACTTTCAGCTGTTTCTTAATATCAGCTCTCAGAACTGTGTCACACTCACATGAACACAGCTTAGTAGTGAACTTAGTTCCAGCTACAGCCGACCACTATGACATGGCATTTCCTGAAAGCTTTTACCAAGATGTTAAGCTATATAAGGTTTTCATTTTACACATTTTAAAATGTGATTTCCTCCTGTTGTGCCTTTTTGTTTTGCGATAACCACGTGCATCGACGCATGTCAACAGAATATCTGGTTCTTTCCATGCCAAATTATTGTTAAACTTTGATCTATGAAGAAAAACCTATGGGAATGTTTATGGTACAACATCTATGTTATTGTGGGTTTGTGTCCATTAGTCACCATTCATTCAGTTTTGTCCAGCTCAGCACTGAGACATAATATCGAAAAACTCAGTATGTCGACATGTGGTTTATTCAATCAGAGGTGGTGCGTCATCACCTGTCAGAGTGAATGATGGGAAAAGCGCTGAAGATGTTTTACAACAACGTATGTCATGAGTCACAGTAGAAGTGTAAATCCAACTCAGGACCTGACATTTTCTCCCTTCTTCATTCAGTTATCCCTCAATAATTAGCAGTTCATTGAGCTTGTATTTGAGAAAGAAAGCAGGGTTTTGTGGGATATTTCACATTGTTCACTGTTCAATGTTTAACATATGTCAGTTTTATTCTTTGTTTTTTTTTTTACTGAAAAAGTAATATTTCTAAAAAAAATCGTATTAGTGTCTTGCATTGTAAAAATGAGGTAAAGTTATAGTTATATTTCAGATATTTATTGATTAATGTAGGTAAAAACATATATGAAAACCACAGTTCAACAGCAACACAGTAACTGGGTTTTTGAAATTTGCTTATTTTGTTTTAGTAGTGTTTGGGTGTGTCTTTGTTGTCAGACCTCATTTTAGCATTGTTCAGTGAAAGGTAAACAGATAATTGTTAACTTTCAGGATTTCAGGACATCATTCATTAAACTACAATGTGATGAAAGCAAACGTTTAAAGAACTATAGCAGTTCAATACTTTCTGCAAACACTTATCTCTGCCATTTTCTATCTCCCAGCAAGTATGTTCAGACTAAAGGTTTCCTGGGGGGGTTTGCACATCTTACTAGTTCTAGGACTGCCCCATAGCTGAAAATGGATTAAGGGGAGGTGCGTTTTGGCAATATGGTGTTCTGTTTCATTGGTTTGTAAATAATGTATTTTGTTTGCTCATTATTCAATGTAAATATTGTTTTTGCTTCAATCTTGCAGAGTGTAGCAGATGTTTTACGCCTTGGAACGGTTTCTCTCCATTTAGGCTTCCCTGTATTTAAGCTGTCTGCCTTCCATTGTTCTGTGTTGGTATGTGGTTGGTAACACGGTTGGTAAAAAAATAAGAAGCTTCCACTGATGTCATTCTAAGCTTGTTTTTTGCTACTGTTTGGGTCCCACCTCCATGACCACTCTCGACCACCATGAAAAGCAAGCAATAGGGATGTGTACCGAAACCTGGTATTAAATTGGCCCCCGGGCTGATTCTGATGGTCCACCCGGACCGATAAGCTTCAGCCTTATCGGTCCTCTTAAACTTAAGGTCGTATTCATGTTTTGCAGGAGATATAAACACAAGCCAAACACTGTATTGCAGCCCACTCTTGCTTAACAAGCACACACGCTGCGGGGACAGAGTGGCGACTGCTGCGCGCTCACCTGTGTGTTCGCCTTACAGATAAGATGGCAGAGCGAACAAAAAGATAAAAAATTTGGCTTCATTTTACGAAAATAGATGCCGACAATGCACACTGTCACATATGTAATAAAAGCTTTGCTTGCAAAAGCTGGAACACAAGTAATTTGACCAAGGACCTTGCCAAAATACACCAACTACAAACAAAAAGATGCACGGTGTTCGACCGCGTGAGTGCTGCAGCAACAACAAGCCCTGAATCAGATACAACAGGTTTGTATGTTTGTATGCAAAGCAGACACGTGATGCATGGACATAAGTTTGCCATTTCATTCTTACAATTAATAAATGCGGGATATTTTGAACAACAGCTTCTTTCTTATCTAAGTTTAAAAAAAATTCTTAAACTACAGTTAACCTGCTATTTTATTCTTACAATTAATAAATGCTGGATATATGCTGGCAACATGCATATTTGGCTGTAAACATCACGATCGGTTGGACTTTGGTCTTAGTTTGACCATATTATTCCATCTTGTTTCATTTAGTTCTGTTTCCCTGATTCTTTGTGTTGCTGTTCCCTCAGTGCCTCTGTATCCTGTCCATGTGCACCTGTTTTCCATTTGCTCACCGACTCACCTGTGTTGCATTCAGTAATCAAGTTCCCAGTGTATATATACCTCTCGGTTTCTAACACACATTGTCAGACCCTACTGCTGTCTTCACTCTGGTTTCTTGTTCTGTCTTTCCAATAAATGATAAAAAAATTTATACTGTCCTCCCAGTTCCCCGACCCTGCACTCTGGGTCTTCAACGACTCCACACATGACAATAAAATATTTTGTGATCTTCATTATCCATCCATTATCTATACATACTGTCTTTGGTGGGGGAGTGTGGGGGGCTGGTGCCTATCTCCAGCGGTCATCGGGCGAGAACCAAGGCACATCCTGAACAGGTCGCCAGTCCATTGCAGGGCAACATAGAGACACAAAGGACAAACAACCATGCACACACACTCATACCTAATGGCAATTTATAGAGACCAATTAACCTAAAGCTCGTTTTCCACTATGGTCTGCTAGGCCTGGCCCAGTGCAGCTCAGCCCGCACCAGCACAGCAAGCACAGCCTGGTTGTGTTTCCTTTGCCATCTCAGGAAGGCGGAGGTGGGCAAAGAAATGGGTAGACGCGGCATAGCAAAGTCAGTAATGTCTGACTATTCTGGGCGGACATCTCGAAAGATAACGCTATGAAGTAAAAAGTAATAAGATGCCATTGCTGGCTGTTTATTTGTGGTCAGTCAGGTGCTATTCTGTGACATCACTTCACACCCACTCCACCAGTTCAGTCAGTGGCTACCACCACGTAGGTAGGCATGAGAGGACCAAAAAAATAAGATTTTGCATTGTGTAAGCTATATTAAAGTTACATACCATCTAAAAAGATATATTTTTATTAGGTTACGGTTGTGCGCAGTGCTTAATTTGTAAATGAAACGTTACCGAAATGCAAATAGCGATGTGAGCCCAGAGTCCACTAAGGCCAACACTGATACCAGTACGCGCACAGCACACAACCAGAGGCCCAGACCCCGGTGCACACAGAAGGCACATCAGCCTGCTCATTGCGCAGTATGAAAAATGAGTCTGGGGATGCTCATGATGAATAAAGTTTTATTTTTTAAAATAACTCATTGCAGGCGCAGACTCAGTAGCTACATACGCCTTTCAGAGTTCAGACTTATTTCCCTGCTGTAAATGTTGTAAATATTGCAAAGAATCATTTAATTTAAATTTTCTATTTTTCACTTCTGTGGCAACACTTCTTTAAACAAAATAAACAACAGATGAAATCAGTAACATTTGCTCTGACTGAATGATTTAGTTTAATGAAATTCAAGTTTCAGGATTATGCTTTTAATTGGCTCCTAATTAATCTAATTTCTTACCGCACTAGTTGTTTAGTATGTCGCACACCGCGACCAGGTGCGCCTCCTCATTCTCCTCCCTGCTCTGCACTTTGCTCCGTGTCTCAGTAGCAGCCCTATGTCCTTTAGCCACCCATAACCTCACATAGGGGACTGGATTAAATTCGGTCAAAGGAGGTCCAACAATGTCGAGAAAGAGCAGGTCTCAGATGGTGGTAGTGTGCAGAGAAGCTCGGTGTGTGGTGCAAATCAAGTTCATCTGGGGAAAGCCCTGTTCAAATTCTGCGCTTGATATGGGCAGGGTATTGACAACCGTTAATAGTGGTTTCAGTTTATCAGTAATGTCTTTTCCACATACTCTGTGGCCACAGATCACTGCACGGGGAATGTCTATGTTGAAGAGGAGACATGGAGATTCGTCTTCAGTCTGCCCATACAGCACACCTGTGTCCTCAGGCTGGAACCGTGGATAAAGCACCTGTAGTTCCTCAATGAACAGATCATACCCACTTTTATCAGGCTGGCGCCCACCGTGGGACTGCAGGCGCTGCCCTGAGTTTCTGGCCACACTTAGAAAAATCTGTTTCATATTTAGCAGTTTGTCACTGGCTTTTCCTTCAGTAAGCTTAACGCCCACAAAAGAGTTACCCTCAAGCCCACTCTTGCTCATCTCAGAAAAGCTTCCTGTTTCACTCCAACATCGCTTCAAATACTCTGACTGCACGACAAATGGCTTTATGAGCAGAGATTATGGTAATATTGTTTTGGGGGAGTTCAAGTGAAAGTTCAGATAATGCAGTGCATCGCCCATCATACACAGATTGTACACAAAAGCACGGAAACTAATGCTAATCCTAAACTCCCAACTGCCTTGTATGTAGAGCAACCCAAACGTGATTTTTCCATTAAAGGCCATGGATAGTAGGTCTGCTTGGCCTTGAACTGAGTAGCTGTCCATATTCCATGATCACTTGGCAGTTAAGAGCCTGCCTCTTCTACACTGAACTCAATGTTCTTATCCTTGTTGTTGTCTTCCTCCATATGCCAAACCCCAGGTGCCTCCTCTTCTGGCTGTTGACCATGGCTATCTGTGAGCTTCTTCCCTGGTACAACAGCCTGGTGGTTAGCTTGGTACTAACCCACACCTCTTGCACTTGCTCCGGTAGTCGCTCCAATGGCATCATGTCCTTCAATCTTTGGTTGTTCAGTAGCGTTTTATTGAGAAATGAAAGTAAGTTAAACTGTCTTTTTGACGTTTTGATGTCGCTGTAATTGTCACAAATTGGCGCAGAGAGTTAACGCGAATCCTAGCAAACAGTTTCCAGAATGCACTCTTTCAAAATAATATACAGGGGTTTGCAAAATTATTCGGCCCCCTTGAACTTTTCCACATTTTGTCACATTACAGCCACAAACATGAATCAATTTTATTGGAATTCCACGTGAAAGACCAATACAAAGTGGTGTACACGTGAGAAGTGGAACGAAAATCATACATGATTCCAAACATTTTTTACAAATAAATAACTGAAAAGTGGGGTGTGCGTAATTATTCAGCCCCCTTTGGTCTGAGTGCAGTCAGTTGCCCATAGACATTGCCTGATGAGTGCTAATGACTAAATAGAGTGCACCATTGTGTAATCTAATGTTAGTACAAATACAGCTGCCCTGTGACGGCCTCAGAGGTTGTCTAAGAGAATGTTGGGAGCAACAACACCATGAAGTCCAAAGAACACACGACAGGTCAGGGATAAAGTTATTGAGAAATTTATATCAATCTATCTATCTATCTATCTATCTATCTATCTATCTATCTATCTATCTATCTATCTATCTATCTATCTATCTATCTATCTATCTATCTATCTATCTATCTATCTATCTATCTATCTATCTATCTATCTATCTATCTATCTATCTATCTATCTATCTTTTTACTTCACTGGACAAAGTAACCACAACAGATGGTCATCCCCCCATCCTCCCCCGACACAGATGCATTAACAACACCAGGGCTGTCGGCTGCTATGGCGGTTGCGTGCGGGTCGTTTTTTTTTCTTCTCCCCTCCTCTTCTTCTTCCTCTGGGGAGGTGGCACATTGGGGTTTTGCGGTGTCTAGGGTGGGGCCTTGCCTCTCGCTCTCCCGGGTTTTGGCTCGGTGTCCTCCGCATTCAGTGGCGGCGGGCTGTCCGCAGGTGTATCTGGCATGGGATTGGCTCTGGCAGGGCTGGGTATAGGCGGGGCATCAGTCTGTTCCTGGTCCGGGTGGGTATGTCGCTGGGGTTTTGGGCTGGTGCATGCACTGGGCTCTTGCCATGGGCACGAGGGCCTTCGATGCGAGGGTGACGCTGGGGGCCTACTTTGCTGGCGGGAAGTTTGATACTATCTAGCTACAGGTGCTCTCCACTAGGGGGTGCACTTGGAGGGGAGGATGCAGGGTAGGGGGGCTGAAGAGTAGACTGACAGTAGACTTAATGTCGGGGTGGGAATAGCTCAATAATAATAAAAATAATAGCCAAATAGTACAGTCTCAGTTAATGTTTAAGAATACCTGCCTGATAAGGCTGAGGTAATTTAACAATACATGAAGGAATAAGTTCTTGACATGCTTTAAACAGCAAGTTACTACACATACATGTGAAATATCAAACGACTTTCCAAAATACAAGAGTTTATTACAAAAATAATTAAACTTTCCAGTCAAAATATTTTAATCAACAAACTCCCTAAGTTAGTAACACACAACTAAACTACTAAGTAAAAGAAGAATGAATAATTAAACTAACTACCAAAAGTAAAACAGTAAAATTGACAAATATGCAAAGAAGTAGAAACAATAACCAATAAATCGATCATGATGTCACAGTTCAGTATAAATATGTATTCTTAAAGTGAAGGGAGTGAAGCTAAGTTAGTTTTAAACTGATTGCAATTAGTTTAAGACTAACCAGCACCTTATGGTTTGTGTTCAAACAACAAATTCAGAATGCAAAGCAGACATGAAACAAGAACATTCTTTGGAGGAACTAATGTTTAATTAAATCATTTTCTTAATTTGAAATCAATAACTTTTGGATAATTGATTCTGTTTTCTGGATAGGTCACCAAAGTGATTGATATAATTTACTATTTTTACATACTAAGAAGGAAGTTTCAAAAACGACGTATACAATTGATTTTTCGGTGTTTAAACTATCTATTTTAAAGCTGATCCTTGTTTTGAGTAACGTGGGTAGCAATCTTTATTGTTCATGAACACTGGAGGTCTGCTAAAAGCAGGCCACACCAGTCAGATCAAGTGTGTGGAGCTACTTTATGTAGCTCAGTTTAGAGTCACTCTGTTTTAGCTTTGCACCAAAGAACAAAGGAAAAACTGTTCTTGAGTGTCGAGGTGTGCAGGTGAGAGTGTATGTGCGTAAGAGGGGGGGAACATATGACTGTGTCTGTGTGTTCCTGTGTATCTGTCAGGTTGGATCTTTCTCCTGGCGCATCTCATGCCCCCCACCAAATGGGGTGCCTATTTCCCCTCCGTCACTCCCTGCTGGGGACTAATGCCTCTGCTCACTGGTGCGTTGGTGGCTCTCCGTGTCTGGGGCTGGGTGGACCGGTGAGTTGGTTAGCCTGTGTGCCGGGGCGATGTTTGCCTTTCGGCACTGTTGACAGGGGCGCCTCTTTGGGGGGGGCTATTTTGGATCAGGGGCATCTGCTGGTGGCAGGTTGGCATTGAGGGCTTTCTGGAGCTGTCAGCTGCTCGATTGCTCAGCATGCTCAGTATGCTGGCTACTGGCATTTGGGTAGCATTGTTCTTCCTGCGTGGGTGTGGGGTGGTTCTTGCTCTGTTGGTTAAGTCTGGGGGGATTAGTGGAACCGCCGTGGTGCCGTTCATTGTTTTGCCCCACTCGAGGGCACCATTGTGCCTGGGGCCCTCATGCTATGTGTGGGGGTGATTGGGAGGTCTGGTTCGCATGGCGCAATGAGAGGGGAGGGGGCAGAGGATGGCGGTCCCTGCATCAATGCGGATTGGTGTTGGCATTCCTCCACCCACTTTGTGGAATGGGGGTTTGCCTGATCTGGTGGAGTGCTTTGGTGGGCGACATTGCCCGGCACTATGCAGTTAGTTACTAGGTTGGATTGGTCTGGCTCTGGCAGTAGGGAGGATTTCAGATAGCTGGGGATGCAGAGCTGTCCCTGCGTGTGCACCATGGGTGGGTTGCCTTGTTTTTGTTCTGTGATCTGATCGTGGCAGTTTGGTTTGTGATCTGTGGGCGGATTGTTAATGGGGGAGGCCCCAGAGAGGATGCACTGGTGGATGGCCTTGGTGTGCCGCTGCATAAGTGTGTATGTGGTGTGGCAGTTCGGGTGTGTCTAGGCTTCTCATTGTGCTCATTGTGGGCTTAGGTAGGGATGGGTGCGCTGCAGGGACACTGTGGGCTCATTGTCTGGTGGTTGCTGTCCGGTGGCTCGACGGGGGGTCGGGTCCGGCGTCTCCACTTGATCACCTGTTCTGTGTGTTTTGTGCTTGGTCAGTTCATTGGTGGGTTTGATTGACCTTTGTTGGATGCTTGGTCTTGGTGCTCAACACTGATTGGTATTGAGATTCAGGAGCTGGTTTAGGTTGGTGTCTGGGTTCTGGCTGGGGTTGGCCTGGGGATTCTGTCTGTCAGGGTGGGGGCGGCAGATGTCAGCCATCAGCTGGCTATGGCCCCCACGGCCTTTTGGCGGGCGGACACCCTCATTCCTCTCTTTGGGGGTTCTGTCAGTCCTGCGTTGGTCCACCTGGGGCTCCTGTGCTCTGAGAGTCTTTTGGATGTGTATGGCACCAGTCTTTTTCTTGTCTGTGTCGATTCCTGGGAGGCGGACGATTGCTCCTCACACCAGTTATTGAACACTGGTATGGAGAAACCTTATATACACCAGCATGCTCAAACACACACACACATCCACGCATACGCGCACACACACATTTTTGTCTTGCTAATAGTTGTGAGGACCTTCAGTGACTTCCATTCATTTTACTGACTGCATTATGCCTAACCCAGACACTTTTCCTAACCCTAACAATTATTGATATATTCCTAACCTTAACTACAAAATAATTCACACCATAACTTCAAAATCAACCTATAGAGCTCAGTAACATTGTTAGAAACGGAGGACAAGGCAAAGGGTCCTCACTTTGCAATAGATGGTCTCCTTTCTTTGAAAAGGTCAAAATTCTAGACAAGATCAGAGACAGTAGCTTACAACCGAAAACCAAACTACAGCAAAAATAATCTGTGACATGGTTGAGCTACTAATAATATCTTCACCCCCGCATATTTTGTTTCATCATCACAGAAATATACGGAGTTACAGGAGGAAGTGGGCTAAATGTGACCATGAAACTAATACATTTTCTATAAATAACTGCATACTTGTAAAAAAAGAACACTAAACACTGATGTAACTGCTTGCCTTGTATTTACTCTTAAATCAACTGTTGACTCATAATTTTAGGATGGTCAGGCGAGTTTGAAACATGCAATTGTCCAGCATTATTTCAATTCAATTCAATTCAGTTTATTTATATAGCGCCAATTCACAACAGTTGTCATCTCAAGGCACTTAACAAGAAGTCATTTCAATACATTTATACAAACATTCCAATCAGTTAAAAAGTTTCCTATTTAAGGAATCCCAGCAGATTGCGTCAGTCATTGGCATGAGGTTGGGCCCCGTTGATGCAGACTTTCCAACCACAGCAATCCTTCAGCAATCCCTCATACTGAGCAAGCATGTAGCGACGGTGGAGAGGAAAAACTCCCCTTTAACAGGAAGAAACCTGATTCTGTACAGCCAAAAAGAGTATTTTAATCTAAAACAACACCACATAAGGAGGTAAGCTGTTTCTAGTGAAGATATCGATTAGAGTAGCTCAGTATACCTGTGTTTTAGAAGTATAACTATGCCACATGTAGGCATTTGTATTTGATGCACTGCTAACTTTGCAAGTTTGCTCACTTACAAATAATTAAACAACCCCCATTTTTCAGTTAGTTTTGTTGATTTGGATGTCTTTAAGTGAAATAAGTATTAAATATCCTACCATGCAGCCCGAGTTTTCATTTCCACCGACTGGTTACCTCCACAAGTGGCAAAATGATCAGTCAATCAATCATTCAATCAATTACAAATAGTAAGGACTTATTTTGATAATGCACAACACTACATAGAACCCCTTTCTTTCATTCTAATTTCTCCAGCATTATGGACAGAACAAAGAGCTGTCAATCAACATCAGGGACAAGATTGTAGATCTCCACCAGGGTGGAATGAGCTCCAAAGACATAAGAGAAGCTAGACTTTTGGTAAGAGGTTTAGAACTAAATTGCTTGATGTTATATGTATGAAATGTGTTCATGCTCTCTTGCTTTTTTTTTTTATTTTTTCTTGCTTTATTGTGTATCATGTATAATGTGTGTTTCTTTTATGTGTTTCTTTTAAATCACCAAATCATGTAAAGCACCTTGAATTGCCCTGCTGTTGAAAGTGTGCTATACAAATAAAATTGCCTTGCCTTGCCTTGCCTAAAGGCTATGTTATATGAAAACGAAATAAATTAAAAACTGACATTCCTTTCAGCCTGGAGCCCCTTGCAAAATTGTGCGTAATGGAGTTAGAATTACCTTAAGAAAGGTGAATGGTAGGCCACAGCTGTAGGGAAAGAGGATTTTGATAATCTGAACACAATCGGGACAATAGTCACCAACTGTAAAACCTATTGTTAGGAAACAAAATTGTAATAAAGCAACTCACTGTTCAAAAGCTCTCATATGCAGGTCTTCAGTTTCCCAGGGAAGATTTACAATGCTGGTAAAACATTTACATATCGTTACAGGGAATCTCCAGCGTTTCTAAATCCTATATGTGAGCTCTAATATATAAATACCCCTCTAATATTTAATTGAATACCCTTGTGAAACAAATGTTTTGTGGTCAACGAGTTTTTCTTGTCATATTTTTCAAAAAGAGCCATATACAAGAAAACCTTGGCTGAGGACCTTCTTCCCTCAGCCAGAACAATGATGATGAACATTGGATGGATACTAATGAAAGAAAATCTATAAAGGTAGCTTAAGCTTTGAGTTTAAAGGGAAATCCAATAAGATTTTTAGATTCTGTACAGAAGAGTTGGCCAAAATCCAAAATGGGAAATTAGGTGAACCTAATATGGGGGTGGGGCATTTGACCAAAATGTTTAGGACAGACAAAAACAGAATATTTGAATTTACATGTTGCTTTTTCTATCTTGGCATTTTTCTATTTCCAAGCAATTTATCACATTTTATTTAGCTATCAGTAAAAAGTAATCTTCAAGCCAACAACAATTTAGTCCAACAATTCAATATATTGCAGTAGCTGCTTTTAATGTGGACTTACATAAAATTATACAAAACTTTGAATAATATAGTCAAAATAGTTTTCCAGACACATTTAATTCACATAAACTTACATCGTTGACATAAAAGCTCTAATAAAACATCATATACTGTAAAGGCACCAGGCTGTTTTTATTCCATGTTTCACTGGAACAGCATGCGAAGTGGCTCGCTGACAGCGAAAGGGCTCAATCAGCACTCAGACCACACACACGTATGCACACGCACACACACACAGCAATCTGACTTCCTCTGTACAGGCCACAGGCTCGCTCAGCTTCCTGTGTGTCTGACAAAAATGAGAGAAAAACATTCACTTTCAACACACTTTCACTTCATCTTCCTGCCAGAATTTGCATGCTACTGTGCACAAAACAGTGAATAAGGAGAGGTACATCATGGGAAAGAGGAATTAACAAAATGTGGTTCATTCATTCTCATCCACAATTCAGTTAAATGAGATCAATCACCAAAGTGAAATCGGGGTTAAATAGCATAACCATCAAAGGCATTTTTCAAATTTAGAGGTAAAGCTTGTGAATGAACAAATTTACTGTCATTTTTTGCAAGGCAATTTCTTTTTAGTCGGCATGGAAACTTTTTGTGAATTTTTGCCTGGAGACTGACCTTTGTCAAGTTGTTGGTTTGCGCAAGATTTGGCAAAAAACTAGTCAAATTGTGGAGCTATGGAGAAAAAAAAAATCTGTTGAATCAGTTATATAATCATCAATGTCTTGGTGCATATCAATAAACTACAATGTCATCAAAAGCAATGTTTTGCTGAGGTGTAATAGAAGCCCAGGTTGCTTTAATAGTGGCTTTCAGCTCATCTGCATTGTTGGGTCTGGTCTCTCTCAGGTTCCTCTTGACAATACCTCACATGGTTTTTTTTTTGGGTTTAGGTCAGTTGGGTTTCCTGGCCAATCAAGCACAGTAACATTTATCGTTATTAAAGCAGGTATTGTTACTTCTGGCAGTCTGGTTAAGGCAAGGCAAGGCAACTTTATTTGTATATCACACTTTTAACGACAAGGCAATTCATCATTAGGGGATAAAATAAAATCAGCAATAAAAGAATAAAACACAACCTTAGAGACAATTAACACAAGACACATTAAAACATATGTAATTCCAACCATTATTAGTCACTTACTCAAAGGCAGCTCTAAACAGATGGTTTTTTAGCTTTGTTTTAAAGGAACTCAGTGTTTCAGCAGCCTTGCAGTGGTCAGGAGTTAGTTCCAGATTCCAGATGCCAAGGAAATCAGTATGTCCATAAAGCTTGTTATCAGAGGAAAGCATGAGGGGAGATGGCTGTGCAGACTTTGGACACAGGGGGACCAACACTAGAAGATGACATCTCACTGAACCTCAAGCAACTTGGATTTTATGTCTCTTGCCTTTTCCTTCAGACTCTGGGACCTTGATTTCCAAATGAAATGCAAAATTTACTTTCATCATAAAATGTGGACTTTAAACCACTGAGAAGCCGACCAGAGATTAATTTAGAGGCATTTGACATCTCTAATTCAGAAGTGAATTAACACAAGGAATGCCACAGGTGGAACCCCTGTCATGAATACATCTTTGTCACGGCTTTAGAAGCACTGGCTCTAGTGTAGTCCATGCATTTCACATTAAAATTCCTGCAATTACCACCCTACATTTTAAAAAAACGCATACCCAAAATTAACTTAAAGCTGTTCTTGAACCATTTTGAGTAGACACATGGCTGGGGTCTCTTTGGAAAGCAAACACTCAAAAATTTATCCCAGAACTGGGTTAATATCTCTGAGTGATATTGTTACCAAGCAATATTAATTTTAATACCCCAAAAATTTATTTTATTTGTGTCCGAATATTTATTTTATATAAATACATGCTGTAAAAATGGCTTTAAAAAGAGGTGGTGACCTAAAACACACTGTGGGTCTAAAGCCTAAAGTATTACCTTCATCCACACCAAATTTGACAGCAATAAACCAAAAAATGAATATTCTGCACACATTTTTATAACTACAGGTCAAAGGTGGTCAAAAGTGTGCCATATGCGCCATCTCCTGGGTAAATTCCGTAGTCCTCACTGAATTAAAAATATCATCAGAATCATAACTTCATCTTCTCATATAAAGCTCCACGGCTTCCTTCAATGTTGTATTTTGATCATAAAGGGTGTTTGGACACGGTGCTGAAACAATATGTTACTGGTACGCACTGTGCGTAATCTCTTCATGAATAAGACATTTTACGCACGTCATATACAATGGCTGCGAACAAGTCCGCCCGGTCATGTTATATATCTGCGTTTACAGCATTACATTGGCTATTCGATGCGTCAATCATCAGAGTTCTGTACCGCAATTGGTTCGAGTTACTTACCATAACGTGACTTTCCATCCATGCGCCATTGGTTGGAGATGTACCCTACGTAAGGAAAACACCGGATTAATTTTTTTTTTTTTTTTCTTTTCCTTCTGGGCATGCTCAGTGACCTTTGTAGGTGGAAGTGGAAGCGAACGAATCGGAAACAAAGCCATAAAGACTACAAAAATGGCCAGACATTTCGGGAGCGCATTTTCATTGTTTGTTTTTCATTTTTTATTGGTTTTGCTGTTGTCCTGGTCTAATAACTTTATCGGAGGACTTTAATCGGACCCTTTATTGATGTGAAAAGACCATTTTTGTTCGAAATGGATCGGTTTTGTCACGTTTATTGGACTACAAAGTGGTGAGTTCCATATTTTATACCTCCATCAGGAGAACGTTTGTGTTGGCAAAAGCGCTCACTGTGTCTTCAGTTATGATTGTACCCTTAAACGCCAGGCATAATTGGAATCACAAGACTCTTAACTTTCCAATGATATAAAACATGTATAGGTTCATAAAAGTTAGAAGTCAGAAAATTGGTGGATTTAAACTAGGAAATGAGCTGGGCCCGCCCGCGGGCCCTCGGAATTTAAACGGGAAAGGCTACAGTTATCCCTTTTGCCTGTGTACTTTTTTTGTAAACCACACTTTTTCCTTCCAGTCAGCTGTCTAGTAATGTGCTTGGACACAGCCCTCTCTAAAGAGCCAGCTTCTTTAGCAAGGAACTTTTGTTGTACAATGACTGTTTGCTGGACAAATGTAAAGAGAGAACTCTTCCACATGATTGTGTAGGCCATAACACTGCATAATATCTCTGCACCAGAAATACCTTTTTAAGTGGTCTTATTAATATAATATTATTATATATATATTAATGGTTGTCATTAGCGTTAAGTCATAATTTTCAAAAATAATCTGAAATAAGTCCCTAAAATGTTTCACTCTGTGTGCATCTGAGCTTTTTAATAATATAATACTTTTTAAATTGAATTATTAAAAAAGGTTTTATGATATTTTAATATATTGGGATGCCTTTGTATGTATTGGGATTTCAAAGATGGTATTATTAGGTCATTGGCAGTGTCATACTGTAACAGTAGATGTACTGGTTCTGGTATTTACATGGTAACAATGAGGACTAGAAACAAAAACCTACACAGGGGCAGAGTTCTGGGGATTAAGAGGGATTTTCTCATGTGGTTTTCTAGTCAGACTGTGGGTCCACTGACCAACCAATAGGTATAATTCTTAAACAAATGTCCCTTTTTCAGAAACTTTTTCTGCAAGTGTTTTTTACTTTTGCTTTCAAAGAAAGAAATCACACTTTTATAATTGCAAGGGTAAGACTTTTTATCCAGTTGACTAGGTTGCTTGTCCCTTTTGTCTGTAAATTCCTCTCACAGCTAAGACCTAAATTTATTAACTACAGACTACTTTGATGCAAGCATTTTGAGTTTGTTGAGCAAATTTTCTCAAAAGTCCTTTCTCTAGATGAACGGCTAGCTTTTTGCTTGCTTAGGAAAACATGAGCTTCTGTCAAGAGTAGGATGCAAGTTTTGTTTGGTCTTGGGTGTCACTTTCTTTGTGTTAATCTTCTTGTAGACTAAGAAAATATTCAAGATTAAAGAAAAAAAGCACAAAGTTGGATATACTGGTAAACTAATATATAAACTTGCACACTTCCACCCTTACTGAAATATGTGGCCAGGCAAAAACTTTCAGCAAAAATCACAGCAGAAAAGGGAAGCTAAAAACGATTTATCCACTTTATAATACACATATTGTTACAGGTTAGGGCAACATTGAACAGGACTTAGCAAAATTAAATGAGAAAAGAGGAGGAAGTCTTTTAGGAAAGGCCTATGTGCAATTTCTCAGGAAAGTGATGCTTGAAGCTGCAAACAAACATTATGCAAAAAGCGAAATGTGTTGGATTGCAGCTAAATGTGGCTTCGGGTTGGCTAAGACGGTGTTGAAAGTGGGTGAAGACACAGCGAACAGTGAAGGACGACACAAGCTGGGCTGCAGTTTTGACACACTGTCCACCACTTTCCGAAACACTAGCGGGTCCCTCTGGGCTTCCTGGTGAGGTGTCCATAGGAAACCGGTCCGTTTTCTTTTCTTTTTTTTTTCTTTTTGCTTTTGCGTGAGAAGAATAAGGAACTCTTTGCGGTGACGTTATTCTCACGCAGACAAACTGAAATAACCAGAGTTTTTTTTTTCATTATCTCTCTCACACTTTCCATCCTCACTTAACCAAATAAAAGCAGAAGTTTGGTTTTTTTAAGATTTTACAGTGTGACTCAAGTCTCTTCGATTTGTTTTGTCTAGCATTTTTGTTACAGTTATTTAATCTGCATTCACAGGATTTTTCTTTTCACACTTCTCTTCTACATGTTTTAATGCAAAATTACTATTACTTTACCACCATTAACAAACCAAACTTCAGCTGGATGTCAAACAAAATTAGGCTTCTTATTTACCCGTTGAATGTATTTCATTCTGCATTAAAGGATGCAGCTATATTTTGTAACAGCAACCATTTTAGTGCTTTCGTAACCAGTTTGTTTTCTGTCGCCTATGCTCAAAGAACTAAACTATTATCCAATATTAATCTGTAGTTTATGAGTCATTCATACAGTTAATACTTTGCTCATGCTAACCAAGCTAAAAGGTGATATGATGCTAATCCGTATTCAGTGAGTCACCATCTCGCTAACTGCTAACTGAGTAAAACATTTTGTAATCCTCACTGAAGAGTGAATTGAGTCTTCTCAAGATGTACAACAAGGACGTTGTTTAATCCATTTGATGCACATTAGGACTTTTTTGCAGCTGGTGTGTGTGTGTGTGTGTGTGTGCGCGCGCGCGCGCGCGTGCAAGGCAGTTGTGAAATAAGTATTACAAATTAATGACATGCTTGGTGATTATCATTTTACATGTTTATCAAAGTTATAGGTTCTCATCAGCATTTAAAGCCTCTGATGTAATAAAATAGAGAAGTTCATGTTCTCACACTTGAATTCTTTTCTTTATAAAGCAAACTGAACATATTGACATTTTTATCCTCCACCAGTCCACCTCATATTTTCAAACTAAACAGCACTTTACTGATATTGTTCATGCTGCTTCTAACCCAGATTAGCAATTTCCCTTTGGTATTGTCAAAACGGGGCATTGCTGTACTGAAGTAGATGGCTCTTTACCAGACTCAAAAACACTAAGCCGTCGGCATATGTCACTATGGTTAAAATGGCATTAACATATTAAGTGTCTCTGTGTGACAGTTTTTGAAGCTAATATGATCTGGTCATCTCTATGACGTCACCTGTAAATTGCTGATTTTACAAAGTGGCTGCTCCCACACTGAACATTAATTTATATTGCTGTTCTTCTCACTCTATTGCAATGATGGCAAATCTTCAGGATCTCTGTTCAGCTTTCTGAAGCATTTTTTTTTTGTGGACTGCGGTCTTCTGACATCCTTGCGATTGTCAGAAGGAGAGAATGGGCCTAAACATTGTCTTAAAAATCCTGCTATCTGAACCAGCCTTAAGTTTGAAAGCTACAGCTTAAGAATTAAAAAAATTACCCCAGGTAATGGAAGGCCAATGATAATCCTGGAGTGTCATATCAAAAACAAAGGTTTCTGTAGTATTACTATCATACTGCCATACACACCAGCCAAAGTTTATTTGTGTTGCACATTTGAGCAACAAGTCAATTTAATAGTGCTTCACATGATAAACACATAACACAATACACAAAAAGAGACTTTCCAGAGGAGCCCTGAGCTGTTGAGACATGGACTCTTCTATACTCTTGAAGGTGTGCTGTGCTATGTGGCACCAAGATGTTGCAACATATCATCTAAACTGTGAGATGGGGTCTCCCTGGATAGGGGATGCTTGTCCAGCAAATCTCACCCCACTCAATATGATTGAAATAACAACATTTTGAAAGTCAAACATCTCAAAATCTTTGTTATGCTCCTCAAAACGTCTCTGAACCATTTTTCCTTTGACTTTGAGAGTATAATTCTGCTGAAAGAGCCCACAGCTATCACAAAATACCATCTTCATTTAATGGTGTACGTGGTCTGCAACTAAGTTAGGTTAGACTTAGGTCCCAAAACAGCGCCTTTCCTTCAGATTTTCCTATTTGCATCAGTAAGCCTTCCCTGCTCATGGCCCTGTCACCAGTTCACTATTGTTCCTTCCTTGGACCACTTTTCTTGGGAACCAACAACTGCAGACCATGGGGCTCGATACGAGCTGCAGTTTGATAGATCTGAACCAGACGCCTTGCCATCACAGTTTGGCCATCATAACTGAACAAAATAAAGGCAAGATGAAAGTTTTGTATTTACCCTCTGACACAGGCCAAGTTTGATTTCTAATGTGATAACTATTATTAACTGGGAATGTGTATCAATGAATATCAGATAAGATGTTAAACTCCATAATTGTCTGCAAGTCGTTTATACTTCAAGAACTAATACATATACTGTTATTGTTACATGGATCACACTTTCTGATCAAGATGGGTGTTTCAGCAAACACGTAATCCCCCACCCTCCCACCCCACCCCCAACCCCAGACAATCCTTTTGAGACATCCTTGAAAGCTTACAAAAAATCCAAATAGAAAGTAAAGTATGCAAAAAATGTTTTGTTCTCTCACTTTCATTTTGAAACTTAACTCTAGATAAAAAAAAAGAATTTAAGTGGAAACTGTGAAAACATTGTGTAGCCACCAGCCTTTTCTTAGAGTGGGATTAGCGAGGACAACAGGCCGACAGGGAGCCATGTGAGAGTGATTTACCTCCACACCGACTCACACATGTTTGCCTGTTTTGTAATCTGCATTTTAGAGGACATGCAAAAAGGAACTAATCATTGCAAACACCACATGCCAGTCACTCACTGCTTTCTCCTTTCCCGACCTCTGCAGGCCTTCTTTTTTGTTGTTGTGGTTGCCAGATCTGAGGGGGAAAATCCCCCTTAAATGCAACCAGGCTATTGATGGTAAAATGGCTACCAGATCAGAGAAAAGGAAGACATTGACGAGAGGAAGCGACACAAAGCTCTTTGAAGGCGGTCTTGAGGACAGTCTCTGCGTGTGGCATATGCCGTATATGTTTGTCCTTGTGTACGTTCTTGTGTATGTATGTGAGTGTCTTGTCATCAGTGTGGGAGAACTTGGCTATATTGTATATATGTGCTTATCGTCTGTCATTCCACCCGTGAGTGACCACAGTTTACATACACAAAGCTGAGCAAGGGTGGTACTGTGAGTGTTAGTGTTAGTGTGGAAGCAGGGGTGTTAGCAGTCCCCGGGTTTCAGTGGTTAACCCCTAAACTTTTTATTTTTCAGTGCAGTTAGGGGATCAGTGGGGGGCATTTCAGCAGCAGCGCCGGTGTGTGGGCACTTTATATTCTTTATTGGCCAGGAGCGATGAGGATGGGAGGAAGTGAGCAGAAATTTAGAGTGGGAGGAGAACATGTGAGGGAATAAGGGCCAGCAGCTCCCCAATACCCAACATGCAATGCTTACTCTCTTACCCCCTTCCCAAAAAACCCCCGCACACCAAGACCGGAGGGAGAAGAGGAGGCTGCTGGACCACAGACCACCCAGAAAGATGGAGACAGACAGCGATGCAGACACAAAGACAGACAGACATTAAGATTGGAGGAGACAGCCTGTAAGGCTGAAAACAGAATCAAATCAAAAAGCATCTGGGAAAAGAAAGAGTGAAAGTTAATCAAGGCAATTATTCACAAAGGTAAAAAAAAAAATAAGAAGCTTCCAAAAATCAAGGAGTTGTTTTCATACTAATTGAAACACCGAAATAGGACAAACTTTGAAATAATGCAATGCAAAGCAATTTTTTGTTCTATTAAATGTAACTTGTAAAATATAAAAAATATCAATAGCAGAAATAAAAATGTTGTGAATATGCCATCAATTTTTTTTTTTAATAAGTATACCATTTTTTAAAGTAACAATAAAGCTAAGTATTTTAGAATAGTGATGCAGAGGACAAAGCATGCACTGGCAATCTTTCCCCAAGTATACAGTGCTGTGAAAAAGGATTTCCCTTCTCAGATTATTGGTGGTCAAATTTACATTTTCCTGATTCAATTTCTTTAACATCAGGCAAAAAACAATTTTTCAAAAGATGATTGTATGACTAAACCAACCCTGACCTATGTGAAAATAAAATAGCCCTCTTTGTTATGTTCATTTTGTGTCTAAGATAATATAATATAATAATGATAATAATAATAATATAATAGCCCTCCTTTTAAAGCATAAATTGACTATGATTAATCTTTTTTTTTATCTACTATCCACATTCGTAAGGAATTACTGCTTGACCTGTAGAAACACCTATATTGACCATGTCTGACAACACCAAGTAGGTTAAAAAATCTCGAAAAAAACAACACAACATGCTCTAATCTAAAGAAATTCAAAACCAGATTACAAACAAAGTAATTGAAATCTATCAATCTAAAAATGGCTTCAAAGTCCTTTCTAATACTTTGGGACTCCAGCAAAACACAATGAAAGGCTCTATACACACATTTAGAAAACCTGGTATGGTGAGCTGTCCCATGAGTGGTGGGCTACTACTCCAAGAGTGCATCAGTGACTCAACCAAGAGCTCACAAAACAAGCCAGAACAAATAAAGCGCTGCAGGGTTCACTTGATTAAGTTATGACCAGTGTTCGTGATTCAACAGCAAGAAACAGACTGGCACAAACGGCCTCTATGGGAGAATTTTAGTTAAAACCCACTGCTGGCCAGAAAAAAAACAAAGGCTCATCTCACCCCCCCCCCCCAAAAAAAAAGCTGTCTTGATACATTTGGGAACATATTCTGTGGACTGACTAGACATAACCATCACATATTCAGTTAAAATGTTGCTTAGAAAGTTGAAACTTGTTCATATGCTTCCTGTGAATTTCTTCAAATCCTACTGGTTGGATGTTAAATGTTTGCTCACTATGTGTATTTTTATTGATGTGCTTTATATTCTTATTGTCCTCTTAGAACCCGATCTGTGTTCTTGTTCTCTTTCTAGTGAGTGATTTGAGATGAAGTTGAAGAATTTGGAGGTAGTTCTCCTTTCCTGTCCCATTCACTTATCCAGGGCACCATTAACTCTGGCAACAAAACAGCCCCACATCATGATACTACATGAACCATGTTTAAAAGGTAGTAGTTACTTGTCAATTGGGCCAAATACCTGAATCTTAGTCTGTGGAGACTGACAGTGACATTTCAGCAGTTGAGGCCTGAGCTTGGGGAGTGTTGGGTTATTTCACAACATCTTAACCAATCTTTTGTTATCTGAGAGTGACACTTTGGGTCTTCTTCCATAACTTGGCAAAGTAATAACACATCAAAGCAACTTGTAGCCTACTTGTGTACAATTGTTTGGACGAATGATCTTGGAATCTGCAACTGCTTAGAAATTAATCTGAATGTCTTTTCTAACATCTACAAGTCTCTACAAGTTTTCATTCTTCTAGAACATCAGTAGAATGAGTTAGCTAATGCTAGTTAATGTAATTAAAGGTGGCAATATTGTAACAGTATAAAGAAAAAAATTGAAACAGAACAAAAAAAGGGAAGGAAATGGCCTGAATGAAAATGAAGAAAAACCGAAAGAAATTTAAACGAATTTCATGTAATTGCGTTGTCCATGTTGTGCACATTAATGATTGGCCAATTTCTTTACCGAAAGCAGAAACAGCTGAATTAAGTGAGTGATGTTTATCACATGAGCGCATGTTCACACAAGTTATTTTCATTTCCTTTTACATCCATGAATTCTTTTTATTGAACTGAACCCTATCAGAAAGCATCCATACCTTACCCCATACCATGGGGCAGTTTTAAGTTGTAAAATGGATTAGTATAATTGGCCACTCTGTTTACGTCACCAGTTTAATTGCATATTCACTAAATAAAAAATTAAAGTGGGTAGCTTTTGATCTTGACATTATGCACAATTGCAGGGTTGAGGCCTTTTGGTGGGCTGCATGACGGCACCGTTTTTAGAACTGTCCAGGGTTTGAATCCTGGCCTTGACCTTTTTTGCATGGAGCTTACATGCTCTCCATGTGAGTGCATGGATTCTCCGTGGATACTCCAGCTTTCTTTTACTGGTTCAAAAGTTGGGATTGACTGGCCACTCTTATTAATCTTAGTTGTACATGCATGGTTGTCTGCTCTGGGATTCTCTGTTTGCCCTTAAGTGGAAGGCTGTCCAGGGTCTCCACACAGGGTGTGACTCATAATAGAAGATGCTCTCGGTTTGCATTAGTTATGGATATGGCAGCTACAGCTTTTTTCTGTCAAAATATTTTTATGTTAAATGGGAAAAAATAATAATACTAATTAATTAATATCTAAGCCTTAAAATTGTCACCAAAAATTGATGAATCTCTGCATGGGAGCTCATTCAAATTCAATTAAAATTCAAAAATACTTAATTGATCCCAGAAGGAAATTAAGTGTTGGTATAGCTCATATAATTAATTCTTTAAGGAGTTGTTGTAGATGATGATGGCTGTGGGCAGGAAGGATTTCCTGTAGCGGTCTGTATTGCAGCGAAACTGAAGAAGCCTCCGACTGAAGACGCTCTGTTGTTGTATGACTGTCTCATGAAGAGGATGCTTAGGGTTGTCCATAATTTTTTTGATTTTATGAAGAATCCTTCTTTGCATTATCATCTCCAGATTTTCCAGTTGTCCCAAGAACAGAACCAGCCTCCTTATCAGGTTGTTTAGCCTTTTTAAATCCCTGGCTCTGATGCTGCTACCCCAACAGATGACGGCTGAAGAGATTACACTCTCCACTGTAGACTTGTAGAAGATCTGCAGCATCTTGCTGCAAACCTTGAAGGACCTAAGCTTCCTCAAGAAGTACAGTCTGCTCTGTCCCTTCTTATAGACGGCTTCACTGTTCAGTCTCCAGTCCAGTCTGTTGTCAAGGTGAACTCCGAGGTATTTATACTCCTCAACCACCTCCACTTCTTCTCCCATGATGGAAACAGTTTTTGACTTATCCCTGTTTCTTCTGAAATCTACAATCATCTCCTTTGTTTTGTTCACATTCAAGGTGAGATGATTGTTTCCACACCATGTCACAAAGCGGTCCACCAGCTCTCTGTATTTAGCTTCTTGTTCATCTCTGATACACCCGACAATTGCAGAGTCATCTGAGTATTTCTGCAGATGACAGGTCTCTGATTTGTACTGGAAGTCTGAGGTGTACAGAGTGAAAAGGAATGGTGAGAGTACGGTCCCTTGTGGTGCTCCTGTGCTGCTGACCACCTGGTTTGACACACAATTCTTCAGTCTCACAAATTGTGGTCTGTTGGTCAGGTAGTCATTGATCCAGGCAATTGTTGAGGGCTCCACCTGTGTCTTCAGGAGTTTCTGACAAAGCAAATTAGGCTGAATTGTGTTAAATGCACTGGAGAAATCAAAGAACATGATCCTCACAGTGCTGCCTGCTTTGTCCAGATGACAGTGGGTTGGTTGAAGCAGGCGGATGATGGCATCTTCAACTCCAACTCCACAGCGATAAGCAAACTGTAGTGGGTCCTGATACGTTCTTGTTTACTTACTCAGGGGGGCCAACAGGAGTCTCTCCAGGACCTTCATGATGTGGGATGTCAGGGCAACAGGTCTATAGTCATTGATGAATGATGGGTGAGTTCTTTTGGGTACTGGAACAAGGCAGGATGTCTTCCACAACACTGGAACCTTCTCCTGAGTTAGGCTAATGTTGAAGAGGTGCTGCAGAATCCCACAGAGCTGCTCAGCACAGGCCTTCAGGACTCTGGGGCTGACACCATCTGGACCTGCAGCCTTGTTCTGGTTCAGTTTCTCCAGCTGCCTCTTCACCTGACTTTTGGAGACAGACAAGTGGGAAGGGGAGGCAAAGGGGGTAGCAGCATTTCCTGACTTGGTTGAAGTCAAACTTGTGGAATCAGAAGAGTCCATGGCTGAGGTGAAGGATAAAACATCCGAGGTGTAACAGGAAAGCTGTTGATCAGAGGAGAGTGGGATGTCTGTTTGGCTGGGAACAAGAGAGGAGGATGCTGAGCTAGGTCCTGAACTGAACCTGTTGAAGAATGTGTTCAGTTCATTGGCTCTGTCCAGACTTCCAGCTATCCAATCCTTCCTGTCCTTAAAGCCTGTGATCTTTCTCATTCCTGACCAGACATCTCTGATATTGTTCCTCTGTAGTTTGTTCTCCAGCTTCTTCCTGTATACCTCCTTGCTGTCTCTGATCTTGACCTTAAGTTGCTTCTGTATACTCCTCAGTAATTCCCTGTCTCCCTCCCTGAAGGCTCTTTTTTTCCTGTTTAGCAGTTCCTTCAGGTCACTGGTGATCCAGGGTTTGTTATTAGGGAAGCATCTCACTGTTCTGGTGGGGATGATGTTGTCCACACAGAAGTTTATATAGTCAGTCACACACTCAGTCATGGCATTGATGTCCTCTCCATGTGCTTGGAAAAGAGTCATCCAGTCTGTGGTTGCAAAACAACCCTGCAGGGCTTCTTCAGCTTCCTGTGACGATTTTCTCACAGTTTTCTTTGTAATAGCTTGCCTCTGAACAAGTGGTTTATATTCTGAACAGAGAAAAACAAGAATGTGATCTGATTGTCCTAGAGGAGGTCTTGGTTTGGACATGTATGCATCCTTTATATTTGCATTAAAAAAATCCAAGGTCTTGTTTTCTATTGTGGAGCAGCTGACAAACTGTTGAAAGTTTGGAAGTGTAGTAGAGAGCGAGGCATGATTAAAATCACCAGATATTGCCACAAATGCATTGGGGTGCTGTGTCTGTAGCTTAGCAACAACGGAACTGATGACATCACATGCATTGTCGGCAACATTGCCGGCAACACTGTCGGCAACATTGTCGGCAACGGCTGATGGTGGAATGTAAACAACTGCCAAAATTGATGATGTTGAATTTCTGAGTGGAAAGAAACACATTTGAAGTCATTGCATGAGGGATCAGTTTTTGACTTTTGTTTCCATTTTTTTTTGCTGGCTCCAGGGGAAAAAAAGGATTGTCTTTATTTTTCCAACATGTTCTGGAACAATACAGGTTTGTCTGTCTACAAGCTCTGTTTTAATTTTCTGGACAAGAGAAAGAGCTTTAGGAAAGAGAGACATGCACAGGATTCAGCTTATCCTCAAGTAACCGAATTTACAAGGTTCTAAAGCAATACTTAACGGCTTATGCTGGTCCATTTTACTTCTGATTGTAGACCAAGGACAATAGGTTTGAGGACTACAACCTCCCAAAAATGTAAGATTGAAAACCTATGAAAAGGCCTAACGTCTAAAAAAATGTGTAAATTGAAAGGTGTGCCCATGTAGCCTTTCACACTGCACCAATAAATCAACAAGGCATCTTTAGTTGCAGTACAGAATCTTAGCTTAAATTGAGTTTCTATAGTTATGTCTTGGCTCTAGATGACAGAGTTGTGTCTTCACCACATCAGTGTCAGTGGTGTTTGTGTGGTTTCCTGCATCTCACCGCTGCCTCCTCCACTCAGCCTTACCATTGCTCTGTTTTCCCCAATATCGTTTGCAGGGTAAGGCTTTTATTCCTGCCCACTGGTTAGTGAAAAATCCCTTAACATTTTACACAGCATTGAATCATAATCCATCAATGATCTGAAGCAGCACATCTCTGTGGTTTTTACTGTGAAAAAACGATAAAGTATAAGGGCTGATGTGTGACATCACCCACCGACTTGTAAGAAACCTTTGGGAGCCTTAGGTTAATATTCAGTTCTTTTTTTCTTAAGTTTTTCTGTTTCTAAAAGAAGAAAAAGGGGGCAAACTCATGAATAGCTGGAACCTGACAGAACCAACAAACATTTTTAAGGCCAAACTGTGTTGAGATGAACCACCATAACACTACTAAGAAGTCACAAGGAGTCCCTCCTAATGACTTCTTAGTACTGTTGTGTTGGTGATGTTTCAAGTCATAAGGAGTCCCTCCTTGTGACTAGGAACATCTAGAAACATCATAAGGATATAAACATGATATACACATTGAGTGTTAACTGTTGCTTCTAAAATAAATAATAATAATGGCTGAAATGATATCCTCAGCATTCAGTCAAGTTCTCCAGTCCTGCTAATGACCAAATTTTTTGATTTAGGGGTGTTGAAGCAGAGACATGTCTAAAAGTTGTAGGACAACAGCCCTTGAGGAAAGGAGTTTGATACATGTGCCTTAGAGGTTTGTTGGAGTACAATGGTGAACAAATAGCATCATGAAGGGCAAGATATATGCAAACCCCTTGCAAAACGTTGCTGAGAGGTGTAAAGCAGGGTTAGGCTGTAACAACAATAACAATCTATAAACAATATACAAAGAGTTAAACATATCACGAAGAACTTGTGAATCCACCATCTGATAGTAGGAAAAGTGGTATCAAAAGCCTTGTTTCCACTGAGTGGAATGGTGCGGCTTGGTCCGGTCCGCTATTGCGTAATTCTGACTTTTCATGGGAGCATTTCCACTGCCTACTGAACTCTCCTTGAGCAGATGGGGTTTACCCTGAACACTTGCGTGGCGTCATACTGGAGGGACGAGGAAGTGGATGACACGCGAAAAACACTGAAGAAGAAACAATGGAGTCCATCCAGCAGCTCATGGTTGTCTTTCTTGCTTTTTGGTTTTAAGACCGCTGTGTAATAAAAGGCTCCGTGCAAAACAGAGGACCGGTGTGTAAAGTTGTCCTGGCAGTGACGTTTAAACTTACTGCAGTGTTTATGAGTTCACCCAATCAAAGGACTGTGTTATGTGACGGCAGTAGCTCCGCCCTAACCGTATCGGACCATTGTCCTCTGGACCTACACCTGAAGGGGGACCATTAATGGACCGGTACGGTCCTGCTGTATGGGCCGCTTTTACAATGGAAACAGACATTGTTTGCAACCCATGAGAACACTGCTGGTATGGTTGTGATTGTTACATTTGCTGTAGAACAGTTGGCTTCATAAAAGCATACATAAATACTGTGATTGTTTCAAAATCAGATTTATTGACATCTTTATTATTCAGATATTAAAACACACATCTGCAGTGCTAAATGCAACCAGTGCTGTATAAAAGTATATTTATAATAGATATTTATTTAGAATTAGTTTTATTTTTTAGAGCAGTATTTTTGTTAATCGGACTCTGGACTGTACGATTAATTTTTACAATTTAATTTATTTATATTATCAAATATAATATATATAATATACTGTATTACCAATATTACAAAGGCCCTTTAAAAAGTCAATTCAGTTTAATTCCATTAATATTTATAGCTAAAAAGTCTGAATGCATCAGCCCCACTGTAAAGCATGGTGGTGGCAGCTAGATGCTTTTGCCCCACAGACTTAAAGATGTAATTGCAGCAAAAGATGGTTCTAGGTAGGGCAAGGCAAGGCAAATTTTGTTTAGTACACTTTCAACAACAAGGCAATTCAAGGTGCTTTAAATCATTAGGGGATCAAATAAAAGCAGCAACAAACCAGTAATAAAATCATAAAACACAACATTAGAGACACATATGACACACTAGCCCCTTTCAAACAGGCCATGAAAAACTGTAATTTTCCGGACTTTGTCTGTTTTGCTTTTGAGTCTGAAAGCAATCTTCTAGACTTTGTCTGGATACCCTTCACCGATAATTTTACGGATGAAGACCTAGTAACAAGAGCGGACTTTTCGCGGTATGGTGTTTGCATTCAGATATATCAGGTAATGTTCCGAAAAAGCTTGGGCGGTGGGGAAAAGGGGATGGGGGCAGGGAACGCTGTGAGCGCACACATTGATGACGTTTAAATGTCATGTGAACGGCAGTGCATAAGAACACACTTTTTCAGCTTCTTCATCGATGTCTCTTCATCAATGTCCATGTGCGCAAAATTGCACACATCACAAAGACGAGCACTGCGAGTAGATCTGCTGTTTCGTCTGCCATCTTTGCAATAATCCCTTTGTTTGGGGAAATAAAATGTATGCCCGCCGCACTAAGTTTACGTCATTTCCTCATACAACCCACCTCTCCCCCCCACCCCACCCCCCAGACATTCATCAGGATCCTCCGGTACATTTCTTGCTGTGTGAAAGCAGCCGAAAGGCAATGTTCCGGAAAAAAGTGGTGTATTTGAAAACACAACTCCGGTTAAAGACCGGATGGAATTGCCTTCAAATATTCCAGAACTTCTGTCTGAAAACGGCTATTAGAACATATGACATTCCAGCTATTATCAAACAGTTACTCAAAAGCAGCTCTGAACAGATTGATTTTTAGCCTTGATTTAAAGAAACTCAGTATTTCAGCAGCTTTGCAGTAGTCTGGAAGTTTGTTCCAGACAAGTGGAGCATAGAAACTGAAAGCTACTTCTTCATCATTGGTTCTAATTCTAGGGATGATTGGTAGACTAGAGATGGAAGACCTGAGTGGTCTGGGGGGGTTGGTAAAGCGACAACAGATCTTCACCATACTTTGGTGCTAAGCCATTCAATGATTTATAGACTAGTAAAAGTATGTTAAAGTCTAATATCTGAGCTACAGGGTGCCAGTGTCAGGACTGAGTATTAACACAGAGGGGCAGAATACATATTCAGCCCACACTTTTCAGATTTTCATATGTAACAAATATCAAAAACCGTGTATCGTTTTTCTTCCACTTTAAAAGCATTTGCTACTTTGTCGTAGTCTATCTGATAAGATATTGATAAAACACACTGAAGTTTCCAGCTGGAGTGAGAAATAAATAAATTAATTAAATTCACTGTATTTAAATACTTTTACAAGGCACTGTAAAACAAAAGTATGTTTTCTGCTCTACATAAGTACACCTTGCCACTAATCTAAAGAAAGGAGTAATTAATATTACATTTAAAATAAAACATATATTACAGATCACTTGTAGCAATTGTAGAGACATTTTTAATCATGTGTGTTTGTGCTTGGGGCTATGTCTCATATTTTCATTTGAAGCATAGCAAAATGCACACATTTAGCTAATAAGGGATGAAGATCAGACAGATAAGAAAAAAATGAAGGAGATCAAAGTTAAAGTCTTTGTTCTCATATTGCAGGATCTAAGAATTGTTTTTAGGGAAATTATTGGAAACTGGGGAACTTCAGAAATGAATCACAGAGCAAAAATAAAGTGGAATGTGTTT
Source organism: Valencia hispanica (assembly GCA_963556495.2). NCBI lineage: Eukaryota > Metazoa > Chordata > Actinopteri > Cyprinodontiformes > Valenciidae > Valencia > Valencia hispanica. The sequence continues at coordinate 7,326,576 of OY747710.1, forward strand.
AATAAACTGTTTTTGTGCATGCATTCTGTTTGACTGGTACAAGACAAAAAATATATCAACATCAAGTGGAAGCAAATCACAGCTTTATCCAACAAAAACAAGTCATGGAAAATACATCCAAGCCATCATCTCTGTGGATAACAGCTTCTTTTTAGTCCTAATTCTCCTCACTCTTCTTGGTCCATAAGAAAAAGCAGAATTAAATTTTTTTTTGGGGGGGGTGGGGTGAGGAAGGGGTTTAGGAGGAAGAGGTGAGGTGGAAATTCCCCTTGTGGATCCAAGTCAGTTAGTTCCACATGTTCATCCATCTGACTCTCTGACTCACACCGCTATCATACAGCAAACACTCTTGTCAGATGATCCACATTGTCAGATATATGGAAGTGGACAAAAGATTTTGAGCTGTGAAGTTACTGGAAGAGGCGTAATGCACCTGAAGCTGCAGCTGTAATGCTTTGCAGATTGTCTGAGGATCAGCTACAAACTCAATTCTACCATCTGAAGACATTCACTTCAAATCAGATAACAAACGCTGTATAAAACAAAACAACATCTCTAAACCTTTTAGGACTGTTAGGGATAATAATGAGAGAACTTGTGTTTTAAAGAATTTTGGCATTACAGATTTCAAGTTCAGACATTTATAACCAATAAACAGTTACAATGATGTAATTGCTTGCTAAGCTTCTGAATTCACAACATCTGAGTTGTTTAGAGCTGTCCTCATTGATGTAGTTTCAGACAACATCAAACATCTTAAACACACAACTTTCTTCAATGGAATGATTAAAACAATTAAGAGAATCATGCAACAGACCAAGAAACAAACTTTGGGGCTTCCCAAGTCTGTTTCATTCTTGGTTACAATTTTCAGATAGCTGAAGGTGATGTGTTCATTTGTTCAAAGAATTGTATGCAAGTATATAGATGATTAAAATGTCCTATATTCTTCAGGAAGGAGACAGTTTCTGTGTACCACACTAAAATTTGAGAATGAAAGTATGACTGAAACTGGTAAGAGAGTGTCGTAATTCAGAATGAAACAAGTACTGTACCAACATGAGTTGAAAGGCCACCCAGTGAGGAAGAAGGTATTACTCCAAAAACAATTGAAAAGGCCAGATAACAGGCTGCAATTGCGCTCAGGGACAAAGGTTTTTGGAGACGTGTTGTGGTCTAATGCAATTAAAATGGAAGGCGTGTTACATTTGGAGGAATGAAAGAGGGAAACTTGGAAGACTGAGAATACCATCCCAGGTGGGAAGTACGGGGGTGGCAGCACCATATTCCATGGGTGTTTTTGCCGCTGGACAGACTTCAAAAATAAATAGCATCATGAGAAATGAGCATTATGTGAAAATATTAATGCAGTATCTCAATATATAAGGCATGAAGTTACAGCTTGAGCACAGATGGCTCTCCCAAATGGACAATGACCCTAAGCATATTATCAGATTAACCACAAACAGGACTAAGGAAAGCAAAGTCAACATTTAGAGTGGTAATCACAAAGCCCAGATCTCAATCTTGAGCATAATGTGTTGAGCAAAAGCTGAAAAGGCGTGTGCGAGAAAGGAAGCCTATTGTAGTGGGTGTAACTGAGTCAGACCTAACCTGACTCAGTTACACCAGGTTTGTCAGAAGTAATATGGAACATTTCAGCAAACCGCTTTGAGAAGCTTATGGGAGGTTAGCTAGTTATACAGTTTAAAATATAATTCCACCAGATACTAAGCTTGTATGTAACTTCTGAACATTTTAAAGGTCTCTTACACTGAGAAACTGTGTAATACTTGTCCTTGTTGAAATGCAATCGGTCACTCTCAGTTACATATGCATGCTGCACGTAAACATTTTCTCTGACATTACCCACAGAAAGGAAGACTGCAAAAATCTGGACTGTACGTTAACTTTTTTAGCTTATAACACTGGCGGTACAAAAAAATTGTAGCACCAACAAAACATCTTTTGCAATCTCTAAAGTGTACTGCATCTCGTTACTTAAAGGAGCATGGGGCAGAAAGTAGAAACAAAACTCACGAGCGACGCGGCCGGCGCTGCAAGTAACTGCAGCCAGCCGCACGGGAGCTCGCACAAACGCTTCACAAAAAAACATACATCTTCACAGTGACATACTTCTTTTTCTTAGTGCCACTTTTCAGTGGGCTGTGAGTCGTCCCAGTTGCAGAACTGCAGCACATTTTGCAGCACACAGCCAGTTTAAGAAAATTGAACGATACGTGGGTGGGCTCATTCTTTTTGGTTTATAACGCTTCATCACCCAACAGCATTAAAAAACTGGACACGCATGTTTATTTTATTGACAAATCCTGCACCATGTTCCTTTAAAGGGATGTTCTACCTCTAAGTGAAAATTAGTCTGTTGCCATATTCCCCAGTTAGATAAGTGAGAAAAAGCATTTTGTAACCAGCTGTTGTTCTCCTAATCTGGCAGCACTCCATTTGCTTTATCCTGGCGTAAACAATGTAAGTGAATGGTAACAGCTGGGATTTCATGCACAAAAGTCATGACATTTACTCAATAATGATCCTAATTTCTATTAAAGGGGCTATATGTAACTTTTTCCCCAAAATAAACGTGACAATAGGCTTTTTATTTGACCATTTATGACTCAAACATCTCCTGATGAGCATACTGACACCTTGTCAGCTCACAGTGGGTGCACCTATAAGCCTGTATCCAATTTTTTCTATTTTCTGTCGGGTCGGATTTTCCCGCGCTGTCTGTGGATGTGACGTCAAGCGCGTTCATGTTAAATGTTTCAGATCACTCTGCCACCATTGCTAGTCAGCAATTAGCCTACACTCGCAAGCAATGCAATGGATTGTGCGAATACACAGAAGAAACCCAGGACAACTCTGACACCAACAGTAACTCCACATAAGACTAAAAAAGTCCAACCGCTGACAAGTCCCTGAAAAAGATCGAAGACTGAGAGCGACCGGTGTACGAGCATGCGCTGCAAGAGTGAGCAGAAAGGAAGAGCAGTTCCGTTTTTTGGCCACAGGTGTCAGTCGCGAGTTTAAATTTCAGAAAATTGCATATAGCCCCTTTAAAAGGTATTTTTTGACTCAAAAGATCTGGAAGTAAGTAGGCGTGGGTAGTGAAAGTTGACTCAGCCTAAGAAACATTTGGGCTGGTCTGGAAAAAAGAATCTATTAATGAATGATTTCTTGATTTTATAGGTCAAACACTAATCTGGCCAGGCTAGTGAAATTGAACTCAGCTTTCCAAAAAAAATTTGTTTTTTTGTACATAAAGATATATTTTTTTTCTTAATCAGCGATATCATCATATTCACTTTGGTCATTTCTTTTCGATACTACAATTAGTTTCATGATGTATCACAATTAAATGTTACAAAGAAGCTACAATATGATTTAAAAAAATGCTAATATAACTTTGGATGAGTTGTTTTACACACATCCAGTGATTAACACAACATTAGAACTGATAAAACTGATTCATAAAGACTATACAAAAAGGTCTAATATTTGGCTACAACATTAATAGTGTAATGATGTGCCTCATTTTGGCCAGCTTTTTTCCTCTCTATTGTGAATGGTTCTCTTATTACTATCTTGGTAGTGTCACTTAAGTGAGATCTTCAAACATTTCACGGCAGCTCAGTGTCTGAACTTTCTTCCAAAAGCACAATCATGACCATGGTGCTGAGAAAAGAGATGAAAATAGAGGGACCGATGCAGTGGAAGTTGAAGGACAAACAAGTAATCAGCCTTCTGCAACTACGGTACAAGCAAGCAGCAGCAAGGAGGTCAGAAGAAAGAGTTAGAGTTCACTGGGAGCAAAGGTTCTTCAGGCTGAGGAGGGAGAGTTGAAAAATGTTCTGGGACATATGTAAAAAGGCCAATATGAGTTACGGATTTGTCTGAGGATGCTGGAACATGCAGAATTCAGCATTTATTATGATTTTAATAATTATTGAGATGGGTAAAATACATTATGATAGTAAAAATAACAAGCAATGAAAATGTCTTGCGAAAATTTTGGTTAAGACAGTTTATTAATTATTATTTTTAATTTGAACTTTCTATGAAGTGCTGTTCGGTGGGTTTAAGTGGGTATTCACAAAATCCCTGGTAGAAATAATGGATTTTGTCTTGAGTGTACTCCAAAAAGTGTAAAGCTTCTACACATGTTCGGTATGAGAATTTGGTTGGAGCAACATTCATGAGCTCATAAGTCAAAGATTTTCTGAAGAATTTCAGATTTATGGTTCGAGGTTGTTTCTAGGCAAGAGTTAGGGGATTTAGATTAAATCTGGGCAGAGGCGGTGTTCCTAGTTAAGGCCTGGGTAACATCGGGTTCAACCATCTCAGATAAGGTTAGGGTTAATTACAAACGGAAATAGCGAGACAGGGCGTGTATGTGTGGAAATGTGTGTGTGTGATTTCTTTTTTTGTGTGTATGGATCAGACTTTGGGTGTGTTTGTCCCCGAGTGTGTACAGACATGTGTTTGTCTGTGGTTTTTCAGTGTGTGTGTGTGGGCCTCACTCTGTGGTAAGTGACTGTTGCGCATGACCTGTGACGGCAGCATCACCTCTGCTCCTGTCTGTTTAGCTCTAATGGGTGTGTTTAAGGATGTCTAAATACTTTATTAACTTAGACAAGTCACTGTTCTCTCGTTAATTTTTTTTTTTTTTTACAGTTGCTGTTATTAAACTGTATTATAAATATTGTACAGTTATAAATACTGCCTGTGATTTTGGACAATCAGCTCTTTGTTTAAAATTGGGAGGGGCTTAAAGCCTTGATTAAATATCTAACTTGAGTCACTACAAACTTTTACTTCTTATCCTATATTCCATTCTTTCTCAAACTTAACCAAGTGTTGTATGCGTTTGAATTAAATTATAACTAACTGAATAATTAGAAATGCACTTTAATGTGAGCTTAATAATCAAAATAGTCAGTCAAAATGACCAGCTTTGTTGTAAGTTTCCCAATGCATTAGTAAGATCTCAATTATAAAACACAGTAACCTGCACATTTATTGGCAACCGCTGTTAAAAAAGTCTAACAACCTTTACTGAAACACAATAATCTTACCCTGATTTTTAAAAATTCAGTACATATATTTAGCAAAGGATGAATATTACACACTTATATATTGTATTTATATTTAATGTCTGTACACTACGAGCATGGTCAGATTCCTTGTTTATGCACATAAACTTGGCAATAAAAGCTGATTCTGATTAAGAAAAATTTAATTGTTTTGCACCTTTTAAACTATCACAAATTAAAGAAACTAAAATGTTGGCAAGGTAAATTTTAAGTATGAATGCCACTGTAAATGGCTATAGATATCGGAAAAGAACTTTTTACCGGTCAGATCAAATCTTTTGATCTGTCTTGTCTCTGTTTGTCTCCTGTGTTTGTAACAGCACGACACACCTAGTCAGGGTGTGTTTATGTGTGCTTTGCGCTTTGTCTTTCTTTGCTCACACTGTGTCTGTCTGCTAAGTGTGTGTTTGTCCATACTTATGCCTTAAAACTCGAGAGCTGCTTATTAGTCGAAAAATCCCTCCCGCTTTCGATTGTGTCTGTCTTATTGTGACTCATTATGCGGCACTGTTTCTCACTAATCACAGTTGGATTAAACATGATAAGTTGTCATTGTTGTGCTTGTTCAGTCACAGAAGGAGGTTTTGATAGGGAAAGGAGAAGCACTGAGCCAGACAGTCGGCGGCGGCTCAGTGATCACAAAAAAAAAGATGTGATTTTTAACCTGATTTTAGTATTTCCCAATAAGGATGCAGAGTCATTCCACTGCCAAAACAACAACGACTGCCATAGCTACACACAAAACAGGAAGTTAAAGAGCAGTTGTTTAGTTTTGGTTAATTTAAGCACAACACATTTTTTTAAGTAATCAACATATGTGGACATCTATCCACAGAGAACAAAAAAAGGTCACATTTTACTGCTTTATTAATCATCTCAAAACAACACAGTGCTGATTTTGGGAGAGTGACGCAGAGCTTTTTCAAACATCTGAATAAAGTTTAATCACATTTACTTCAAAATCTACAACCCTTAACATTGTTTAAACATGAATTTTTGCATTAGTCATTTTATTTAAATTTTTAAAATCACTACAACAACCAAAATGCAACCCTTAATGCATCATTGGGCATTTTAAACAGACTCAAGCTGATTCAACCTGATTTTAAGTGTAAAGTCAAAAAAGCAGCATCAATTGATTTTTTTTTCCTTTTGAATGGGTGCATTCAGTAAGTCTAAATGCAGAACGGTGATGGGTAAAATACTAAAATCAAGATGTAACAAGTCACATCAAAGATGAGGATTATCATTAAAATATAAAACAATATAAAAACCACTGCATGTCTTAGGAGTTTTCAGGTTGCTTCTTTTTAAAAGCTGTTTTAAAATAAACCATTTTTTGATACACAATGTTTTTTTTCTCTATACTTTACCAGACTTTTTAAGACTGTAGGAACCTTTCTATCTTCCCCACCACCCAACCGTCCCACTTTTAAATGTTATAACAATCAGTTTAATTGATTATTATTTCTTTACTGTTAAAAAGCTTAGGTGTGGGATCTGCCATGTTCACATACCACTATCCTAACAATACCACAGGACATGGTAAGTGTGTTTAATAAAGGTTTCTTCCGTTGGAACTTTTGTTTATGCTGGTATCTATTTGGTATCTATTTGAGGCCCAAAATACGTTAAACATATTGTGTTGTTACAAATGGTGTGTGCGCTTTATTGTGACAGACACTAAATAATCAGTGTTTCATCCACTTTCATGTATTTGCATGCCCACAGGAGGAAACTGAAGCTTACAGCCCTGTCCCTGCTGCAGATTGAAGACATCTCAGCAATGTGTGCATCTTCTGATTCTTTGTTTATTTTTAATGCTGACATTTAAATTCTGTTTAAGCAGTAAGGTGTTTTAAGAATGAGGAGCAGCTAAATCTTTTATCTAGAGAGCCCCTTCGTATTCATCTAAGTAAGTCCAACATCAAATTGTTTGTAGCTTCTCAAAATGCCACACCTTGCCTACATACACCTCAAGCAGCACATAAAAGATAGCAACAAGAGGAATGGTTGTAACTCGTGTTTCTTTTTATATCCTCAATAATTTTGCTAGAGAAAACCTGCTGTACTTTTTGATACGAATGAAATGACTCCCCATGCAGGGCTAGATAACGACATGAGTAATTGACATTTTTATGTTTCTGGAGGAGGGGCCATGCAATGGAAGAAAAGATGTCTCTATACTGGAGCTGGGGAATGATGCTTAAGTTGGCATCTGTTTTTTTAAAGAGAGTTTAAACACAGTTTGAGATTATTTAAACATTTATTCTACTTGTAAAAAAAACATTATAATAATTTTATCAGTGCTTTTTGGCATTTGAAACACCATACTGTAGGTCAAAATGAGCTAGAAAACTGGATTTGTTATTCAAGTAAGCTGAAATTTCGTTGGTTCATCTTGACTGGAAATACATGCTTTTAAAATTATTATTATTTTTTTAATTCAACATGAGCCAACAAATATTTCTTTTTGACTCACAGGCTTTTTTGCTGACTTTGATCAACATGTTGGATTTCCCCCCAATATTCGGATTTATGTCACAACAAAACCATCTGGAGATGATGGACAGGATTTTAATAAATAATCTTTCAGAAGAACTAAAAGGATTACAAGCTTTCATACAAAACTAACTGATGAAGACGAGCAGCCACGCATGAGTACCTTTGAGTTTTGTTTGTGTCTTGGATGGATGCCTCTGAGTATCATGTAGTGACAGCTTGCATTTCAGTGGTTGATAGAAGGTGGAATCCAAATTCTGAGGAAAACCCACAGCACGGTTTGTGCATCCAGAGGATTAACCTGACCCCGATACACCTTATTAGCAGAACATAAAAAAAGCAGTGTGCACTTCAACACCATCCTGGTTTGTCAGGATTAGAATGTTTCTGATTTCAAACTTTGTCTGCGGACAGAAAATCTGCACAAGGTGATGAAACACAAAGGCTGAAGTTAGAATCATTAAGAGGTGGCAAAAATGAAACAACGTGGATGTACATTAAATTTTCAGTCATTGGAAAACAAACCATAACCATAATTTAATTCCAATTTAACAATAAAATAATTTTTTTGACACTGTTAAGAAGGTATTACTTTCTATTGAATTTTTGATAAGCTTTTTTATTATTTAAAGATTCATAACTTGTTTTGGGTCAGGGTTATTTTATTGAAATGTAATATACATACTTTGAACATATTTGGAGAAACATTTTAATATTTTAAGATATCAATTGCAGGCTGCATAGTGGTGCAGATAACTGTTTTGCAGCAAGATCATCCTGGGTTGAAACCCTCTCTACATTGACTTTCTATGTTCTCTCCAGGTACCCTGACTTCCTCCCACAACTCAGAAGCATACATATGAGGTTAACTGTACAATCTAAATTGCCCTCAGAGACGAGTGTGTGCAACCATGGTTGTTTGTCCGATGTGTCTCTGTCTTTACTTTCTCATGTGTTTTTGTGCATTTTTAATAGCCTTGGCATGTCTACACCTCTTCTCATCTTGCTTACTTTCTAAATGTAAATACATTATGAGTCCTATATTTTTTAGTCGTATCTTAATTTATTCTTCATCATAATTGTATTTACACCTTTTTTTTGGCACTGCTATGTTATATTTACTTACTTTCTTTAGTAATGTCATACTTCCCTTTCCTTCCTCTGTTGTTTCCTTTAATTCTGCCCTCAGCTCCCAGCCCCACCACCCCCTTACAACAATCCCCAATCTTCTTCCTTCTTTCTCTGTCTGTGTTGTGTCTTCCTTGGTTTGTCCTTTCATCCTCCAGAAGATGAAGAGAAGGAAGCGAACGAAGGCCCGTTTGAAGTTGGCGTCCGTCCCAAAACCAGTGGGCACACCTGGAGGCCAAATTGGTGGTGTTGTTCTTGGTTGGTACTCTCACATGCACACACACACACACACACACGCACGCACACGCACACAGTCCCCCACTCCTTTTCTAACAGACACTCTCTCTGACTGTCTCTCACACATATTTCTATTCTCACTTCAAAGCCCCATGACTACAGGGCTCTGAAAGACTAAGTACCGTTTACCTTCAGCTCTACTGACTGATCGGCTTCCTCTCCACACACACCACCGGAAACACGTGTGTGCACACATACACAGGCTGTACACACAAAAAAGTCTGATGACAATATGTTTTGGAACTAAATGACCCCTTTCCTGCTATAAGAGACAAGTTTGTTTTGTGCTTCGGCGTGCATCTGTGCATGTGTTCATGTTTACCCTTGTCTCTGTGTCACTTCACACGCGTCAGGGGTTCCTAGCCTGCGTATCACTATCACCTTTACGTCATGACTCCCCTGACAGAGCTAAGTTTACCAGTGTTTACAGGTGTGTGTGTGATCCGGACACTCTAAAAGTTGAAATAGTAAGAAAAAACCCCCCCCACCACAATAGCTTTTAAAAATTACATTATAAATTTTACTGCCAGCCACATTCATGCTCCCCGCTGTGAAAAGAATGTGTAAAACGTTTTCAAATTAATGTATCTTTTATTTCAGCAACATAATCGCACATTCTTATCAGAAACTTTTTGACTCAATAGGAGAAATAAATTCTAAAGGGTTCCACCAATATTTCCATTCCAAAATAAATACTTTTCCAAACTCTGTTTTCTAGATTTTCTGTCGGTTTTTAGGACTTCATAGACATTTGAGAACAAGAAAACATTGTAGTTTGGTTTTAACTGTATTTTTCTTTTGTTGCCACTCTCCCCCAAACACAAAGTCAAAGTTGGCTTTTAGAATTTTTTTTTGGCTTTTGGACCAAATCTTAAAAATATACAATATTGAATACTGTTATCCTAGATTGTACATCTTTGTTTTTTGTTGTTATTGTTCTTTAAAAATTAAAGGAAAAAAAAATCCTGTGGTAAACCAAACTCAATTCAAGAACCCTGGGTCCAGTTTAAATCTCAGAAGTAAAAACAATGAAATGAGCGTGTTTATCTGTTACTAAGAAAAACAAAGTTATGACAAACAAAATACAATGGTCTTCAGATAGACATAACTCAATGCAACAAGCTCTTTAATTCTCCTAGAAATTCAGATTGATATATTTTGTGTAGGGGAATAAGATCTAAGGTCTGGTATCTCTGGATTTGACTCAAAGCTTCTCCACAATTACAATCCATTCAAATATAAACCAATTATTTAATTCATGCACAAGACAAAAACTAATGTGATGAAATGATATTGCTGGGATTAGTGTCTCAAAGCAGAAATATAATCTTCCTTTTCTTTCCATGGCATTTTAAACCATCAGAACTAAAAACAATAATAGTGGTAATGGATCGAGATCCCTGTTATGACTGACGTCTGATGAACCTGCAAACAGACGGTTTTGTAAAGGCATAAGACCATGTTTGGAAAATCTGAGCCTTAAAGAACTCATTAGTGGGATTCAGCTGCAAAAAGTATGAAAATACAGCTCCATAAATTGAGAAGATATTAGTTGCTCAGCTGAAAACATTTTCCAGGTATCTCGCAAGGGGTTCACCACAGCATCACAAGTCAAATTTAACTCATGACATCTGTCACAAGTCAGCTCTTATCTTCATATCTCTCACACACACATTATAGGCATTATAGGAACCCTGTTAGTAATGAAATGGAAACTGTAACTCAAGTATGAAAATTAACTAGTTTAATATTGTTTTGCCAGGTTTGATATGACTTGAAGGATACCTAAAGAAATGTTTGAGGTTGGAAAAGTTTTATTTAAAAAAGAAATAAGCAAATTAAGTGACTTCTACTGGAGACCAGAGATGATCAATTCAATGTCAGACAACAGCAGACCAGGATTTCCTCAAAGGAAATGTTGCATCATATGAGAAGAAACTGCTGAAGGTTTACTGTTAGTAGACATTTTTTGAGGTTTCAGATGTCGATTGTAAATTCCCATGGAGGTCATAAGACGATCCTTTTTGACCTCGTGTTTGTGTCTGTCGGGTTTTTTCTCAAACACACACATATGCGAACACAAACTAAAAGCAGACAGAACTGAAGCTGGCTGTCTTGTGTTTTGTAAACATCTTTTAGTTACACTGGCCAATCAGAAAACAGATCCTTCAGATGGATGCACCGGCAAGTCTTTGCCTGCCATTTTAAGATGCACCCGAAGGTAGATTTACACACATGGATGCAAAAAAGAAACAAACACATCCTTATACCAATAATTTTGCTCTCACATACACATTCACATTCAAAACTGTGTGATTATGTTCAATTATGTAAAAATGACAGATAAACTCTTCTAAATACACAACAGACTCTTGCTTTAACTGTATGGTTAAATTTAGTTGTGGGAAAAAATGTAACCCCAGAGATTTCTTTAGTTTTTGCATTTTAGTTACACTTGTTTCAAATCATGAAACACATTTTAAAGTCAGAGAAAGGTAACCTGAGAAAATTCGAAATCGGTTAAAATTATGATTTAATTTAATAAAACCAACCTGATCCTGGGGAAAAGTAATTGTCCCCTAAACTTAGTAACTGGTTGTGCCATTGTTGGTTGCAACAACTGCTATTAAGTGTCAGTGACTCTTTTACATCTCTATAAAAAAGAAGAAGAAAAATAAAGACCAAGCTCTTCTTTGCTGAATAGTTTTAATTTAGACACAACTATCATGAACAGCCTTCAGGATTTTCTGTTGGACAGCAAATTTCATGGTTCCGTCAATTAGTCACCCAGAACCTGAAGCAGCAAAGTATCCCCAGACCATCACACTTTCACACCTAAGTGCAATCAGCTAATTGGCAGAGGAAGACAAAAGAGTAATTTAATGCTAATGATGTCTTAAATCACGAAGCATTGCTCGCCCCCATACAAGACAGAGCAGAGACTATACTGTTTATTTAACAGTATTAATATAAAAAGCTGTGATCCTGGCTCTGTGTTAACTTGGAGTCAGCAACAACAATGGCAAAACCTGCAGTATCACTTATCTTTAGCTAAAGATGGAAAAAGTTGTGAAATTATTTATCTGGATTTTTATTTAATTCACAAAAACCTTGCACTTTTATCAGGGTGTACACATTTGAGAGCCACTGTACTTATTTCAATATGAGTTAATTTGGTGAAATGTAGGAAACTGTTTTATTAAGCCTTAACCATGTGGCTAAAATATTTAGCTTCAGGAGGGAGTATTATGTTAAAATGGTAAATATTTGAGTAAGTATAAAGTGTAAAAAATTATATTATTTGTAACTGTTGCCTATAGACCCCACAGTGATTTAATATTTACATTGTAATGTTGCACGATTGGACAGATGGTGGCAGTACCAGTCAGAATTTTTTTAGCATGCATAGTTGTACCGCATTTCTCAGGAAACAAATGATATGGTGCTAAATGATATGTCTGGAAAGCTTTTTAAATATGCACGCATTCACATACATAATGTGTAATGACCTAGACAATTTCTCAATCAGTCTGAGCCTATTTTTTTATTTTGTTTTCATTGTTTTGTAAGTGGTAATCATTGACATTACAAGAAATAAAGGGTTGAATATTTTCACTCTAATGTTCAATGAATCTATATTGTATATGAGTTTCACGCAGTGGCATCTCTGGCATGATAAGTTAGGTGGGGCACAGCAACTTGACACCTAATAGCAGCAACTAATTCTTCTGTGATGTATAGAATCTGACTTTGATCAATAATACTGATTGCTATTTTATGTGATTAATTTAATATTGATTCAATATTAAATGAACCACATAAAATAGCACACATCTACTCACTACAAATGCCATTTAATGTAAATGTAATGGAAGATTTAAACTTTTTTTATAGCTACATAAAATTACAAATAAAGGGTCACTCGCCAGTGTTTCTCTTTTTGAAAAAGAAAATGCCAATCTTTCATCTGAGCAAACTTTTCAATAACTGTAAAATCTGTCAATTAATCCCCTTTAAATCTATAATAATCTCTTAATGTCCTCAGCTTGGGGCCGTGACATTTGTTCCCCTTCATCTGTCTACTGAGTGCACTTTGCGCATGCGCACTGTGATTTTAGTTTTTCATCATTTAAACAAACGTTAAAGGGCCGGCCCCAAATCACTGCTCCAAGAGGATTTGGCCTACTGAGCTTGTCAGTATTCTAGCAAAGACTGAGATAGTTATACACAGATGATTATAACATCATCTTTTTAGTAACAGAATCAACCTTTATATAATAGTACTCTGTAAAGAATAAAACTTGTTCTACTGATTAATATAAGCAGGCCATGCATAGAGCTCCACAGCGACATTTACGGGGGCCGGGCCCCACCGACCCCTAATGCAGAGACGCCACAGGGTTCATGTTCTAAAATGAAAGACAAAAAATATTGAATTTTGTCAGGATTTTCTAATGTTCTGAGCTGTACCTGTAACTATGTAAACTTAAGACCCATCACCAGAGAAATATTGCGCAGTAAAAGATTCAATCTCAAAAAGATTTAGTCAAAAGAAATCATAAAAAGAACATTTTTTTCTAACTTTGATGCAAAAGTTATGTGAACTGTATCTAACAATTTAACTAATAGTTGTTCCAAATAAAAAAAGAGATTTGTTTGAGTAAAATAGATAATTCCCTAACAATCAGTCTGTTTTGTTCATATAATGAAGAGTAACCATCTATTAAGATCAACCACCATACAATTACGCTCAGACCAACAACCTTTGCAAGTCTGCTTGTGTATACCATGTGCATGACAACAAAGGATAGGGCCATTGCATTGTTATAAAAAGGAGCCCACTTAGTTTTTTTGTAAAATGCTTTAAACGTAACATAAAAAAATATTTCTTGTGATAAACATGAGCACCAAAAACATGCAAAAATGTGAAATTTCTTTCTCCAGAATTGACACTTCCCTGTAACTCATGGCGCTGAGTTATTGACAAAGGAAGGCGGCGACAGAAACCAAAATGAAAACACTTCAAGGTCGAGGATTATCAGTCACTGTCAACAACAGTGTCAACGCAAAGAGTTGCACGAGCAGCAGCTCAACTCCTTTTGTCCTCACACTCTCCCTGTTACTGGGCAGGTTGATGTTATGTAAGACAAGTGTCCTTGACTTCCGAGAAGCAATCAAGAGCCAATGATTACCTGGGATAGTGACAAGCGAGCCTTCTCTCATGTCAGTTGTCTAATCTGTATATCTTTCTAAGTTGTTGTTTTCTCTGCCTAGATATATGTATTTGTTAACGTAAGAACAACCAAATGAAGCATCAGGAGGTGTTTGATAACTTCTAACTAAATGACCAATAAGTTTCTACTTTTAAATTAACATTATTTCATAGTATCTGGTTACAAAATAAAAACTCACCATGTAGAATCTCTGAATGATAGATTTTAGGCTTTAGAAAAAATACATCAGGGTTCTCTAAAAACAAAGTTGGAACTTTTCTAAAATATATTTACCACTTGGTAATAAAACAACTTCATGAAGATTAGAGAGCATTCATATTATTTTAACAAATATTTTTTAAAGTAACACTTATTTTGATATACAGTGGACCTCCTGTATTCTCATGGTTTAGGTATCTTAGCTATCCATGGACTCACCTCAAACATGGGAGATTTAACCGGGAAAACACTTTGGCTAACTGACTTCTCTGACACTGGCTGTGTGTGCTAACGGCAACAATAAAACCCTCCGTCAAAGTTTGGCGCCAAACACACAGCAGAAAAACAAGTCAGATCAGGAGTAGAAGAAGAAAAATAATAGTGATGCTTTTTTATCGTCTATGGTTAATGGTTAATGGCCTGTACTTGTATAGCGCTTTATTTAGTCCCTGAGGACCTCCAAAATAGAATAAAGCATTTGGATATAAGCATTTCTCCAATTCAAGTCCTTTCAAAACTCTAAAACTACATTAAAATCAGTTAAACTCCCTGTGAACCCTGATTTATTATCGCAAAAATGAATGGAGAATTCTTGATGTGTGATTCTGTCTTAATATTTCTGAGCTTTTATGTGTTTGAGAGTGTTTTCGTCTGTCGTAGTCTTGAATTATGCTGTATTGTATATCAATTCGTGTCCTTGGTTGGAGATTAGTTGTTTGAGAAAGGGAGGGGGATTCAGCCCAATCATGATGGAAACTGGCAACCTTTAAATCACTCTTTAGTTATGGCCCTGAGGTCATGGTAAAATCTGGGCTTGTAGATTAAATGAAAACTCACTCTCCCTATCTATCTCTGTTCATCTGTCATCAAGACGGAAGGGGGTTCATTAAGTGAATAGAAATAGATGAAGGCAAAAAGACAAAACAGATATAGAGAATGGGAGGAATGAAAAAAGAGTAAATGGAGAAACACCTGAAAAGAAACATGAACAGAGAAGGTGAGTGGGGAGGAAAAGGAAAACGGAATAAATAAGAAATAGCGATTGTGAAGATTTGACAGTGTTGAGGAGAGCGATGAATGAAAAGGAAAAGGATGGCGTGAGATTGGAAGTGGAGCTGTTGAGAGTTATTGCAAGACTGATTAGAAAAGAGAAGGAAGGTCGCAAACATAGACACTCACATACATCTTATTCAGAGGCCATCACAGTATCATCTCTTCTTCTCCATTCCTTTTCATCTTTCTTCCTGCTTGTTAAACATTTTGTGAATTTCCCTTTTGAGAAAATTTATTTTCTTAAGGAAATGTTTTAGATTTAAAACAAACAGTAAACTGTCTCTTGTCAATAGAGGGATAATGACTTTAGTTGATTTTCCAACTGTTTATTAACCTCCAAGTTATGCTTAAGTAATAAAGCAAGAATAAAACTGTTTCAAAGTGCTAAATCAATGGTGGCTTTGCAAAATGTGCTGCAAAATCGTGTTCACAGCCCGTGCTGTGACCCAGAACAACTTCAATCTTGAAACTTTTACCAGCCAGAAAGACAAATACATCCTTAACTTCGCGTTGGTTTCAGTGGGTTTTTTATGTCTACCAGAGAGACAGGATGAAAGAAAAGAAGAATTTTATTTGGGTAAATATGATCAGTGATTGATGACTTTTAAGTTTTTGGTCATGTTTACATCTTTACTACATCTGTCTCCAGGTGTGGCCATAAGGGAAAGCCCTGTTGATGCCTCCGCTGTTTTGCTCTTGATATCGAATGTCTGAGTCACTGACTCACCCGATGCCTGTCTGGGTATTAATGACTCACACAAACAGCGAGGGATGAACAGTATACAAATACCTCCTCACCCACACAGGGAAATTATTCGCTAATTGCTGTGTGCCTATGGTTTCTTGCACACACATCCACACACACACACACAGACTGAGGGCATTCCCGTGTGTGAGTGACTCAGGCTCTGTTAGCAGCAGACAGACAGAGGAATGTAAACAGCAGTAGTTGCTGGTTGAAATCCCTGCAGAATGCAAGGCACGCTGTAGCCGTTTGGCTTTGGTTTTGGTTTTGCATGCGCACAGATACCAGCCACTGTTTACTCTCTGCTTGGATGCTTTCGTGCATCGTCTGGCTCTTCTGCACCACCCCCTTGTACATTCTTTCCAAAGTCAGATTAGAGAGTGAGCTTCTGTTGCAAAGACAGTTAAGAAATAACACCTGCCAGACAAACAAGTGAACAATCATGTTGTGAAAATTGATTTGAGGTTCTATAACTTTTTCTTAACATCCTGAAGGTTCCCTATAATAAATTACAATTAAATATTTTCAAATGTTGCTACTGTTTTCATAATGATAATAGGATTTATTTCAGTTTGATTCCTGAATAAAGGAAGTCTAGTTAGATCACATTTATTTATTTCCTAATCACTTTAATCAGTACAGTGAAACCCTATTTGTGGATTCAGCCATTCAAGGTTTTTGTTCTGTGGAATGTGACTCCAAAATACTCGTAGGAAATTTGCCTTATTGAGGATTTTTTTTCATAGATCATATCTAAAATATTCCAAAGAATATGAACATGAAATATATAGCTATTTGCTGCTTGACACGCTGTTGGCTCCAGCTTGCAAAGCAGCCAATCCAGAGGCACCAGTCACTTTTCTTGGCACCCCCAAGAGCAGAGATAAGGAAGACTGTGGATCTTAGCTTCTGCTTTAGTGCTGAGATGATTTACACTGTGCATATGAATCCATATTAAGGTATATTTAGAGGGATCTCAAGTATTTATGAATATAATTTATTCACGGGTGGTTGTGGTTGCTAACTCCCAAGAATAGGGGGCCCAATGTATTTCTTTTATAAATGTCTTATTTTAATGTTACGTTATTTAGTCAGTGTGTTTGAGCTCATTCAATTCGGTTTCAATTCAATTCAGTTTATTTATATAGCACCAATTCACAACAGATGTCATCTCAAGGCACTTAACAAGAAGTCATTTCAATACATTTATACAAACATTCCAATCAGTTAAAAAGTTTCCTAATTAAGGAATCCCAGCAGATTGTGTCAGTCATTGGCGTGAGGTTGGGCAGAGTTTCCAACCACAGCAATCCTTCAGCAATCCCTCATACTGAGCAAGCATGTAGCGACGGTGGAGAGGAAAAACTCCCCTTTAACAGGAAGAAACCTCCAACAGGACCAGGCTCAGTAGGAGCGGCCATCTGCCACGACCGTCTGGGGGTTTGAGAAGACAGAGCAGAGACACAGAAGGAACAGAAGATCTAATATAAGAGAACTCTCTATGTTACAGAAAGTAAAAAGTTGATAACAGGACACAGTGGATGTTCAGTTACTGGGAGGATCATCCCAGTCGATGCCCCCCCGTCCAACAGGGCATTGCAGCCAAGCAGGATACCAGACCAGACCATATCTTCTATGGAGAGAAAAACACTGAGAGAACACAAAGTTAACAGTCGAAATAGCAGAATGTACTGTAATACAACTGGAGAGTAGTAGTAGAAAAGGAAGTAGCAGAGTGAAGAAAATTGGTAAGTCTGTCCTCCAGCAGTCTAAGCCTATAGCAGCATAACTACAGAGATAGCTCAGGATGACCTAAGTCACTCTAACTATAAGCTTTATCAAAAAGGAAAGTTTTAAGCCTGGCCTTAAAAGTAAACAGAGTGTCTGCCTCACGGACTAAAGCTGGGAGCTGGTTCCACAGGAGAGGAGCCTGATAACTAAAAGATCTGCCTCCCATTCTACTTTTAGAAATCCTAGGAACTACAGGTAAACCTGCAGTCTGAGAGCGAAGTGCTCTGTTGGGAACACATGAAACAATTAGATCCCTGATGTATGATGGAGGTTGATCAGAGGCGGAGCCAGACATTTTATACACAAGGGGCTTAGCCCTAAAGGGTTGTTATGCATGTGTGTGTGTGTGTGTGTGGGGGGGGGGGGGGGGGGGGGTTAAGTTGTGTTCAACAAGCATAACTTTATATAAGAAAACAGATTATATCACATACATGTAACAGATTAACATTAGATTATTAATTAAGCAACAAGAGAGGGCAGAACCAGTGCTGTATCTAGACATCAGGACTAAACCACATTTCAACCAAACCCAAAACTGATCCGGAAATTAAAACAGGACTGAGACAGTTCTAAATCAGGACTGAACAGAGACAGAACCAGAATCAAAACTAAATGATAGTAGCACTGAAAATCAAAACCTCTTTATTGTGGCAGCATGAGACTGTATCTTCAAGGCTTGAGTTTTGCGACATTTTCAGGGTCAATATTATTCAGGTATTCTTTTTCAGGTGTGTTTTGGTGTTCTCTGTCTTTCCTGATTTCCCTTGACTTATCTGAATGATCAGATAGAGTCATAACTATTTAATGATACCTATATATTTGTCTCTCTGAGTTACTAGTTTGTACCATATTATTTTGTTAATTCTGCCAAAGAACTACAGAATAAATAAAATAAACTACAGAATGTTATAACTATTTAGCCTAGGTGTGCATAAAATGCCTGCATGACTTATTAAATATAGAATTAGAAAAATTACAGACCTAATAAGATAAACTTCTGAACATGTTCTAGCGAGTTTTGGCAAACAACTGTCGGTGACTAACATCTCCTTCTCACCCGGATCTTGTTCCATTTCTGTTCTATCCTCATTCTCCTCTCTCTCCCTCTTTGTGCTAGCAATCAAGCCAAACATCAAATATATAGTTGAAACCATATATTTACATACACTTCAGAAAAAAACACTTTTTTTACTGTCAAACATCAAATCAGACTAAACTTTTATTTTTTTAGATTAATAAATATTAAAAAATATATATTTGTTAAATTTATATTTAAATTTATAAAGAGAGTATTTTTATGTATTTTTAAATGGCAAATTGCACCCAAATTGTATTCAAAATTGAGCCACACTTATGGAGGTCCACAATTTTTTTCCTGGTTGATTACTCTTGATTTTCCCATGTCAAAGAAAGAGGCTCTGTGTTTTGGGGGTGCCCTAATATGCATCCAAAGGTGTGCCACCAATTAACTCAAATGGACTCTATTAACCTATCAGAAGCTTCTTAAACTCAGAATGGAATCATCTGGAGTTTTCTTTTTGATTAAAGATGCAATAAACTTAGCATATATATACTCCTGACTTTGATAAAAGTGCTAAAAAATAAATACATAACTCTCTCTGTCTTTATTCTGACATTTAACTAATTCAAAAAATATGTCAATATTTATTTTGCTAAAACAAAAAAGGTTTCTCTAATTTGAGGTTTAATAGTAAACAAAAAATGTTTTGTTTTTTCCTGAAGTATATGTAAGAATCTGGTTTCAAATGCGAATACACTGCTGTATTGAAATTCGTCTTGTTTTGCATAGAAATATAATGAACGGCATACAAAGCATAATATAATAAAACTAACCTGAGAGTTTTCTTTGAAAGAATCCCCTTACTGTATGTCCATTGTTTTGTACATCAGTAGGCTACATAACTGAAACCAATTCAGAGAGTGCTTTATTTAGCCATGGTGGATAGCAACTTAAAATATGAAATAAACACATGTAAGCTAAAAAAAACAACAAGAAAAAGCATTATTGTTCGGTTTTTCATTTCGCTATTGGTTGATTAGTCCTGACAGAGCTAGCAAAAATACAAAGAGCAAGTAACGTAATATGCGCCAGGTGAGCAGTGCTACGTCAGTCTTTGTGATACATCGTTATATTTACATTATTTGTACAGTAGGAGTGATTTGCTTTGGTACCTGGTTAAGCTTGAGCTCTCCTCTGTCTGCCTGCCCTCTATTCTCCTACAGCAAATTCGCGCAGCGTTTCTCCCCCAGTCTTCCCCCTCCCTCACCTGCGCAAGTGCTGCGCACAAAAACATACAGTGGCACTAGTGCCTGAACTCGGATCATACCAATATTAGGGGGAATTTACGACTGTGTGCTTTGTACTTCTAATATTGTGTGTAGTTTTTGTTTTATACAGTTGTCAGTCAGACATCTTACTCTGAATTTTTTTTTTTTAAACATACTATATATGGTGAAAAGAATTGGTCCAAGCACAGAACCCTGCGGAACTCCACAAGTAACCCTTGAGAGTGAAGAAGATTGATCATTTAGATGAACAAACTGGAATCTGTCAGACAAATATTATTTAAACCAGCGTATTGGTGTTCCTTTGATTCCTGCAACATGTTCAAGCCTTTCTAAGAGAATATTATGATCGACTGTGTCAAAAGCAGCACTGAGATCTAACAAAACCAGAACAGACACAAGTCCATTATCTGAGGCCATGAGAATATCATTAGTAACCTTCACCAGTGCTGTTTCAGTGCTATGATGAGCTCTAAAACCTGACTGAAACTCTTCAAACAGCTCGTTACTGTTTAAATGCTCATAGACTTGATTAGCAACAATTTTCTCAAGGACTTTGGATAAGAAAGGAAGGTTAGATATAGGTCTGTAATTCACTAAGTCATCTTGATCAAGGGAAGGTTTCTTGAGTAAAGGTTTAATTACAGCTATTTTAAATTCCTGTGGTACACATCCGTTTACTAAGGATAGATTCATCATATCCAAAATGGGGCCAGGAACCAAATGGAACACTTCTTTAAATAATTTGGTTGGAATTGGGTCCAACATACAAGTTGAAGGTTTAGATGAGGCTAATATTTTTGATAATTCCGAAAGCTCGACTGAATCAAAACAGCCTAAGCACAAATGAGGTTCTACAGTTCTTTCCGATGCTGCCTCATTTACTGAGGAAGAAGTAATCATGTTTGGGAGGATGCCAATGATTTTATTTTTAATAGAATACATTTTATTTATGAAGAATCCCATAAAATCATCACTGCTAAGAGCTGGGGGAATAGTTGGCTCAACAGAGCTATGACTCTGTGTAAGTTTGGCAACTGTACTAAAAAGAAACCTAGGATTGTTTTTATTCGCCTCTATTAATGATGAAAATATGCTGTTCTAGCTTGTCGAAGGGTCTTTTTATACAGCAGAAGACTGTTATTCCAGGTTAAATAGGAATCCTCTAGATGTGTAGAGCACTATTTTCTCTCCAACTTCCTAGTATTCTGCTTTAAAGTATGCAACTCTGCGTTAAACCAAGGAGTCAGCCTCCTATGGCTAGCCACTTTCTTTTTTAAGGGGGCTACACTATCTAATGCCAAACGCAATGAGGACGTAACACTGTGAACCAGACCATCAGTTTCTGAAGGATTAGAGATGGAATTGCTGCCATCCACTGTGTTACTCTGAGACACTGAGGAAAGTAAGAATGTAACAGATTCTTTAAAAATTGTTACAGCATTGTCTGATAAAGCTCTACTATAATGAACTTTTCTTTGAGATTTAAGATGGTCAGTTAAAGTAAATTCAAAAGTTATCAAGAAGTGGTCAGACAGGACCGGGTTATGTGGGTGGACTGTTATTTCCTCACGCTCAATACCGTATGTCACTACAAGGTCCAAAGTGTGTTTACCCGAGTGGGTCGATCCCTGTACTTTTTGAGTAAAGCCAATTGAGTCTAAAATAGCACTAAAGGCTGCATTTAGGCTATCACTTTCAGTATCCACATGAATATTGAAGTCCCCCACTATAATGACCCTATCAGTATTTAATACTAAATCAGATTAAAAATGTGAGATCTGATCCAAGAATTGAGAGTAAGGGCCTGGTGGACGATACAAAACCACAAACAAAAATGGTCTTAATGTTTTGCAACTTGGATGAGGAAAATTAAGGGTTGGATGTTCAAAAGAACTGTAGCTATCAATTGGTCTGGGACTAATTAGTAAATCAGAACAAAAAATGGTTGCAATTCCTCCTCCTCGCCCAGTATTTCTAGGAATGTGAAAATTTCAATGACTGGAAGGAGTTGACTCATTTATACTGACATAATCCTCCTGCTGCAACCAGGTTTCTGTGAGACAAAGCAAATCAATGTGATTATCACAAATCAAGACATTTACTAACAAAGTATTTGAGGAGAGAGATCTTATGTTTAATAAACCACATTTAATAGATTTATTTTCTGTTCAGTCAAAGTCGTATTTATCTTTATGAGATTTCCATAATTTGCTTTTGTTGGCTTAAATTTTAATCCATTTAATTTTGGCCGTGGGCAAGACACTGTTTCTATAGGGTAATGGGTGGGTAACAGTACAGAAGCAGCAGAGAGGTGGGTAAAACTACCATTCTGCTTCCTGGTCTGGACCCTGGGTTGTCAGTGTTTTGGAGGACTAATAAATTTGGCCATATTCCTAGAAAGAAGAGCTGCTCCATCAAAAGTGGTATGGAGGCCATCTCTCCGGATCAGACCAGGTTTTCCCCAAAATGTTGGCCAGTTATCAATGTAGCCCACATCGTTTGCAGGACACCACCTAGACAACCATTGATGAAATGACAGCATGCGGCTAAACATGTCGTCACTGGTCCGATCAGGCAGGGGACCAGAAAAGATTACAGAGTCTGACATTGTTTTGGCAAACTTACACACCGAAGCAACACTCATTTTTGTGACCTCCGATTGGCGTAACCGGGTGTCATTACCGCCAGTGTGAATAACAATCTTACTGTATTTACGCTTATCTTTAGCCAGCAGTTTCAGGTAGGATTTGATGTCGCCCGTTCTGGCCCCTGGCAAGCATTTGACTATGGTCAATGGTGTCTCTAATGCCACGTTTCTGACTATGGAGCTGCCAATTACCAGGGTCGGCTTTTCAGCGGGTGTGTCGCTAAGCGGGGAAAATCTGTCAGAAACGTGGACCGGTTGGTGGTGGCCCGTGGGCTGGGTCCTAGAACTATGCTTCCTACATACCAAAGCCTGCCGGCCTGAGGTCCCGGCTGCGCGGGTTCTACCGGAGGACGGCTAGGGGGTTCTATCTTTGTTGGCTCCACGCTGGCTAATGGGCTTTGGCCATCTGCTGGTTTTTCAACAGCGCGGAGCCGTGCTTCTAATTCTGATACCCTCGCCTCCAAAGCTACAAAAATATTACATTTATTACAGTTACCACTATCACCAAAGGAGGTAGAGAAGTAACTAAACATCTGACAGAGAGAGCAAGAGAGAAGCTAAGCTAACTGAGCTGGCGAGACCTTACCACCCCAAGAACAACTGTGTGAAACACAAGGAGTTCCCAAAACATAAAGTACACCACCACAAAACGTGTGTTTTAGTGTGCTTGTGTGTTAAAATAACTTAGAGAGGCCTCAGCACAGAGAAAACAGGATCAATTCAAGAGAGTCTGAACACCAAACAGCTCCACGGAGCATGACAACAGGAAATGACGCAATACGGCTTACCCCGTCACAGAGTCACATTCACCTGCAAAGTGAAAAAAATGTTTAAAGGAATAATACACAGACTGCACTGAGACCCTAATCAGAGAAATAAATGTAAGTTAGGTTGATTTCTGTTGCTGAAACAGCTGTTTTCTTTTACTGATTGTTCCCTGAAAGTGCACTGCCATCAGTAGGAGTAAAAAGTATATTAAGCATTTGAAGAAAAGAAAGCAACAAAGCAATTATTCTAGATAGATATATTATAATAGATATCACATCTTATGTGCTATCTAATCTTAAAGAAGAAATATGAGCACAAAATTACTAATATAAAATGTAAAGAATCAGAACAAAGTTCGGCTTTACAGCATGATGATCTTGATGAAAGTATTGATTCAATGGTTCTAATTTAATGTTGCATTTAGTTAAACTTTTACATTTTTTATGATCAAATTATTCCCACAGCTGCTGTCAAACTATTTCTTATCATGCTACTCACTTTGGCATATTTAAAAATATATTTCATGTAAATCTAAACATAAAGAAATGAAAGACATACTGTAAAACATCAAGTCTTGTCATGTCTATGAATGTGCGTCGCCACATGTGACACAGATTTGGAAAATGTATTACGTTTTGGGATAAACGGTGTAAAATGTACAGCATGCTACTGCTTAAGGAAGGAGTGATTTTTTTGTTGTTGTAATTGCCACTGTCTCTTTTTTTCAAATACTTGTTCCATATACAGTGTATAAGCAAAACGTATAAGCAAATGTGTCAAGTACAAATACTTTGTTTCCTTACTTATGTAGAAACTTTGGGCATTTATACTTCACTGGTGTAAATATCCATTAGCCCACTCTTTCCTTCTGGTCCTTATTTTTTCACACAAATCTGTACTTTCTACTCCTCAATTTGAAAAAAATAGCCTTGCTACTGCTATTTCATTTTGGCTTGTCATTATGTTAAAAAAAGCATAAAGACAACAAAACTATTCAGATAAATTGCACCAACCAGATAGAGTAAATATGACTGTGGTTTGATAAGAATTTTAAACATCTATCATTCTGACACCCTATTGGTTTGTATGTGATCCATTGCACACTGCACACAGGGGTCGCGTTAACCAAATATTTTCTGTATTTGACCAGTCTTTTAGAGTGGTGACAGAGAAATCAGAAGGCGATCAGTCATTTTGACAGATTACAATTCACAGATTACATGTCTACAGACATGCAGACATTTTCAACTTTATGCACAGAGGACAGGTTACTAAATCGCAAGAAAATAGATTCCTGTGAGAGCATCTAAGCATCATCTCAGACCCGGACCCTGTACTCATTACATAAACAGGAGCCGACAGCGCATTAAAGAGTTAGACAGGCTTTGGAGCGGGACTATGACTGGTGTGGCTGGTTACAGACACGCTCTAAAGAGCCCTGTGCCGTGCCAACCATCAGTGGAGAAGCGACAAATATGCTTAGGGATTTCCTCTCGCTGAAGCAAGTGCTTGCAGGTCAGGAAATGTAATTCCAGTCTCCAGTTGGGTAGCAGAGTGTGGATTTAGCCTCTAGAACACATGTCAAGCTCAAGGCCAGCGGGCCAAATTCGGCCCTCTGTAACTATTTATGTGGCACTAAAGAGGGCCACATTTTTATATAACATTATAGTCATTATGGCCTGCAGTAAAAAATTTGTTGGGGGAGGTGTGGTAGTGCTAGGACGCAGCTTATGCCTCTGTCCTTAATAGCTTTTCATTTAAACTTACATTACTTTTACTTTTATACTTTAAAGGCATACTCCGCAACTTTCACGATATTTGCTCTCTGTCGCTCTCTTCAGGCTTGCCGCGCAACATCACTGTCATAAAATCAAATCTCTCTGTCGCTCATAAGAGGCATGTTTCAGTGGCTGCTTTTCAAATCGCTTGCCCAGACAACAAACAAGCGCTGTTTCAGTTCACAATTCAACTGTAACAATCGGGATAATGTAGAGTAAAGTCCTCACAGCTAGGAATTCAGTTTGTGGGGGAGGTCGAGGTATTGGAAAAACAGCGGGATTAGATACAGAGAATGTCTAAGCGCCACGTAGCAAACACCTCCCGACACTAGAATCAGCCTACATCTTTAGGTGTTTTTGGGAAAAAATAAAACGACAAAAATATAAAACACCAGCTTGACAAAACCAAAAGAAAAAAGTTTGACTTATATACTGAAATACAGCGACTACGCCGGAGTTTGCAGCTTTATCTACTGAACCAAGTCTTACAAGTTAGCATCACATTAGCCGCTAGATGGCTAATGGAGTTCGACTCGGTTGTGTAATTCACATTACTACTGTAAGGCATACCGTGCAAACTATGTTCATCCACCTCCACACGTTGAATATATAGCTTTCTCAGGACTGTATAACAACATCATGCCAGACCAAACACTATAACCCCGGGGAAATCATTGATTACTTACCTATCCACTAGCAGCACGGCTAACTCGTACATGACGTTTGTTCCAAAAGAACTCTCCAATGAGGAAAAGCCGGCCCAATATTTACTCTGGTCTTTGCTCTCTCTCTCTCTATCACGTTCTCTTTTTCTAGCTTCTTCTGATATGGGATTTCTCTGTCTCTTTGGTGGATCAGCTATCTCTACAGTCTCTAAACAGCGAGGCCGTATGACTCTGCCGTAAAGCAGAACTCAGTCGGTACTTCCGGTGGTGGAGCGCCGCTCAAAAGTTCTATAGTGCAGAAAAAAGCCAAGGACCCCTGTAAGGTGGTGATAACTCTAAAAATGAACATAATAGATGATAAAATTACACCATAACTTTTGAAAACAACATTATATTAAGGTGTTAAAGTTGCGGAATATGCCTTTAAGAGGCTACATGCAATTTTCTGAAATTTAAACTCGCGACTGACATCTGTGGCCAAAGCGCAGACAGTGCGCGAAAAATCCGACCCGACAGAAAATAGAAAAAATTGGATACAGGCTTATAGATGCACCCACTGTGAGCTGACAGGGTGTCAGTATGCTCATCAGGAGATGTTTGAGTCATAAATGGTCAAATAAAAAGGCTATTGTTACGTTTATTTTGCGGAAAAAGTTGCATGTAGCCTCTTTAAGTAGTTATGAAACCAGTACTTTTTACATTTACTCAAGTAGAAAACTTTAATTGATACTTCCATTTCTTCAGAAGTCTTTTTAAAGACTAGTATCTATACTTCTCTTTGAGTAATGAATGTGAATTCTTTTGAAACTTCTGCCCATAAGGAACAGGCAGATACATACATGTACATAGAAAGGTGTCTTAAAACAAACTTAGAATTGATCTTTTTCAAAGAACTGTGTTATTTCTATTGTTAAGTGCTTTAGGGTTTTTGATGAACTGCCTTGCTGTTGGGTCAAGTAGCGCACGGATCTCCAGTTTTGACTCCTGGGTGTAAGTTAAAGTGAGGAGTGAGGAGCAGTACTTGCACAGTTGATTGTTCTATCCAAGTGTGTGTATGTGTGACATCTGTGTGAGCATAAGTTCCCAGTCATTCATTCACTTATTCATCTCCATCCGTGCTGCAGGTGTTTCAAGCTCAGTCCTTCATTCAGAAAAATAGGCTGCAGTGGAAAAACAAAAGGAAGGATGTTGCACTTTAGTGTGGCATTGAATGGACGCATTGTGTCGTTGCAATGCAACATCCACCGCACGTTTCTCACACTTTTCATTTTATTGTGGACCAAGGCCCAAGTTCACAATGTTGGGAAACAATAACTGAGTTCACTTCCACTGAACACATTGCATTTGTTCTGTTGTGACACAAATCCAGTCTATACTATTTTTTTGAAGAGCAGCTATTCAAAAGTGGTCAGACTCAATAGTTTTCAAGCATGGAGAAGATCCCTGACTGAAGTCTAATAAATCTACAGAATTGTCAATGCACCAAACAGTGCATAATGTTGACGAAATTATGAAAAGGGGTCTATGCATATGTATTAAGCTCTCCTGAGTCAATTCTTGTGCTGCAATTACAAGTCAAAGTATTTTGAGATATGCCTCTAACAGCTCTGCATATCTTTAGATGTGTCTGTTTTTCTTAGCAAAATAGCTGAAGGTCAGTCATATTGAATGTATAGTATCAGTGAACAGCAATTATCTGTTCTAAAGCCACAAGTTGCAAACCTTTGATATAAAACATTTCATTGTAGCCCAGGCTTTATGTTTAGAATTTCACTGCAAAAGGGGGAACCTCGGTTCCATTCTCAATTATTTTGCAGCTCCCCCTCAAGTTTTTTCATTGGATTCCTGTGTATTTTCATTTATCTTTCCATCATTTCTGACAAGCTTCACTGTCCTTGCTGAAAGAAAATCATCACCTCAGCGTGATACTGCCACCACTGTGTTGCAACAGGAGGATTGTGTATTCAGGGTGATGTGCTGTGTTAGTTTTTATCGACACATGCCGTTTTGTGTAAGGGCCTAAAAGGTTACATTTTACTTTTGACCTGAGCACCTGTTTGCACATTTGCTCGGTTCACTACATGGCTTTTGGCCGACTTCAAAGTGAACTTCTTATGGCTGTCTTTCACAGTTGCTTTCTTCTTGGAGCTCTTCAATAAAGACCAGATTTTTAAAGTGCCCAGCTAATAGTTGTTCTGGCGACAGGATGGGCACACTGTTTTACAATCCTGCTTTAAACTCCTATACAGCTTTATTGCTGAGCTCTCTTAAACTCTGAATAATTATACCTTGTTTAATTTTTACACATTTATTATTTACCAATAAGATGGCTTCTGATAGCAATTGGTTGTCCCTAATCTCATTTAGGGGCTTCAGATCAGTAGAGGCTGGGAACATGAAGGATGCAAGTCACACACTTTGGAGTTTTATTCAAAGATGGAAAACCATGTAAAACTTTCCCTCTGTTTCACAGATACGCACTGCTTTGTGATGATCTATCACATGAGATCAGAGTAAAACACTTTCAATGTTTATGCTGTAATGAATTAAAGTTAAAAAATCTGAAAGGGGTATTTTGCAAGGCATTGAGAGATGCCCTAAGGGGAACTCATGAAAGGCAAAAAGTAGTCCATGTTTGCAAAAACTCAGCTTAAATGATACTACTTATAGTGTTCTTGCACTTACGCTCTACTTATGGAACATTGCAAACCCTTATATATTTCAACTGCTGGATTACTTTTCATCCCCACCCACTTCTGTAAGGTTAGGAAATGTGTAGGCAGTGATACTGAGAGTTAATATAGAAATAGGGCTCACTTGTTGAAATTTATCTTGATTCCACACAAATCCAAGACTGACTCAAAGACACAAATAACACTTACCTAATATACGCCAATGTGTACTCAGTTTCGCCTTTCCATTCTTCATAGATGAGTTGCAGGTGTCCCATTTAGGTCCCAGGTGCATCCTCCTAATCTTCTTGGTCTCCCTTTCTCCACACCCAGGACACTCATGACCACATGTGCCAACCTCTAACCTCAGCCTGAGTCACCTTGCCCTGAACTAGCCACAGCTCAAACCCCCGGCTCAGTGGCCTTGGCCTCCAGAACATCCTATGTTAACCCGCAAGCACGCTATCCTAAGCTAACTATTAGTGGTTACCATGTGATGAAACATAGGTTTAGAAAGGTATTACAGTATTTTGTGGATATTTTAACCCTTCTTTCTTTTGAATCCATGAGAAGTGTTTTTGACATACTAATGTGCATGATGACTTATGTGTGGTCAGAAATGACATAAAGCATCATCAGAAAATTTCCAACTTAAATTTGGTTGTCATTTAAGTTTTATTGGGGGTTTGATTTTACTTTAAATGACTAATGAGCTGCCAAAAACACACCAGCACTGACTAATAGTCAACAGAAACTGAAAAGACAGTGGACAGACTTGCAAGCACCTGATGTTACCTGACATAATGAAAAAGAATATTGAGCTAATAGCATTTTGAAATTGTTTTGAGAAATTGTTTTGTAAATATCTTACTTTACCTCAACTTAAAGCATTTGCTCTATATGATGGAGGTATTTATCTGTTTGCACTGTCCAAATAAGCAACACCAAAAAAATCAACTCAGGATTTATAATAATAATAATAATAATAATAATAATAATAATAATAATAATAATAATAATAATAATAATAATAATAATAATAATAATACATTTAATTTTTAAGCGCCTTTCAAGACTCTCAAGGTCGCTGTACATCAATAACATTAAAACACAATGAAAAAAGGCTAAAAATGGTACAAGCAAATCAACATATAAAATACAGATAAGGTCGCAATAACAAGTCAACACATAAAGAACAAAGGTTAAAAAGTGGAACAAGCAAATCAACATATAAAATAAAATAATTTTAGTGTGAAATGTGAGCGGGTCAAATGGGGTATGCTAGTTTGAACAGATGTGTTTTAAGAAGGTATTTGAAAGTTTGAAGGGATGATGCCATTCAAATATCCAGTGGGAGTTTGTTCCAGAGTCGAGGTGCAGAGCAGCTGAAGGACCTAAGTCCCATGGTGGACAGACGGGCATGTGGCTTAAGGAGAAGACAGTCGGAAGAGGAACGAAGAGTTTGAGCCGGTGTGTAAATATGGAGGAGATGAACAAGATATGGAGGAGGTAGGTTATGGAGGGCTTTGAAACAGGAGGATTGGCTTTAGCTTTTAAATGCTCTTAGTTTCAAAGAATTACAGTCATTTAGATATTTCTCAAATACAAATAATTTCTTATTTCATTGGAGGGCTATTTTTAAACAGACTGGTGGGCATACCTACATGCAGGCCTGGTGCCAATGAACAGGCCAGTGGGGCAGGGGGAGCTGGGCCTGGCCATTCAGGTATCCGGCCTGCCCAAGACAAATTACAATGCCCCTATAAATGAAGTTGCAACCATGCAATGTATTGACCCAAGACAACCAACAGAGAGTGCTGTAGGTATTAATCTGGACTTTTGGAGGCAGTAAAGAAGATACTTTGATACGGTCGTATGCCAAAATGGACATTAAAGCTTGGGTTAATAATAACAAGAGCAAAACTAGCAAAGGCAGGGACGGTGCTAATACATCACCAGTCTTAGAAAGGCAAGTGCAACCTTAAGTGACATTCAGGTCCACACTCCATACCAAATAGATGGCAGTAATTCACCAACTTGTTGTTTGGCAACCACCAATAAACATCACAAAAAGAGGACGAAGAAGAAGGGTGATGTGTTATTTTTCAGGTTCACAGGACCATGCTAACAGTAGTTATGATGAAAACTTTGTGAGAAATACACACAGAGAGGGGAATAATCAAGGTTTTGAGCTGCAGATTATGTTAGATTGTGGATGTAAAACTTGTGGACTAGCCATTTTACTGGAGGAGATAAAAGCTGTAGTCTTTGTAGGGTATTTGAGGGATAGATAATTTTTTTAATCCGACGTACCACGGCCCCTCCCAAGAAACTCCCCCCTCGCCTCCCCTTCCCTCCCTCCAGTCCTACCGCAGCAGTTGTGCACACACATTACCTGTGGCGACAAAGCGAGTCAAAGAAGTAAGTAGCGCTATTGAGCACCACCTGATTGTGTTTTTGCTATGGACATTTCGGAGGTGAGCAACTTCTGCATGACTGATGCTATCTCACAATATGGCGACTGTAAACGGGAAGACACGGAGCGGTCTGTCTGCGCGGCCCTATGTTCACATGTTTGCGCGATCCACATGCAACTTGATTGACAGCCGACAATGCGGACACTCGAATTCTATTGGCTAAAACAATTCGGCGCTCAGTGTGAAATGTATAGGGGTCTACGGGAGGAAGATGGGATAAAAAAATCAAGTGTTGTGGAGCACTAGGCTTTTATCATAGTATTGAACCCCACTATCATTTCAAAGATTTATAAAACTTTGATACATGAATATAAATATTCTCCGGACTGTAGCTTTAACTGGACCTTTGTGGACATAAATAGGCAGGTTTTGTTCGAGATGGTTTGGTTCTGTCAATGATATGTGGCTTTGAACGGGGAATTGCACATTATTTTTCTTTACAATAAAAGTCAGTTCATTGATACAGACAGATTCCAACTCATGTCAAGCTTTATATTCACATTGCATTGATAGAAATTGATAAACCTTCATATCACTGGAATTATGCCTAATTTTTTTATTTATTTATATTTTTCCCTAATACTCACTGTGTGTAAAAAAGTTGGTCAGTTCTTCATGTAGCAGCTTTAGAATTAGCTTTAGAGTTTAAAGGCTGTAATGTTTTTGACTTTTACAGACCCCATGGCAGTAGATTAGTTCTAATCTTTGCATTAATGTCATAAAGTCTGAATTCTCTTTCTAATTTCCTGCTTTGAAGCATCACAAAAATGCCTTTCAGTATTCTCCGGGAAGTGTGGCCCCCAAACCTGCATGCTCATTTATCAAGCTGATCAAAACATGCACGCACCTACCTAAATACATCCATAAGGCAGTAGAGAGCATTCACAGACTGAAAACAGAATATGTGCGTGTATGCCTAATAAACAGGCCTATAAATAACACAAAAGGAGGAGACAAATAGCATTTCTGGTGTGGTTTCATGTTTTGTCGCTTGAAGATCCTGCAGACACACAAACATCCCCAAAAGTAATTACAGTCTTCACAGGACAATGATGACTGACGAGTCCTCCCCTCAAACAAATGCAGACGTAAGAGGGGATGTATGCATTGTCTCAGCTTTTTTGCTGTGCCTTCTCTGGATCTGCATTAAATCAAATATAAACTAATTGAGAAATTCCAGGAGGAAAAAAAGGTATTTTTAAAAGGAGAAAATGTGAACACGCTTCACAATGTTTCACTAGATAATTTCCATCCATCCATCCATCCATCCATCCCTCCCTCTTTAATGGCAAAAAAGTATCTCAGGGTTAATAATGAAGACTTGAGTCCCAGAAGGCGTTTAAGTATTTAATACAAACATGTCTGGCCAGAACATGGAGGGGACAGAGTTACTTGTGCATCACCCTAACTAACCTTTCTAACTAACCGCTTAAATAGTATTCAGCAATCACTGTTTATCTCTGTAGACGTCTTCTCCAACCTTCATGGCCCGCCTCTGGACACCTGCTCCATGCTAGTCTGATAGCAATGCATGTAACAGCACATCCGAAGGCCAGACTGTTATCTTACTGCCCCGGCGTCTGACACATATAAATCATAAACATTAAGTTGGAACAATAACCTTATCACCTTACCCTAGATACATTCACTAAACAGAATATACACTTAATTCCTAATTGCATAACAATTTTCCACCACACCTCCCTACCTCCCTCCCTCCCTCCCTCCCTCCACCCACCCACCCACCCACCCATCCGTTCTTGGGGAGACATAGTTGTTCCCAGGCTAGAAGGGATATATAATGGGTTTTGGGTGCACTCCCTTGGTCACCTGCCTACAGGAAGTACCCAGAACCCCCACAAACGTTAGGAGTCCAGGTGACCTCCTGATCAGATGCCTGAGCCTCCTCAACTGACTCCTAGGATTGTGGCAGAAATAGCAGTTCTACTCCAAGTTCCCTCTGGATGATGGGGTTCAGCTTTTCTCTAAGGGTGAGTCCAACCATTCTACGGAGGACGCTCATCCTTGTTGCTTGGATCTAGGATCTTGTCCTTTTGGTTATTATCCACATATCATGACCAGAGATGAGGATGGAAACGCAGATGGACTAGTAAATCATTACAGACAGTTGCAATGCCCACTGTACTGTAGATGAAACCCCAATCTTCCATCCAACTCCTGCTTTATGCTACCATCACTCGTAAGCAAGACACCGGGGTACTGGAACTCTTCCACGCAAAATAAACACTGACCCTGACAGGAAGGGAGCAATCCACCTCTTTACAGTTGAGAACCATGGCCCAAAGTTTAAGCCTAGTTTAGGCTTCTCCGTCTGCGGAGGTGCGGAGACACTCAGCGCCATTATTCGTTGAGGCAAGGGCTCTCTGACTAGAACACAACGATGGACGGCTTAGAACCCAATTTTTTAACTATTTGTCGAATGCAATGGATAGCACACATTGGTGATTGGTCATCCCAGCATCAGCCCAATATAATTTAACCACAACTGTGCTCTGTAGTCGATATAATTAGTAGTCAATGGAGCTTTTGGGCAATAGATGTTTTATGTTCCAAGGCCAGTTTATCTAATAAGGTCTTTTGGCGATTTTGAACACCAGGAGGTGTCGAGAACAACAACTGTGTTTGTTTGTTTACATGTGTTTTTTGAGTATTAAATGAGCTGCACTTCAAGTAAAAAGCTTTCCAGTTCAATCAAAACTCGCTCTCAGCCGCCCATTTCAATATTTTGATGGTCATGGCTTGTACCCCAACAGAACCATTAAAATCTATTTGCCAAAATCAAAGATATGGTCCCAAAAACAAAAGATGATCATTTTTCTTACTTATATATGATATTGTTGATATATCAACAATATCATAAATCTGTTTTAAGTAGAAAATGAATGCAGTGAATTATTTGCAAAAGCATGCCGTATAATTATCACAATGAAAATGTATTCTTCTGTTTTCAAAAACGTTAGGCCCCTAAATGGAAAGTCTTGCGCCTATTTGTTCTACCTACTACCTTGGCGCTCTGCATGCAGAATGCCAAAGCTTTAAGCAAAATGTTGTTTGATGTGCAGCTGAGGAGTGAGTAAACTTAAAGGAAGAGAGAGTGACTCTGGGATATACTGACCTGAAGGAAGAGGCGTTTCATTGTTTATGATGGTAAACAGGAAACTCACACAATTAAAAAAGTTCAAATCCTTTGATTGTCAAAGCTGTGAGAAAAACCTGGCTTCAGGCTTTCATGAGACACCTGCGGCCACTCCTTTATTCATGTTCAAACTATATATTATATTATATATATTTATATATATATATATATATATATATGTATATATATATATATATATATATATATGTATATATATATATACATATATATATATATGTATATATATACTCCCTCAGGTGACACGTGACAAAATGAATGTATACCATCATGGGGTTATGAATGTGTGTTTGTGAGAGAGAGTGTATGTCTGTACTCTGAGAATAGCTTTAAGCAGGAAGTCTAAATCTAGCATAGACCAGGAAGAAAAGTGTGTTGGAGGAACAAACAAATCAGAAAATGTTACCCCCCTCACTCAACATCTCCCTCACACACACACACACACACACACACACACACACACACACACACACACACACACACACACACACACACACACACACACACACACACACACACACCCACCCACCCACACACACACACATCTCAGAGATTCTGTGACAAGTAAACAAATCTGCATTCACTTTTACCATCACTTCATTTGTTTGATCATCTATCTGATCTGCTTGAAAGCTCTTTGGTCTCTAAAATGTTACAGACATATTCTTTTGTGACCGAAATGTTGTTGAAGTGTTTTTAATAGTTGTTGAATCCTGTTGGGAATCTTTTGTGGCAATGACTCTTTTTACCAATTTGTTTTGGGTGATCTCAAAAAACCCAAAAAAAAAACCCAGGTGAATTGTAAAGCTGCCACATTTGCCTTTCAGTATACATCTAAACAAACTAGCAGAATTCCCTGAATTTACCTCCCTAATGTAACACGTTCCATCTTTGTAGAGAAAAAGTTTTATTATGTACAAAGTTGTGATTAAATGAATATACAGCTTTAATTGTTTCATCCAATCATCAGTAAAACCCTCTCAGTCCTTTCTTACACCAGTTGGCTGTAAAAGAAATTATAATTGAACTGAACCAAATAAAGTGGCTAATGCTCAGAAGAGGAAGTTCGATTCATATTTTCCCTGAGGAAGACTGCATGTGTGCATGAGACAGGTTCTCAGGCCCGGCGCGTACTTCCTCCTTCTTCTCCTCCTCCTCTTCTTCTTTTGTTGTTTGTTCCACATCCAGCTGGACTCCAGACAGGAAACAGATGCTGTCCCCCTCTCTTCCTTCTTTCCCCTTTTTTCTTCTTCCTCTACTTTTCAATCATCCTCCTTACTTTTCTCTCCCCCTCCATCTTCACTTCATTTCTGCTTTCCCTTGCTATTCATTTTTTCTTTATCTTTTTCCCCCTCCATTTTGTATGTCACCAAT